>OX465262.1:7923426-8337411 GCA_949987775.1 Aproaerema taeniolella
ACTTGCAAGTATTGCTATGAGAACTTTTATTAAGTGGTGGCATCGGTTGCGCGTGTTTTCATCGCTCGGTATAGAAACTATGTTGCGCATGCGACGAGCGATGATAAGAGCCTTGTTACAACCGTCGCCTACACGCAATTCTCCGAGCCGCCGAGTTGTAATTTGAATGCAGGTGGGGATTTAACGAATGATGCTCAGCCTAAACCGCCTTGGTATGGACTACTTAGCCCAGTAGGAGCATTCCAAGACTTTTCTAACCGGTTTAGTCAAGTTGGTAAGTTACTTCATTATTCTCAGTAAGGAAGAATAACTTCCACACTGGCCTGGGAGTAACACAAAAAATTTGCCTGCTACCAACACTTCAAAGTTACAGTGTGAAGCCAATATTGGGACACGGTTTTACTGTATCGCTAAAAGAAGACTGACAAACAATCACCATAATACTCATGTTTCATAATAAACTCGCAGAATGTATGTCAAGTATAGCGTCAAATGGCTCTAGAACTATATGATTCTCTGCCTACCCCGACAGGGATTACAGGCGTGTATTGATGGATAAGAAAGTAAGGTTGGATGAAAACCTGAAATAGGTACTAGCAGGTTCGTGTAAACTATCCTCTGTGATGGCAGGTTGCCACGTGAAATGTGTCACCGACCTCAGCTTATGGACCAAGATCCCAGGGCCACCAGACCTTACTTATTTTTTCATAAATCAAATGTGTGCGGGAAATAGTAGTGCTAGTACGTACTAGTAATGTATGAATACCAGCTAACCTGGGCCGACGGCCAATTTTCAGCAACCAGGTTCTGTAGGTACTTCCAAAAATTGCTTACTTTTCTTGAAGTCTGGGTGCTATAAAAAGTATTGTTATAGCTCCCTGAACATCATATACAAAAATCATGGCTCAGATTGTAGGTATAATCGCATAATTTACTTGCGAAATGTAAAGCGCCTGGCAGAAATCACAGCCGACGGAGAGTGTCTGGAACATTAATTTTTATATTTAATTAATTATATTCTATAAGACATAAGCAGCCAGTCTTCAGACAAGTGAGTAATTTTTGGGAGTACCTTCAGAACCTGATAGCTGAAAATTGGCCGTCGGCCCAGGTTAGCTGGTATTCATACATTACTAGTACGTACTAGCACTACTATTTCCCACACTTTTGGTTTATGAGAAAATAAGTAAGGTCTGGCGGCCCTGGGATCTCCGTCTATTACGGCAAAAACTGCAACGCGCGGCTAGATATCGGAGCTCGTTGATGAACTAGGCCTCAGAACTAGGCATACGTGTTGCTGTTTTTTAGCACGTCCTGTCCCAATTTTCACTACATTTTGATACCAATTTTCATATATCCATACTAATACGTTTCTAACGAATAAACACAAAAACTTTCGAAAATACATTATCTCTGCGAGTAACATAAGCTGATGGAACTTACCCCTTTGTAAACCAGCCACATCCTTTTCATATCTGTGAACAAATATAAGAAGATATTAATACTTTAAGCTCTGAAAATACTGATGATAACGTATTGTGCTTACTGGAAAACCGGCTTTTTGCTGATTAGTTTATGTAATATTAGTTAAAGTATGTAATTGTCGTTTTTTCTTTCAAGCACTATTTAGTTCATAATTTCCTTGACTTAATATTCTAAAATCGTTTTTTGTTTGACAAGTAGCCATATTTGCAGAGATTTTAAATGAAACTTAGTACATTTTTACTTTAGATTTATTTACTGAAAACAAAGCTTAAATCTTGTTTCATCTGTCGCCCATTTTGTTGCTTATTTTTCTACTATATGCACATATTGCTTTAATTAAACTTCTCGAAAACCTCATATAAAATTTAAAAATGGATCTCATGTTTCCGAGAAAAATCCACAAATGTTTTTGTGTGAATAAATAAGTTTTCCTAAAAAGTATGGAGAAATTTTCTTTTGACAGGATAGCGGCCTTTCTTCAATATAGTAGAACCAGTAACAAAATGAGAATCATTCAGTGATGGGGCGCGGTAGAAGAGCCCTTGATTAGTGACTAGCGGTTATTCCCCACACTAAATCAACCCTTATCAACCTTGGGTGGATACGCGCAATTATTTCCTACTACTAAGAAATTGCGAGTGTGATAAAAGGGAATCAGTGCTTTGATTAATGGTGGAAGCGCAATACTGAATAACTAAACATGAATGATGCTGAGGTTCGTCTGTATTCAGAAAAAAATGTGCACATAGTAAAGATTATTTGGCTTCTCTGTCTTTCTTACTACTTTATCGTTAGAAGAATTTTTTGTTTTACGCGCCTTTATGGAGCTATTACGACAATGAAAATATTTCTCTGTCTATGGATAGATTTATCTTAGCAGATTAAGAACTGCTTTTACATTCTTTTTTGCTCGCGCATTCAAAATTACTAAGTTTCGTTTAATTTCATTGTTTTTTTTTCCAATCGGGAGGAGAGAAGAGAATGAAATAAGGAAATAGTTAATTATTTAGAAAGTTTGGAAGAACTTTAGGTATCTTGACAAACTACCTCCTAATAGTACCTAACTAATTATGTATTTAAATGAAGAATGTTGAAATTTTTAACCCTCGACAAAAAAGAGAGATTTTATAAGTTTGGCGTGTGTATATGTGTGTCTGCCTGTGGCATTGTAGCTCCTAAACGAATGGACTGATTTTGATGCGGTTTTTTGAAGTGAAAACTTCTTTAGCGGCGTTGTGCACTTTTTGGATGGGTAAAAAATTTTAAACTCGCATCAGGGTCACGTGACCCAGATCGAATATTCGTAAGACGGAGGGTGAAGTGAAAACTTATTAGACCGCAAGGATATAATATATGTTGAAGTTTGCACTTCTGCCGGCACTCCCGGAGTGCAACCCGTTGTTCTTTTTTGTTAGAAGACTGACGCAATCTATATGGTTCTTAGCTAAGTATATTTTATGAAATCTGGTTCACCATGTTAAACATCAAAACACCACTAAAACTCATTTTGTTGTTGTTTATTTTATCTTTTTTGGGAAAGGTAAAGGAATCTATGTCCATACCTACCTACAGCCATTTTTAAACATTGTCTAAGTTTTTGTTATACAGGGTGTAAAGGACAGCTTAGCAAATACTTAAATGCTGGAATCTACTCATAACTATTACCAGCTATAAGTAATTATTTTTTCCCGGAAACGTCACGTTAAGGAGTTTCCATTATTTATCTACTTTGGCGCTACGCAACGTATCACGAAACCGCGCCCCGCGCGCGATCCCCCCGCGCCGCGCTGCTGTCGGAGTGCGATGTACATTGCTGGTTTTCGTGTTTTACGTAGTTATGATTGTTTTTTATTGCAGAATAAAGTGTATTCGATTTAATAATAATAAATGTAAGCAGAAAATATTAAAAAACATGAAAAAAAAATTAAAGTATTTCCGAAGAAAAATTCCACTGGAAAATCATTCAGAATGATTGTCTGAGTCCAGGGTTTCAGTTTTTGCTATGCTGTCTTTTACACACTGTATTTTTGTGGCAAGGCCTTAGATGTCGGGACGGCCGGTTTGGTCGAGTGGTAGTGACGCTGCCTCTTGATCGGCGGGTCCTAGGTTCGATCCCCAGTCGGGGCAAACATTTGTGTAAAAAGCAGATGTTTGTTCTCGGGTCATGGGTGTTTGTGTTTGTCTTTGTGTGTTCCAAGGGACCCACGACACAAGGGAAAACCTTAGTGTGGGCCTTTGAGTGTGTAGCGTTTATTTTATTTATTTATTTTTATTTATTCAAGCGTTTTAATTTTAGAGTTATTAATACAATGAACTAATTAATCGAGCTGAAATAGTAACCCCATTCCATTTTATAACAAGAAACTTCTAACAGTGAACTGCCTTAATTGGCTGTATACATCCAATCTCAAGAATGGCTCTGAAACTAGTAGGTGCTCGGTATCTAAAGTAACTTGGAGTTTCAGAACTTGTACCGCAAGTCAAAGTGACCGGCGAAGCCTGTTAGATTTCCAAACCTCGAGATATTGCATCTAATAAAAGGAAACTTAATATGAATCAATTCCGCTGAGGTTACTGAGCATTTTGCTGATTAATTTATAGGAATAGGAATTGAATTCAAAAACTAGAACGAAGATATTCTAAGAATTTAATGGTATACACATCATAATTGCACAACTTTTCATTCAACAAAGTTATGTTGGAGAATGAGCAAGTGCTAAACCTGAATTTTCAAAACTCTAAAATTAAAAATATTGTATCACCCCCGACATCAATTTTTAAACGGCTGAACCAATTTTGATCCAATATACAGGTTGACCAAAAAGAGAAGAAATTAATAACTAGCAACACTACCGTGTCGTCCCCTTTAAACCGTATTGATTTGAAAGGGACGACATGATGATGTTGCTAGTTATTAATTTCTACTCTTTTTGGTCAAGCTGCAGCTAAGATAAATCAGCTTTCGAACTAACAAAAACTGCATCGTAATCTGTCCATTCGTTTAGGATCTACGATGCCACAGTCAGACACACAGATACACGTCAAACTCAAAAAACAGACTCACTTTGTATGACTGTCCAGTGTTTAAATCAGAAAATATAAAGCTTAGGCAGAAGTTTACAAGTGCTTCTCCAAATTAAAACCTTTTGTGTCGTATTTCTGTTTGTAATTTTGTGTATATTTGTCATGTGTGCAAAGAACTGTAAAATAAATAAATAAAATAAATAAAATAAATAAATAAATGAATTGCATCAAGCATTCACAATTTAAAGCATTATTTTCCAATAGTTTATAATCTATCCGTAAAACTGAATCACAAGTACAAATGTTGTAAAGGGCAAAAGATTTTGAGAATAGTTGGGAAGTTTGTTACTCCTTCACGCGAAAACTACTGGACGGATTTCGATGAAACTTCTGCAGTAAAATAACTTAACACATAGGCTACAAAAAACCAAATTCGCATGGAAACGAAGTCACGGGCGGAAATTTAATCATTAATAAAACTACGAAAGTCAGTATATTCTAGTACAAAACATACTAAATTATCACAATAAACATGACACCGAGTATGCAACAAAAGAACCGGCTCAACGAACTAACTCACACACAGAACAGTGCTTTCTTTCAGTGTGCCGTGATGCAGCTGAAATAAATTGACCATGCGCTCCGGCCAAGCGCAGAATCTCTTTGAATTCGAAACATTTCAGTCATACTGTGTATGATGATACTCGTACTCACAAAGAATTTCTGTGCCTTTCACAAAAAGTTAAACAACCTAGTTAATAGAGCTAAAGTTGCAAGCTACACTTTGTGTATAAAAATGGGGGAAGTCCAATTACCGCCAAATTACAGTGCCCAGTCAAGCGTGGCATTCACTTTGCCCAGCGTAATACACTTTCAGATTCACGTGGTAAATGCATCGGTTCTGTAATAATTAATGACGCTTAAAATATTTAAAACTTTTTTGTCTTTCTTAAAATTTACCTAAACAATTAAAAATGGTTGTCTTTATAAAAAATACCTCACAGCTCACTCACTGACCAATCAATGGTCAATTTGACCTAGTTAGCTGAAATGCTCTGCGGTTCTAAGTTCTAAGATGTTAATAAGAAACGAGAAAAGACAAGATTTTTAAAAAATTTCACGATAATGGACTTCTTCTAGTATCAAACAAAAATACCTATAAATTATTGTTGAATATATAGAGTTAATTTGCGAAGAAGTAGCAAAACATGAAATAAGTATTTTATGTAGTGCCGAAAATTAAGGATATGAATCAGCCCACTTTCCTTAAAGAACATAGGTCGGAACATGATAAAAAAATTTGGTCTCTCAATACTCAATACTTTATTTGCCTTTTTCACATTTTATAGTAGGTAAGGCCTTAAAACATAAAAGTGTTTAATGCGAAACCCTGCAAGGGCACTGCAAACTTAGGAACTAGGTGCATGCATTTACAATTTTTCTTAGGTATTATTACTAATATTTAGTTTCTATATATTTTTATTTATTTATATCCTACAATATCTATTTACTTTTTTTTAAATATCTATTTACATTTGTATTTATTTTAATACAAATGTAAATAGATACATTTGTATTAAAATAAATACAAATGTAAATAGATAGTAGTAATTAGGTTCAATACTTTAATAATTTTAATAAAATAATAAAAGTACTAATAATCTATTAAGTATTTTTTCATATTAATGTTGCCTCCTGTTTATGTATTGTTTAATTAAATGAACTTATCATTAATGTATTCGTACTTGTATAGAAAGTCAAAATCTGTTTTTTGAGAATTTCCCTTTATTCGCAACGGGTCACACTGGATCGCATAATTTCCGATACCGTTACCTTATTGTTAACGTAGAGTGTTAAAACATAAAGTGAATCCTAGGGGAAAGTTGTTTAGTTTTATGGGGGGTATCACCTCCTAAAGCTACTTACTTCATTTACAACTTAGAGGTCTCCATGTACTTTTTTAGCGAAAAGCTCATTGGATGTTTCATATCGTATATGGAGGGCAAAAAATTCGTAAATAACTCGAAAGTTTCGCGCACACTTTCTTCGTACAATACATCGTCAAAGGACAATAGCCCGACACCCTCTCGTCACATCACTTCAGTCCTTGCGAGTCGAACTCGCCTACACTCGCTATAAAACGACATTGTTGTCTTAAGTGCCAGGGATGTCATCGAAAAGCTATTAGGAAGTAATATTGGAGGAAAACGAAGTTTTTGATCGATGAAACTACACGCAGTGAGCTTGCTCTTTTGTTAATAATGTGCCGAATGAAGGCCGACGTATTATTTTGAGGAAGTACACTCAATAGCCAGACAAGGCCAAAGTTATTCTAATTTCAACCTTATTACAAAACGACAAGACACAAGTTTGGCTACTTATTGAGGGAACTGGTTAAAGCATGTACATTATTATGTGTTTTGTGAATACAATTGAGTTCCATCGTGTTCTTTATTGAAATGTGAAAGCAAATGATAATAACATAACCTACTAAAAGTCACAAGGTCCAACGATAAACAAAAGCAAATACATTCCTAATATAGTTATTGGTTTCAACTATCTACCCGCAATTTATAAGCCAGAGGCCAAATAGGGACGGATCAATATCAAATTCAATTTGAAACCAACTAAAGGTTACAAGGGTAAGATTGGAATTAAATTAAGCAGTTAAATATTAGTAATTGATTACAACTCGTTTACTAATCGTTTAATCTCGTAACTATAAAAGTAGATTTAAATATAAAACTTACGATATGCGAATGTGAAAAAACGTCACACACTCAAAGGGCCATAAAAAGGTTCCCTTTTGGCACAAATAGAGACTCTTTAAAGATCCGAGAACTAGCAATTTCTTATTACACGAATGTTTTACACGACAGGGGGCCGAACCCAGGAACCCTCGATTCATGAGCAGCGTTTCTAACCATTGAACCAAACCGGTCGAAATGAATATCTCCCCCTTTTTCTTGAAGTCGGGTGAAAACTCTTCAATTTCCTCCAAAAAGGTATATTGTTGAAACGCGCGCTACATGTACACCCTTGAAAATGTTTCTCTAAAAATGTAACTAAAATCCCTTTTGTATGGCATCACCGTTAGTCGGAAACTCTACCCATCAAAAGTGCTGAGAAAACATGCGATACCCTTTTACTTGTGCACACACTCCTACTTTGTATCTTCATTCCTTTGAATTTCACTGCGAGAAAAAGAAATTTCTTACAATTTTAATGCTTAAAAACACCATTATTTTCTTGCTACCTCTACTGCGAATGGTTCTTTCCATGTTTAAGAAACACAGTCAAATTAATCATGAAAATTACTATTGAAATATTGTCACTAAAGTTAATGACGATGATTTATTGTTATTATAGTTTTTATCTTATAAGCTTGACTTTTGTTTAAAAAGTTAAAAATTCAACTTTTTAGTAATTCCTACGAAAAATGGTAAGTAGATGGTTAACTTCTTACATAGGCTACTTCTTCACACCGTTTTTCTGGTGTGAAAAACTGTATTAATCTTAGTACGGCTTAAGATGCTTACTCCACACATCTCGAAGATTTTCATAGACCACACTTTCAGAAGCAGCTGTTTCGCTCCAAAGCGAAACTGTTATAAGACAAAACGTTTACTTAGCGAAAGCAATAAGCGTATCTCCTTTGAGAACATTGTTGATGTACAAATACTTATTAGAACGCTGAGCTTTGTAAGCAGAATTGCATTCTTAGCTGAATAACGAAGCATTTTATGATAGTTATTGACGAAGATGTTTTTATTGTTCGTTTATAAAGAATTTGTATTTGTTGGACAAACTCTGGACTGGACAAACAGTTTGACGTGTGTATCAGTGTGTTTGTGGCATCTTAGCTCCTAAACAAATAGAACTACTTCATTGCGGTTTTTTTTATTTGAAAGTTGATGTGATCGAGATGATACATAGCTTTATTTCATCAAAATTGGGTCAGTCTTTCAAAAGTTGTTCGGTATGAATGTCGTGGTGCTACAAAATGTTTAGTTTTAGTCATTTCCATACCAGTCGAGGTTGACCCTCTGAATATGTTTCCGCTTTCTGGCTTTATCATTAAAACTTAATGGTATATGAATATTACGTAGCTTTTCGAGAATCCTCCAACAAGTAAATAAAATAAATACTAAAATTGTCTCCCATTTTAAGCAGTGAATGAACCAAGTGACATGGCTATTGTAGCCTTAAAGTTGTGTTGTTACGAATGTAATATAAAGAAAAAAAAGTACTTAAAATTAAAAACATGAAGGGAAGAGTAAAATAAATATAAAATTGCTGATTTAGGTTTCTGAAGTAGAATCTGCTCATAAATATTTAAAAAACTTAAAAATACCGTGGGAGAATCATAATTATCATAAGACATATTTTCAATACGAAAACCAAATAAACCTTCAACTTAATTAAATGTTATATTATTCGAAACATTCGCTTTCCATTTTTGAATATTAATTGGGAATTTCGTTGAGTACCGAGCGAGATAAAATTGGGTTACATTCAGATGTATTGTTGTGTATTGGCAGCTGTGATGGATGGGCCTCGGCTGTCTAATGGGTGAGCCAATTCATCACACTCTGATTACGAACGATTTTCGAATGATACTCATGTTTTATAAAGTTTTGGATTGTCATAATCGGGGATTGTATTAATTTTAGGACATACAACATGTTTCAAAAATACTCAAAAAAGAAAATCCCAAATTAATAAAAAAAAATATAAATGCGCAGCTCTATTTCAACTATGTCAAATATATCATGTTAATTGTATGAAACTTTCATTTTGAAAGATGTCACACCGTGCATCTGATTACTAGAGTTTCACTTTTTAATTTTTTTTTTGTTGGGCTTTTTTGTACAAGGTGTTACAAAAAAAAAACAAAAAAAAAACGTTGATAAAATGAAAGCAATCTATCAAACTTTAATCTAAATCCGTCTCTTTTAAACGTGTACAAAACCTAACTCAAACATAAATTTTACTTTGTAAAAATTTTATTGAGCCTAAGATAATTGACTTCAACGTATACGTGCAAATGTTACGTCTGTGTGTCAAACTAGCTTCAACTGTCATTGCGCGTGGCGCGTGGAAGACTTTATTAATTCAAGTGTAAGAGTTTCTAAACCACTGGGAGCGACGGTCAATAAATATCGCAATAAATACAATACAATACTCTTTATTTGCACACACAAAATAATATACAAGTCCAGGAAACTCAAACATACAAGTGATGTGATACAAAAAGGCGGCCTTATTGCTAGGTAGCAATCTCTTCCAGGCTACCTTAGGGTACAGGAAACAGAACGATTGTTAAAAATGTCTAGAGGGGTGCATAAAAAAAACTATGCAATTAAAATATGTATATGTAAATATGTAATTGAATCTATGATGCACTCCGTGGTACGTTACTTGACCTCACTAATTGATTCCGAACAGTAAGTGCCACTGTGCTACGAGAGATAAAACATAAACCATTCGCTTAATAAACTATTAATTTAAAAAAAATACTGTTTTCTTTATTTATTTGTTTTTTTTTGCGTTTTTTATAATTAGAATTCTGACTTTGGTTTCCATTTTAATTTTAAAAACATAAAGTTGCGAAAAATAACGAAAAATCCATATTTTGAGAAAATCAGTTTCATTAATAATATTTGCCTGTGTCTATTTTTATATCTCTTATAAGTAGATTGCTTTTATTCTATACATTTGAGTAAATATTGTGTTCTTTTATTCATAGTCAATATTTTATGGTTTCTCATGAGCATATATATCGATTCATTAATAATATGGCGGTCCTAAAACAGATAAAATGTTTTAGAGGGCAAAAGTCCAGAGAATCTGATTGAAGACTAAATCTTCTATCTCTAATATCATTTCGGGTTTTTGTGTTTTTTGATTATGTAAGCATAATGTTTATTCGTAGGAATCTTCTACATAAACATATCTTTACGCGAAATTGTAGGAAGTTTATTAACTGAATGCTACTTTTCAGATGAAGTATATTTATTGGTGACTTTAAATTAGCAAAAAAAGATCGAAATATGAAAAAATCTCTTCGCCTCTCCATACAACTCGCGCGATCAGTCCAAACCATTCTATGATCAAACCAACAATGCTGTTGAAAAAAACTCGCTTCCTATCGATCCCATAATATATAGATTGCAATAATAATTTTGAAATACAAACTGGTTTTAGCAACCAGTTCAATGCAAATTAATTTGAAACTCTAGGTAAGTATGTAGAACCAGTTTCGAGTCCGCATAATAGCCTTATAATTGTCGTCATTTCCCTACGACAGTTAGTTTAGAATGGATATTAATCCTAGTAGCTTCCCCATTACTACCTAACTTATTGGTTAGGTTAGTAAGTTCCCTATATATCCGCATCTAATTGGCAAGGACTCAATTCAAGAAAATCAATGTGATTTCAAACATCATTCTACTTCTAACTGCGGGTATTATTCGCACATCAGCCCCCTTCCAACTAGTCCAACTTCTAACAGCCTACCCTTCTAGCGACTGCGCGATTATGCAACTATTGGATTACTCTCTGAAGCAAGACAGAATTAGATTACTATCAACCTTTGACTAGTTATAACTCTACTTTACCACGAAATAGACAGCCGTTACTGTTATTTTAAACCATTACCTTTTTCGTCAAATTATTTTCGTCAAATCAAGAAGTTTATCAAGGCCCATATCTGCTTTTTATTCAGTAAAGGTATTTTTGACTTAACTATATCAAGTACTTGCTCTTTAACAAATTACATAGCTTTAAGCTTTTGTTAAACGATTTTATTTAGCTTGCCCTGTTAATTTATTTGGGTCAAATCTAGTAATTGCAATTTGACCCCCTTTCTGTTGACGGATTGATCTGAAATTTGGTACGCACCTTTGGTTCTGATGACAATACAATTTAATACATTCGCTATCATTGTAAATCAAAGATGGCCGCCGCTACAAAATGGCGGATTACATATTTTATCACTCCTTCCTCAATATGGTTATAAAATGAAAGGGTTTAATTCGTAGAATAGTGATCTTTATGAAAATAAAATGAAAATCCAATATGGCTGCCAAAAAATAGCAGGTTCATTTTTATTTTCACAACCCCCTCAAATAAAATTAAAAAAAAAAACAAATAAAATAAAAGATCTTGACTATTAGAATAGATTATACTATGAAAAAAAACAATGAAAATCCCATATGGCCGCTAACAAAATGGCAGTTGAATTTTTTTCACTACCCCTTCAATATGGGTATCAAATAAAAGGGTTTAAGTAATAGAATTCTGTAATATGCTTCGACAAATTAGTTTTTAGTTTTAAAACTAAAAACTTGAAAAAAAAATTTAAAAGTTAAACGGTTTTATTGAAAATAAAGTGTGCAGCTAAAAAATAAATCGTTGGGCGTGTGAAATTCCTATCAAGTCAACCTATTTATTACATATTTACGCAGGTTCCGCGCGCCCAACGATTATATTTTTTTTGTCTGATCAATGCCCTAGATTGATGAGGAGAGTGGTGAGATGACTGGTACCTAGGATCTACCGAATAATTTTTTAGCTTTTAAGTACACTTTATTTTCAATAAAACCGTTCAACTTATTTTTTTTTTACTAATTTGTTATTTTAACATGTCTTTCTGTGATATCTTTGAAAGAAAAACTAAAAAAACTTTTTGGCTTAAATTTATTGATTCCTATTGGATTTTTGTTGATAGGAACCAAAAAACCCTACACAAAAATTCCTCTAAGCAGTAAACTACTTTGCTACATATTTCCATCTTTACTAATAAATAAAAAAGTATATTTTCAAAGTTTCAGTACGACAATGCAGCGCTTGCCGACCGATATATCGGCTATGATCGATGGGCAGGCGGGCCGGCCAACTTATCCTAATTTATCACATCCCGACACCACCCATACATATTTATTTACCATTCACCAGCTGCCAGCTGTATTTGTTTTATTTAACATACTTTAATCTGTACTCTATATTCTGCAGCCCAGGCACTACAGTAGAAATTGCATACAAACAGAAGAAATGTATTCAGGTTTTTCAGTGTAAGTAACATTTATTTTATTTGCATCCACAAACTTATTGTCCGTGCTGTTGTTTGATTCTAATACTTTGATTATTGTTATTATACTCGTATTATGCTCGATTAGTTATATCTATCCCAACTGGCTATGATACCTGTCATTTTTTCCCACCCTTCCCACTGAAAATAAAGTTGCTAAGTTGGAAAGAGTTTGAAAATAATCCCCGACTGATTGAGATAGCCAATAGGGATAAATGTAACTGACTCTATGCTGTCCATATGAGTTTACTATTTGTTTATAATATTTATTATTTATAAGTATTTACAGTAAAACATATTGAATTTGTATTACAAATATAAAGCCATTTGCACTGAAAAGAAAAGATAAAATACATTTTTGGCCCTTTGTAAACTGACGAATTGAACGATAGAAGATTTAATACTTAGTGGGCCTTTTTATCATTCGAAAACGGCACGGCAAAATTGTATTACCATTGCCTCCTTTTTTTATAGTAATACTAGAAGCTGAGAACTGGCACAACAGTTATTCTAATTTTAAAGTGCCGTGCCGTGCCGTTCGAATTATAAAAAGGCCACTAAGTATTAAATCTTCTGTCGTGTCGCGTCAATGGCCCATCGCAACTAAATTGTACTTGCCCGATACTTTGCTAGTTTTAAGTACTTTTGTATCAAGCATCGGAGGTCTGGTTTGGTTGGAACATTCGCAGCCTAGCCTAACTGTAGATTCAACCAAACATGTCGTTACAATACAAGCTTTATCTGTTTGTTTGTTTGCTAACAGCTCTCATTCCGTTCACAAATCCGGGCTGGTTTACGAGTGAATGTAAATGAATGAATTTGAATGTGTGTGCGTGCGTGCGTGCTTATATGTACGGTTAAACAACATTTAAATACTGCGTTCGACTGTTTGTATTGCTAATGGATTCAAAATTCGAATTGATTCATTCTATTCGCACGGTTTATTATCATGATTTGTTAAAATATTTTTTGAAACTGAAATTATC
This sequence comes from Aproaerema taeniolella, assembly GCA_949987775.1. Lineage (NCBI taxonomy): Eukaryota > Metazoa > Arthropoda > Insecta > Lepidoptera > Gelechiidae > Aproaerema > Aproaerema taeniolella. The sequence continues at coordinate 7,937,014 of OX465262.1, forward strand.
ATGAAATGTTCATAAAAAAATTTGCAGACTTAAAATTTTTAAAACTGAACAATTTTTCCCATTAAAGTAAATGGTCGTTTCATGCGAAAGACATCTGCACATGATTAATGTTTTTTCTCATTTCCTAAATTATGTTTCATGCAAAAAGTTTTTTAGTATATAATGTACCTATTTGTATAAATCGTCTACCTATTCTTGGTCATTTAATATATGGTACAAAAAAAAACAACAATTCTACCCAGATAAATATTTTACAATTTAAAAATGTCTTTGTCTTTAACAAATTTTTCCATTCACGGTGAATTTTAAATTTTAGTAATTATTGAGATAGAACTTTTTAGGTATTCGTCTAAAAACTTAATCCATAAAAATAGTAACTGAAAAAGCGTTTCGTATAGTGTGCCTGTAAAAAAAAAATTGAAATCTTAAAGGAGTAGGAGTATCTCCCGAACTGCAGCACCAGATTTTCATAGTTTTTTTATTGAGACTCATTTTAAGAATTGGCGGCAAATAGCTATGGATTTCATTATGTAAGAAATAGAAACCCCCTGCCTTGTACCTCCCGCAGGAATTTTTTCCATGCTGACATCTGTCACCTTCCTCTGAAAGGAAAAGCTGATACACCTTTTTAAAAGAGCGTTTTCAACTATGACCTTATAATGATTATTTACTTACATACACTCACGCCTACATGTTGTATGTTGTAGTTATTAAACTACATGACGTCACGTTTGAGCATACATTTTGAGGGTTATTTACACGGGACATGAGTAAAGTGGTAATAGGTTGTCGGGCTTTAGATCACTACAGGGTGAAAAAAAGCCTCCTAGCGATATTCAAAATCCTGAACCAGTATCACTCAAAGAACACATTTATAATTTTATTTTTCAATGGAAATAGTTCATTTTTTGCCTAAACGTAGATATTACTCCTACACCAGGCACACGAGGGGTGCGGGTAGCGCTCGGGGGGTCACCCGAGCGGTGTCTACGTTTAGGAAAAAAAAATTAAAAAAAAAGTGTTCTGTAAGTGATACTGGTTCAGGATTTTGAATATAGCTAGGAGGTTTTTTTCACCCTGTGTACAGCAAAACCCTCACATCACAATCACTGACATGTTAAGTATGCCGGGGAGAGTTGGCAGCTGGAATTTTCTTAGTTTTACTTTTACTCATAGTCCAGCGTGGAATTAATTATTTAGAAAAGTTTTTTTCTACTCGTTACAAAGTTTGAGGCTGCCGGGTATGAAATATAATCTGTGAAAACAAGATAAGCCTGAACACAATGAATACATCTCACTGTCGGTAGAGCGGCAACATTTTCTACTAAAGCTACCAGATACTAGGTATTTACTAGCTACTTATCACAGTTTCTTCCTCGTAACTGGTTCGCGTTTCGAAATCCACTCGAGGTATCGGATTTTGCTGGCTCAGCCAGAGGTTTTGGCAAAGGCACAATTGTTGTTAGGACGGGAAAATATATGTGTGTAGAATACTGGAATATTAGTAGTAAATACTTTGTTACTATTGTGGTGTCAATGTCTTTGGTAACTAGCTGATCCCCGCGATTTTATTCCTGGTCTATTTTTTATCTTTTTGTGCTAGAAACCTTTCCGGGCGTATGCAAAACAACTCACCAAAGTTTCATCTCAATCGGACGAATTAGGGCAAACATATTTATATTTATTTTTACTTATAAGATTTTCGAAGGGAGGCCGGTGCCCCTCGGTGGGGACGTATATGGGCTGGTAAAATACATATAGTTATGCTAGAAGACGCCCGAGAATTCGTTCCTTTAGGAATTTCGTAAAATCTTTACTTATTCCTTGAATAATGGTTATAACAGGAACCATTGTGCCTTTCAGCTTTCTAGGTCCAAGTGTTTGGGCTGGGCGAGGGCGAGTTAGTGTGTTTTATATTTATTTATTTATTCGATAACAAATACATTTGTGTTCGAAATCAATCTTAACCGTCTAAAAATTCTTGTACAGAGGCCAGCGCATCAGGATACTCCATTTCCATTTGCAAAACCGCTCTTATCACAACAGCACAGAGTGCGCGCTTGTAGTAACCTGATGTGCAGCCGTCCGTACATCATAAAAACATTTACTTAATAAAAAAAGTTTCAATTTATTCTTAAATACATTTTTACTGTTTTCGACCTATATTTTAAGATATGACGAACACACGTAGTAATAGCTAGTGTTTATGTTGTCGGAGCGTTCAATGGCGAAAACACACTGGCAAATATTTTTTGTCTATATTGATATACACTGGGCGTCAAAAATAAGTAGTACACTTTTCAAATTGCAATTACTCCTAAACTATAGTAGTTACACTTATGAAATAAAAAGCAGTTTATAGTAAACTTAACGAAGTTTATTAAAGTTATATTTTATTTGGCATGAATAAAGTTTCAAACTTAAAATTAAGATAAATACTAAAAAGTATCAATTTTTAACGATATGTCAACCACTTAATTTTCACGTTTTGGAACTTTTTCACAATTTAATAACTTGTGTTGCCGCCTCGGGCTCTAATTACAGCTTGGATCCGGTTTGGCATGCTGAACACTAAGTTTCGGAGGCGGTGTTGGGGAATATTTTCCCATTCTTCTATCAGCGCATGTTTTAGAGCCCTGAGTGTGGCAGGAGGTGGACTGCGCCTTCTGACTAGCCTCCCAAGCTCATCCCAGGCGTGTTCAATCGGGTTGAGATCTGGGCTTCTCGATGGCCAAGCCATCAAGTTGATGCCAACCTCCTGAATGTACTCTTGTACGTGGTGAGCAGTGTGTGGCCGGGCGTTATCATGCATTAGGATGGCTCCATCACCCATATTTATTAAATATGGCCCTGCATACTCGTTGAGGATCTCCGAGGCATATCTTTCACCAGTCAAAGTCCCATTTTCTATTACCACAAGCTCTGTGCGACTCTCTGAAGAGATACCAGCCCATACGTGTACAGAGCCCCCGCCATATTGGACTCTTTCCGAGATACAAGCTTGAATGTATCGCTCACCGGGTCGTCTGTAGACTCTCCGCCGTCCATCTGAAGTGTATAAAGAGAATCGAGACTCATCTGTGAATAAAACTCTAGCCCATTCTTCTTCGCCCCATTGTACGTGTTGACGGGCGTAGCGTAGTCTTGCTACGCGATGCTCTGTCTCAAGTTTGGGGCCATTTGCTGGTCTTAGAGGCTTCAGGTTAGCTTCAGCAAGTCTTCTTCTCACTGTACTCTCACTGATGTAGTCTGTTCGGGTCCGAAGAAGCTGTTGCTGAACCTCAACTGCATTAAGGTGTCGATTTCTTAACACAGTGGAAACAATAAAGCGATCTTCTCGGGTACTTGTGCACCTGGGTCTGCCATTACCTCGTCTCCTTAGATGGTTTCCAGTCTCTTCGTACCTTTGCTTTACTCGCTGAACCGTTCTTAAAGTTACACCCACCCTCCTTGCAGTACGACGCATACTGATGCCCACTTCGAGAAAAGCTAAGATTCTTGCACATTCTTCTGGTGAAAGAGGCATGATTAGTCAAATTTACTCTCTGAAGATACCTATGCTTTTCAATTACAATTGCTTTATCAGCAGCGAATGTGTCAAACACAAAAATCCTAAGTAAGACAACACCTTTCAACAGTTTAAAAAAAGTGTTTTTATTTATTCGTTTTTTTTAAAGTCAAGCATTATAAGTTCTTATAATGCATGAAGTTTTTATTGAATAAGATTAAATTTTCTTTTTAACCTTTTTTGTTTCAAAGGTCTAAGTTTTATAGTTTGGGAGAAATCGCAATTTTAAAACTGTACTACTTATTTTTGACGCCCAGTGTAGCTTACAGTACTTTATTTAAAAGTATTTCATAAAGGAAGATAAAAAAATTATAACGTCATTCATAGAATTAAACCTATATTCAACAATAAGCAAAGTTTTCACTGAGCACTACCTGACTTACCCGTAGTAGGCCAGATCTTTAATATTCCAAGGAATTTCCAATTACGGACTGATAAGCATAAAAAACAAAATAATTATATCAAAAAACAACATTTTACCATCTATCTTCCTCAGAGTTATAAGGGCATAAATAAAGCAAAACCTATAAGGCTTTAGAGCAACAATGAAAAATACGAACCGTTTTACGTGGGGTGGCGAGGCAGGGGTGGCAAACTGGGGGCCGCGCGGCGAGCACGAACAATGCGGCCCCGGAGAGAGCACCGCTGGAATAAAAAAAAACACATGAACAACAGCTCCAATTATTGACGTGGGCATGAGATGAGAACCTACAGCCACTGGCCGTATAGAGCACAGTACGAAATAATAGAGTTTCTACTGCAAGAAACTGCAAAAAAGTGTCTATTCATTTCAGTACACTGTTAGAGTATCTTCCTATATCTTCTTTGATCACATATCGTTGTCTGTAGCGGTTTATTAACTCATTAAGGGCTAATTATGACTGAGTGTAATTACATTAGGTTATGTTAGCAAGCTTTCACTACTAATGTGGTTAATTTGCCTCAGTTAGTTAGCTACACTTTGTTTATGTAATAACTAGCTTTCCGCTCGGCACTTCGTTCCCGTGGGAATTTGGGAAAATCATGTACCCTATGTCCATCACGGATAATGTAGGATTCTACTGGTGAAAGAATTTTTCAAATCGGTCCAGTAGTTTCGGAGCCTATTCAATGCAAACAAACAAACAAATCTTTCCTCTTCATAATATGTATAGATAGATGATAGATATTCTTTGCCTGGAAATGCCTGTATCCTTAAAGTTTCAGTGAATAGGCTTCTTCTGTGTGAGCTCGCTATATTCTTGACCATTCGTTACAAAAAAGTAAACAAAATGACTTTTGTAATTATCTTGATTTTTTTTTACATTAAAATAAAATAATTTTGCGCCACAGTCTAAATCACATCCTTAATGAAAATTGGTAAATTTAACGTCATCAACTTAGTGAGACCACAAGAATATGAATAATGTTGGTTCGCCATGAAAAAAATACCAACTTATTTTAATTTAATTTTAATAATGCAGAGAAAGGTCACCCGATACAAATACTGAATGAACCATTTTTAATGTTCATGCCATATATCGAGATTTTCACACATTAAATTCTAGTTGTGGTTCCGGAGCTTTAGTTTCATTGTTTATATGGCCGACATTGGCTTGAAGGAAACCCTTTCTCAGTATCGGCTATAGTCAACTTTTGCCGGACAATATTTTAATTTTAGAGATCGGCACTAGCTAATGAAAAAATGTAATTGTATTTGTTTGAACACCAAAACAAACACTAGTCTACACAATACGGAACTGCGAACAAGCGTTTGTTATAAAACTGTTTGCTTGCTTTGTTTCTAACTTTTCTATTCGGTTCGAGAGTCCCCGGGGCACGCAAATAATATAAGTAAAATATGACCATATGATATCCATACACGGAGAGAAAGGATGGACATTTTCCAGGTAGCTGTGGATTTAACTGGTTTGGTTTAACCAGGTTATTTCCGCTTTGAGCGCGCGAGCTTGTTTGTTGAAGTTAATGCTACAGAAATGAATTAGTTTTGTGTTTGCTACTCTCTACGTTCTTTTCGTTTATAGATATATAAGTAGTTAACAAGTTGTGAAACTCCCAACATTGGTAGGTAGGTTATTAATAAAAGTATAATATGTATATTTATTAAATTATAAAATAATATGAACGCTATTACTCAAAGGCCCACATTAAGGTTTTCCCTTGTGTCGTGGGCCCCTTGGAACATACATAAAGACAGACACAAACACCCATGAGCCAAGAACAAACATCTTCTTTTTACACAAATATTTGCCCCCGATTGATGGAAATCGAACCCAGTACTCTTCGATCAGAAGGCAGCCTTCAATAAAATGTTTGTAATATTTTAAATATGTATTTGTTGGGTGTGATGTGTATTTATAACTCTACCCAAAAAGATCAGGGTATGTAAACATATACATATGTATACATACAAAGAAGGAGGTAATAATTCTATCTAGACTTTTACGGACTCACAAATCGATTTTACACCGTTCCATGGTAATAAAAAAGTTTTTTTTGCCTTGTTTTTGTATCCTTTATTTGTTAATAACTACATGCATATTAGTCTTTCTAAAACTCAGTATTTAATGGAATGTAAACATCGTATGTGAATATAATTTTCAATTTAAAAATGTAATTTAGACGTTGAAAGAGGTGAAAATATGTTCGTTCGTCGCTCGACGCCCTCCCGCGTCTATAGAGTATTTCGTCAGAAAATGCTCACCTAGAATTTTCCAATATACATAATAATATGGGAAGGATTCCCAGGAAATCGATTTCCGCAGGAAATGTTGAAGCTTAGCTAGATATTGCTTCAATATATTACGAATAATGTGTTATATTATTTACTGGTGAGCTCCGAAATGATGTTCGACCCGTCTGTAACTGTATTTATGGGAGCAGATATAATATTTTCTGGGAAATAGTTTAATGTGTTTACCTTTCGTATGAAAGAAATGATTCAAAGAAATCAGCGAGTCCAGAGTGTACGTTCTAAGAATTGACTTCGTACCACTTTTAATTGAGTATTTACTGTTTTTTTTTAACTCAAAGAATAAAATTGAAAGTTTCTGTAACACACTGATCTCTCAAATCCTGTACCATGGTCAGTCGTACTCCGAACGAGAAACGGAACAATGGATTAGGAGAAAGATCTACTCAACGAGTAGATACCTGATGTCTGTAACAAGAAAATACAATTACCTATAAATAAATAAATAAACGATACACACTCAAAGGCCCACACTAAGGTTTTTCCTTGTGTCGTGGGTCCCTTAGAATACACAATAATGCAAGTAATGAGCAAAAATAATGTTCACAGATAAATAATGACGTTTTTCTACCAAGTGTATTCCTACAGCTTATGCGTTTACAAGCATGAGTCGTGTGAAACTCGTTCCAGTCGACATATCCCGGCGTATTTCCGATAGAAAGCGAGGAAGGATTCAGGCGAAAGGGGGACCCACTTGTGACCCCCCCTCTCCCTGCTGTCGATTTCCAATGGATCCCATTCGTTTTTTCGCTCCTCGTTCTTACTCATGCAGAACACATTACTCCACGGCTTCTTGTAATACAATTTGCTCTAATACCTTCTTGGATCGTTGCGCGCACGCGTTAATAATATGCTTGACGAGTTCTTCAAATCAAATTAAATCAATTTATTTGCGGAATGTAAGTACATAGGTTTCATTATAATTATAATAGAGTTCAGTCACATCCTACCACTTGGCATGCAAATATTTTATACATATTTTATCAATTTTGGTTTGTTAATGTGTGTTTTGAAATAATAGGTCTTTACATATGAAATTGCCGTTTATCATACAATATTTGAAAACTGAATTTTTCATACTAACTTTTTTAGATTTTTCTCGGGAATACGAATCCCAACTTCAACAAAGTTTTGTGGGAAGGTTTGGACAACATTAATTTAATTTTCATCATACTTAGTTTATTGAAAATGGTAATTGTAACAAAGCTACAACAAAAATAATCAATGAAACGGGTAACAGAAGAAACGAGTTATATTTAAGCTTCGTTTTCAGTAAATAAATCCAAAGTAAATATGTATTCATTTCACTCAAAATCTCCGTTATATGGCCAAGATTTTAAATTAAAAACCATTTTATTAACAGCTGTTCAATTAAATAAATTATGAACAAAATAAAGGTTGAGAAAACATCGTCAATTTCATAGGTAAAGACCTATTTAATAAATTATTTATTGCGAAAATTACATGCTGCATAGCTAGCACAGTTTAAATGCAAATAAAGCGTACACGTCTCTTAGGGTATAAGGGTATGAGTCCATCAGTAAAGTTGGTTAGTTCAGGTAATTTGTTTAAATTATGTGTTACTTTAACAAGGAAATCAACAAATTTTATTCAAAAGTTTATCTTTACAAACAAATCCTTTTATTTCGTGACAACGGGCACTGATAGCGCTTTTTTAAAATATTTTTATAATCCCATGCAGATTTCCTACAAAGGATCCAATGTTACAATACAATGTACTTTATGGCACCATGAAAACAATTTTACAAGGCTTACAAATGATATTAGCATATAGGTACAATATAGGCAACCTTATCACCTATAAACCTTATATAATGTTAATAATTTACTGTCTTCCTGTTTAAATTTAAAATTATTTTAATTATGATTTTTTAAAGTGATTTCTAAATGTTATATATTGAATACATCATAAAAGTTTATTACAGAAACGATGCTAGTTTACTGCAGTAAATTATTCTTTGTTGGTTGAAATCAAAATAAATACTCAATATTGTTTACAGAAATCATTGCTAGACCTATATTAAAACAAGAGCCACTATTCAATGGCATAAACTTGAAAGAGGGTTTTGATTGGCCGGATTGGCCGGAGAGCTCTCAATTAGAGAGTTGTACAACATTTGAGGCCGGACAAGAGGCTCGTTAGTGAGCAAGAAACTAGAATAATAAGCACAATCACATATTTTTAGTGAGAAATTAAACCCAGCCTTGTGATCTGATATACTAACAAAACTAAACTTAAATATTTCTTTAATGAACTGGATTGTAAACTCGAACCTTATTTTGTTTTAGATTTTATTTTTATCAGTCTCAGCGTGTTTCATAAATACCCAATAAAAATTAAATCCAAAATTACTAAATCTAGATTAATGCGCATCTTTATTTGCACTGAACTTTTGAAAGATGCCAAACCGTGCAACTGATTACAAAAGCGTTATTGGGACTATTTCACTTTTCAATTATTATTTTATATTGGGTAAGTATTTATATGTTGTATATTTTAAATTACTTTTAATTCTTCCCATGAAACTGAACAACTTTTCTCAAGGAACCTATATGAAATCTTCAAAAAAAAATGACTTCCCAGAATAACTTTTTCCATATTTTGACCTACCTTTTTTAAGGAAAGCTGCTAACTTTTTTGGGTTAATTCACATAGTTTAAAAACGTTTTATGGAACCCTAAAAATTCCCTCGCCTATGAAAGGCATGGGATGAAGTTAGGTAAAACAGATTACACATGTACAATAATCCAAAAGATTTTGATAGGTGAAGCTTCGGTATGTTTACCTAAACATGAAAACGATCGGTCTTTAGGCGACGGATGTCTATGTTCGGAAAAAAACCTTAACTCCGCAGCTGTTAAATTTCATTTTATTGTATTGGCCTTCGACGTGAAATCTGCCTCAATAGGGAATATGCATGATTTTTAAAAAAAAATTGTCCGCATTCATGTAATAAACAGTTTAGTACAAGATATAAGCCATCGAAGATTTATTTGTATCTCTTTCTAGCAAAACGAAATTTAACACGGAGTTTATACGGACATGTGACGTCACAGTCCATGTTGGATTGTCTAATCGGTGCGTAATTAATAGTTTTAAAAGCGTATATAGGCCGTATTTCTTGGCCATTTTAATTTTAATTTCACTTTTTGTCATCTCAACTACGGTATTTTCATATTTTGTTAATCAATGCGATAAAAAAAATCATGCATGTTCCCTATTAAACTCTTAAGCAAAAATAGGGATGTTAGACGCGTATGGACTTTGTCCCGCCAGTCACATAATGAATATTCAGTTTTTAAAAATCATCAACAAGCACTGTATAGAAAAGCCTATAGCCTTCAGGCTTTGATAACTTGTAGAGTTAAGATATAAACTCAAACAAAGTTGCGGGCAAAAAGCTAGTTTAAAATACGCTTAAAACTCATTGAAAGATGCTAATTGTATTCATGGACGATTACCATGCAGCGCTGACTCGTAGCTAAAGTATAAAGCTAAGGGTTGGACGATAGAATATTTAAAGCGCTATAACGCTGCAATGATCGTGGAAAACAATTTCATAGTTCGAGTGGCCACGTGAGTCGAGTGAAAATTGTGCTTGTTTGTTGAATTTAAAACGTCTGAAATACCCTTTCATATTACTAGACATTTTCTATTTTAGTAGACAATGACTAGTGTTACTGTTTTCTAGTGATGGTCTAGCGTACCCAGAATGAGGAACTTGACTAAGTGCTAGGAAGAAGAATAGACAGTGTCTATAATGTACCTTACTTCTAGAAATTACAGTGTTTGTTTCAATCACGATTCGATAAAACTAAACACGATCACGAAAAACAAAGATTACTAATTTCGCATTTTGTAACGCAAACACATACATAAAATTGTATTTCAATTAAAAAACAACGGGTTGCACTCCAGGAGTGCTGAAAGAAGTAAAAACTTGAATATATATTACTTCCTTGCGGTCTACTCTCCCTCCGTCTTACGAATTTTCGATCAGGTCACGTGTCCTGACGCGAGTTATACATTTTTTACCCATCCCAAAAAGTGCACAACGTCGCTAAAGGAGTTTTCACTTCAAAAAAATAACATAGACAGATTTTGCAAGAGAATTTTCTAAATAGCCAGAACAATCTGCGTACGAAAGCTTTCTCGGAAATTACTTTTATATGAACACGAATTCAACATTAAACCAATAATAAAATCAAATGAAAAATTTGCGTACGTTTTATTCTGTTGAAAAAAAACAGATTTCCAAAAAAAAACTCCACAATAAAATTGTAGTGAAAGTAGGAAGAAATTAATTTATATTGAAAAAATATGTGGCTCTTGACTCAAATCTCAAGGGAATATCTTTTGTGTTAAACTTTAATGCTTAGATTGAATTACTTTTTGATTTGTAGTCGAAAGAAAAAGGTTTTGGCAAACAAAAATGTAGTTGTTTACATTACCTAAATAATGATTTCGTCAAAAAATACGCTATTGAGAAATACTCTGTCTTCTTCGCGGCGCTTAATTTCGTTGTATGCATATTCAGGATTTGGCACACCAGATAATTCCAGCGGAATGACTGTCGTCTGACCTCCGTGATCCTGCTAACAGGATACCTGGCGAAACATTCAGTTGCCTAATTGTGCATGCATTTTCTTACGATGTTTTTCCTCATCTAAGAGCATCAATTAGTCTGCATCTAACGTACAAACAGCAGCACGTCAGGTTAACCATTTCCACTACGAAAGCCAGCGTGCGATAAACGGGCTACGTTAAGGTCAACATATAGCGATGTGCTGCCGTGTATTCATAACTCAGCAGCTCAAGCATAGCGTGAAAACAACAAGGTCATATGTCAAAAAAGTGTCAAACGACAACGCCAGAGGACGAGCAAACCTTGCGCTGTACCCTCGCGCAATCAAAGTAAAGGTTTACCGTCATCGGAGTGGCGTGACCCGCGTGTTTGTCGCGGGCCGTGCTAGCTATGCCGAAAAACTTATAGCGAGTGCCATTTGGATCTAACTCGGTACATCTCGCTTCCTTAAGTCAACGCTGCTTTTATTGAGATTACCACTATTAATTTTAATATTTAAGCTATGGTTAAAATATAAGGAATGTCTCTTCAATACACGATAACCTTATAAAGTCAAATAAATGTCATGACATGACCCATACAACCTTTCATGTCATTCATTGTCTGATTGTCTGATATTAAATTAAGCAGGCGATGGTATCAGAAAATTGGAAATGACAGCATTAAACCCTTATACGCCAGGGATAGTAAACTTTTGGAATGGAAAAATTACAGAGTAAATTAGAAATGACAGAATCTCATGTTTGGCACGACCTAAGTTTGACCTTTATTTATCTTAGACCGGTCGTACCGTATGAAGAACATTATTTCTATTTTGTGCTTACTTAATTTATAGAACTGAATCACAGTCTCTTGGGTGCCATCTTTTACAATACAATATACTTTATATGCACACATACACAATACAATGCTTAAGGCACTTTGAAAACATTTCATTAAATCATACATACATCAAAAAGGAAAGAGATCGAAAAAGGCAAAAAAGGCTCTACAGTTTTCTACACCGGTTCTCCGTTAATGTTTATCCCTAGTAACACTTGTATAGCAGTGCTATTGTATTTTTTTTAGCATTCGGAGATTATTGGTGCCACAGACCTATATCAAGATAGACGAAAAGAGCGCTTCAAACTGTATGAGAACCTAGCGTGTCGAATTTTTCGTATCTAACCTGATGACACGAGCAAGATTTAGTGATGGTAAATCAAAACCACGCGGAAACGATTCAAATGCGCTTAATTAAGTAAAATAATAATACAAATCCGGTTAAAATCGATTATCATTTACGGCATAGGTCTCAAGCGGACTGACTCAAGTCGGACAAAATTGTGACCGTTGTTCACACTTTTTACACGCAAGGTAGGTAAACTTTTACCGTCTATCTCGATATATGAGATCTAAAAAACTGGAAATGTTTATTTCTTATATATACTCGTATAAGAAATAAAAATTTTGCAGTAAATATATATTTACTGCCATTAAAATATCTTAGGACTCTTTTTTAGTATTTTTGTAATGCTCCTTCCTGTAGCAATTGCAATACCTAAACTTATTTCGAACATCGTGTTAGACCTCGGTGTGCGACATATGGGGTAACTTTTAATTAGTTAGCGAAACTTTAAGGCGTGATTCTCCCCATGAAACTGAACAACTTTTCACAGGATAACTGCATAAAGTTCTCAAAAAAAATTGACTTCCCATACGAAGGCAAATCAGCTGATCGCACAAGTTGTATGGAGAGGCGAAATTATTGAAGTGAAAACTTCTTTAGCGGCGTTGTTCACTTTGAAGTATGGGTAAAAAATGTTAAACTCGCGTCAGGGTCACGTGTCTGTCACGTGGGATAGGTGTCCAGTTTCGTGGGCTGATTTACATCCTTAATAATTGCTAACTTATTTAAATTCACCCAATATACATATGAGCGTTCCTTGAAATTGTTGTTACAATAGTTTATCATTACACTTCTTATTCTTCTGAAGTTTAGGGTTTGTTTTTGGAGTTGCTGTTGGCTTACAGTCAATCGTATAAAATTTTCGTAAAGCCTTATGTCTTTTTCTTCACATAACTACTTCATTCTCGCTTTACTCTGTCCCTATGATACCAAGTAAACTTAAAAAAAACTTTTATTTGTGGTAAATACCGTCTTCGTGTTGATGATCCGTTTCATAACTATTTTACATTTGAATCAATCAGGAGAAATATCTAGTGAAATACGGGGGAATTCGTGGAATGAACACAAGAAGTTTCAGTTGTATAATTTATATCCCTTATTCCACTAATAAGCGAGCCAAAAATATGTTTTCTAAAAGGTAGAGTGCCCCTGCCGGCCGACCGTCATCTCCGGAGGTATACACATTGTCGATTTAATATAATAACGCCTCGAATTTGGGTGTGGTAATGTGTGGGAATGAAACTCTTTGATAAGGGAAAACGGGAAAATATGGAGTACTGAACCAAGTGCTGAATGGAGATAAAAAATTTAAGAGAATATTATGTTTTTAGGTTAATTATATTTAGTTTACTTAGTGAACACTTCGGCTTTATAATGTGCAGAAATACGCTTTTATTTTATTCTGCTTGACTAGCAGAACGTAATAGAATCCCTTTCCATGTGGTCTACTGGCATACAAAATAAAGCAAGAAATACTGAGATGGATTAAGAATGCTTTTGACCGAGTCAATGGAAACGTATTCTTTGTATCGAGTTTTATTGTGTTCGGCCACGGCAACTACATTTATTGTAGTTGCCGTGGCGTATGTGAATGGCCTTCTCAATGGATCAGTTATTTTCGTGTCCCAAATGCTCAACTTCGTAAACACTAAGGGACATAACACTGATGTTTTGGTACAAAAACATTTATGAAACTCATTACAGTAACCTAAAGATTGCTGGTAAGCAAAATCCCTCAAGACGGTTTTCAAAACAGCTTTGATTCCTTCCTCAAAAGAGCTTACCGAGAAAAGGAAAAAAAGAGAAATAAAAAATTCACAGAAACACGGAGGTTGAAGTTTTTCCTGTCACCGGGCACAAACAATGCCTCTATTGTATAGGGTAGGGCTGCGGTGCCCGAACCTCCCCTCTGCTAGGAAACGAGCATCTTTTGTTTCCCCTCCCCCCTACCAGGAAGCCGGGACTTTGAACCCGTGGTCATCTGTTTACTTCGCGGAAAAAAGACATCCGATTATTTGTTCAGCTTGCACCGCCATTACTGAGGCGAGCCGGTTGGCGAGCGCGTAATGATGTCGTTAGAGTATTTAGACATCTGTTGATTTTGGTTCGTGGTCAGCAGTAGAGGGAGAGAGAAGTTTGCAAAATTTGTGGTATTTGAGTTACTTTACGAGGGATGAAAAAAAAATGCATATGTTTATCAATTCATAGATTCAAGATCAATTTCCTGTTACTCTTGTCATCTAAGCAAAAGTTTTCCTTCATTTTTAATTTCTTGATATTTTCTAAAATATCACATACTTTATTAGACTGGCGTAAATGTTACAAAAACATTTAAAATATGTTTTTTTTCTATTTAATTAAGATATTTCTTTAATTTTTTTTGTAGTTATTTATTTGTATTCGATTTAGATTGAAATTGCCATTTGTTTATGTAAAAAGGTCTCCCCATTATTAAAAGTTCACTGATTTAATATAAAAAAGTCGACTCAGTGTGTTTACATAACGTTGTGAAAGGTTATTTGTCTTCATTACCGAGGACTCAATCTTGTTTCGCCAAGCCTACTTAAGCAATTTGTCATTTTGGATCGGAAAATTTCAGTACTGTGTTTGCTTGGACAATATTTTATATCAAAAATATTTTATACGTTTATTTCTATCGATTTATGAACTACTAGCTTTCCGCCCGGGACTTCGTTTTCGTGGGAATTTGGAAAATTATGTAGCCTATGTTTATCAGGGATAATGTAGGATTCTAACGATGAAAGAATTTTTCGAATTCTTTCACCGTTAAGTAGTTTCGGAGCCTATTCAATGCAAACAAACAAAGGCAAGTTAAATGTGAAATGATAGTATGTAGTTCAATAGAACAAATGAGGATAAAATTGAGTTATTTCGTCGGATGACGTCAAGAACAAATTGGATTTACTCCAAAAAAAGTGAACCTATTTCGGAATGCCATTTAGAAATCAGAAATATCACCTTAATTGGGTGATCATCAATGATTCAGGGTCACTCCGGGTCACTTTAGCTTGGCAGGTCCGACAGGGGTGGTAGAGAGGCACGATACGGCAATTTATTTTCGCGTCTACCCTCATTTAGATATGAAAAAATAACGCGACCCGCGACAGGGTCTGAGTATATCATTTATTCAAACAAACGACGCGCCACGTCTCTGTAGAAAATGAAATAAATGCATATTTCTTTTTCTTTGTTGTTGCAAGAGATTGTGGGGCCCAAAGGAATAACCCCTTTTGTGTATAGTATATTAGTTACTTTATTTAGTCCACATTGTCATGAACTATTTTTTATAAAAAATTAAGGACACATTAATTCTAAGTGCGACTACAGAAAACTAAAAAAATAATAATCTGTCAGCGATACAAACAAGCTTTATTTATGTTGACTGGGCGACAAAACAGCAGCTTCATAAAAATCGACTGCTAGAAAATGGTAGCATGTATATTAAACATTGTAGTTAATACCATACTACTAAAAATAATGATTTGGCGACTAATATTATTAATGACCGTTTGTGCTAGATTAATTACGATACAAATGAAATCGTAAAATATGTCACAAAACGTAAGCTTTCCAGTTCCACGCTGGAGGAGATAGAATGAAAGAAAAACTTTAAATGTGCCAGCTGCCAACTTTTACCAGGCATACTGTAGAAACCAGTAAACGAGACGTGAGGGTTTTGCTGTATCGTGAGCGAAAGACTGACAACCAAGGAAGGATGAAGGTTAGTCATGCAAGGTTTATCTAATAACATGGCTTTATGTGAACCACATGATGCTATGCTTACCTTGTTAGGAGTCATAGGCCTGAGTATATTGTTACCAGTGGTCAAAAAGTAGTCTTATTTTTATTTATTTATCATACTTATAGACTCAAGAGTATCATACTTTCGTCTTGTTAATAAGAAAAGTGTAATATAATGTTCCATTATTTCTCTCTTGCCAGTAACTTTAATATCATCACTGTCAAATAAACTAGTGAAAAAAAGCAGTTCTTTCGCTACGCCCCCGTAGTCTGTAGCTACGCCGTAGCCTGTGGCGTAGCACAACGGGGAATTTAATAAAGTTTGAATTAAATTGAAAACCAAGAGAACCCTGATATAGTCTCTCGCTTTAATTTTGTATCTACTCCAGAATTCTGTTCGTAGTAAGATACAAAATACGCATGTAAAGTACGAAAGCCGTTATGTGAAATGGATTTTGTTGGAACGAAACTATTTATTTAATTAATTCACTATGAGACTTTATGCAATATACTAATTATATTGTGCAATAAGGACACATACTATGTGTAGTAAAAATGCATAATTTATTTGTTTTTAGAATTATTATATTAAATTAATAAAAAATATGTAAAAAACATAATATTTACAGTAAGTTTTGATATTTTTATATGGAAAAGGCTTTCTAACAGCTTTGCTGTAGCCCTCGTTGCCCAGTGGCATTCGCTGATCTCATCAGTGAGGTAAAGCAACGTACTCGAGGCAGGGAACCTGATGGGTGACGAAAGTGGCAAATTTATCACGATCGTTTTCGTGCTTCCGAGGGCATGTTAAGCTGTCAGCCCCGACTGTTGCCGATTGACTACATTCGTTTAAACCAAGTCAGAGGCCATTGTGCGGTTCGAAAACTCTGACACCAGGGTTAGCCAAGTTTGCCATAAAGAAGTAGCTTTGCTGTTTTGTAAACATAGGACAAATGGAATGTTAAGTCAGAAATAGGTTGCTGCTAAGAGAAAAACATTCACATTAAAATAAATACCCCGTCGGAGCCAGCATTCACGTACCGTTAATTCACTTTAATACCCCATTGAATTGAACTTGTTTTCTTTTGTCGCCAAAGAGTATAATCAGACGTGAGAATAAATAGGGTAGGCAGAGAATATTTGCCTACAACTCGTTCTTTTATTGCTTCCCCAAATTGGATTTTCGTTGCGCACAGTGGGTTGAGACCTTTGTGCGATGGACATTAAAAATCAAAGAGAAAAGAATATTTTGTCCAGCCTCCTTTGAGTAAGAAATTTAAAATAAATTGTGATTCAAAAAACCGACGCTTTTTTGTCCTTTAATGCAGTAATTTCATTTGCTAATTAACTGCTTTGCATTCCTTGTGTCATTGATTAACTACCTTCTCTATACTTGATGTTGCATTATTTATAAAAAAAAATGCAAAACAATTTATTTATTTTTTATTTTTTATTATAAGATGGGTTAACTCTTGACCTCAATCTTGACCATAAAGGTCAAAGATGAGGTCGACGATGGAGCGAATTAACCCAGAAAATGCCTATAAAGGCACTGGTACTCCCACGCACCGACGGAACACAGCAGACTGTTTGGCGTCGGACTTCGGTAGGAGGGTGGTCGCGAACCAGACGGCCCTTTACACAGCCTACCACACCGCATGGGACCATAGAACGACACCTCAGATTCAGAAAAAAAAATGAAGTGTCGTTGCCTGGGATGGATTATCTAGGAGGCAGGTCTCATTTGTGTTTCCTTAGTCGCCTCTTACGACACCCACGGAAAGAGATGGGGTGGTGTTATTCTCAACCGATCACCACACGGCATTAACTAGACGGCGGTCTAGACTTATTTCTGTAATGCCTGAAATTCTAATAAGATCAATATTTATTGAGACGGTTGACGAATCACAAATTCCGTCATCTATACATATTAATAAAGAGGAAAGATTTGATTGTTTGTTTGTTTGCATCGAGTAGGCTCCGAAACTACTGGCCCGATTTGAAAAATTCTTTCACCATTAGAATCCTACATTATCCGGAATGGACATAGGGTACATGATTTTCCCGAATTCCCACGGAAACAAAGTCCCACGCGGGAAGTTAGTTAGAAATAAAGTAGGTAATTTATTGTTTGTGACACAACCATAAATAAAAGTATATTTAGACCAAGTCATCATCGTTTATAACATTCACAAAAAGGTCAAAACTCTATTCACTTGCAGGACTTGATGTCCCGGAGGCCAATTCCACTAATCGATAGCGTCTGAATGGTGGTGGAATGACAGTGGTCACTATTTTATCCGTTAATTTTATACGGCTTCTTTGACTGGCCACCACCAACTGAATTTTAAATAATTTGCAACATAACGTTCGCTTGACGGCAGCACTGCTGGCCGTGCTCGCTATCATCAAACGTATGAGGTTTCATTTCGATACTTCTCAAACTAACCACTTAGGGTAAAATGGTCACCATTGTCATTTAACCGCCATTGATTAGTGGAATGGACGCCCATAGATATACATTTTATTCACCAAGATATCCTAAATCTATTCTAATTTCTGAATCCATGAATACGCGATTCCAGGCCATTGTGCGGCGCACAGTGGTGCCCTGCTGTGGAGTAAATAAAATTCCATTTGTGTAGCTCAGCGAGAATGTGTGCTCATAATTTTTACGACATAAATTTTGTGGGTACGTATCCATGTCAGGCTTTATTGAATTACGCTCCTCCCGACAACGGGCCCCGCGCGATTTTTGTATGCTACACCTTTGCAATGTTTCCGTGTGGATTATTTTGTTCGCAATATTATATAGTGGCAGGATTTTGCTGGAGAGTCTTACAAAATGCCGTACCAAAAGTACTTAATATGATACTTCATTCAAGCATGCACGCCGATAATCTATGACGGGGTAGCCAGAACATCACATGGTTTTAAAAATACCTGCGCCGCGGTTGAAAAAAATAACATGCGAGCTATATTATAAAATAAAACATGAAAATAGGTTCTAGGCTGTCATCCTCAATACAGCAAACACCTTTAGTCCTTGAGTTTTTAAAAACTTTTAATTTAAATGTGAGAAGGAAATGCGATCGCCAACGAAAGAGATGGCGCGACAAATTTCCCAGCTGTGGGAGCCTGAGCTTGTATTAATGTAATAATAATAGTAACATTTTAATGTAACTTACTACTATTTTAATGTTCTTTTTTATTTTATATGTCTTGTACTCGGTGACTACCAAGTACATGATGTACCAGCATAGAAAAAAACTAAATGATTCCTTGTATCAGAGTGTAGTGTAACCTAAAAGCGTGGTAAGATAGTATCCATCAAAACAAACAACTTTTAGAATAAATCCTTTATCCTAAAAGTTCCTTAAAACATCTCAGTAGCCACCTACTCGAACTGTACGGAACAGTTGCAATTTTTTTTCGCGAATTCAGAATTCATATTGCTGGCTATAATTCGTTATTAAACTTCAAACTTCTTGATACACCCTTTACAGACGAAAATTCTTTCATATTACCTTCAAAAACAGTATCTAAACATTTCCTTAACTTCGTTACTTAATTTCGAATTTTCCAACTTTGAGAACATTGTTTATGCTTTGCCTCATAAATTACCTGCTATAATAATGAATAAGTAAATCTCGCGAGCAAAAGTGTGTTAACTCTGCCACTTTCTGACATGCTCGTGGCGCTTATCTACTGAAAAATGTAATACCGCAGCAAGTAGGTAACGTCGTTTGAAATTTGTTTGTGCCTAGGAAGATCGCAGAAAATTTGTGGGATGGATTTTGAGATGTAGTTAAAACAAAACCATCTCTCTACAGCCTTTTTTTAGAGATCTTTACCACTTTTTTACCGTAATTTCTGGTATCTAAATTAAGTAAAAAAATTGTTAATTTTATTGAATTTTTAATCTTATCAAATTTTATCATTCAATTTCGTTCATGCTGAGGACATTTAATTAAACTACAAGTTGATACTTGACCTAAGGCGGGACCATTGACTTTATACTTTTGAAACTGATTATTTTATCTTTTAATTTGTTCCATTTTTCCCCAGAAAAGAAAACTATTTTCTTGGAAAATTTATTATTATTATCATGTATACTTTATCGCACAAAAAACAAGACATCACAGAAACGCGAAAAAAGTACAATAGGTGACCTTTTTGCTAAACAAAAATTTTTTCAAGGCAACCGGAGACGAAAAAGATAACAGACAATGAGGAAGAGAATTTGACAGCTCATATTAAAATTATCGACGGGCAAATATGATCTTTGTCAGATCCAGAGGGTTCTCGACTGGCGACACACAAACTAGAGCCAAATTGAAAGTCGAGATAAAAAAAGCAGAGCTATCAAGTTCCCATTATCAAGTGGGAACAGTAAGTTATGAGGAGGCAGAGCTTAAGTCGACTATCAAGTTTGAAATTCGGCCCACTGGTCTAGGTAAAATTCAGTCAGCTTTTCAATCGACTCTAGCGCCGTGACTTGGTTCGGCAGGTCCCTAGTGAGTATGCAAATCTCCTATACTGCCACGAACAGAATGTAGGTTAAATTCCACAAAAATCTTTCGTATTGAGCATTTCTTAAGCTTGTTTCAGGTATATGCCTTAAGAATCTACAGCTAAAAATTGATAAAAAGCAGATAGGGTGCGATCATGTTTTTGTTGCATGTCTTTTTGCTTCCAGTAAAGACACATATTTATTTATTCATCTCAAGCAACAGCTGTCCTTAAATACATAAAATACCTCACACTCCTTAAAACTAGAAATTCCCGGCCAAGACAGTAAACAGTGAAATGCGTCCAATCCAATACGCTGAGTAAACAAAAACTCGTTTTAATTAACTAAGGTGCAATACTCAAGTTTCAATTCATTCAGAATTCTCAACAATAACAAAAAATAACCTTATTGTAAGATAAAACTCATTACATGAAGTACTCTTCAACTATGTTATCAAAATCCTATCGCATTAATATTGAAATGCGAAAGTTTGTAAGGTATGAGTGGATATTTACAAGTTTGAGTGTAAGTATGTGTAATTGTAGCTTATACGTCAGAATATAGCATAATATAAAAATTCCAATATGGTCGAAGCCTAGGGCGTCCTTTAAGTTTATAAACTTGAAATTCTTATTCAAGTGTAACTTCTGAATACGGTCTGATAGTGTACCGACCGCGGGTAAATTTCCAAGACTGCCTCGCGCAGATACAATTTCGCCAAATTGTTTGCATTGCCGGCTCCCGTGCGCCTTGTTTCCTCATGATAAGTGTTTGGATGCACTTTCTATAAGAAAAATTGTCTTTGTTAAAGTTTTGTCAATCAGTTTTGCTTTTAAACACATTTTTAGTACAATTTGTTACTTTTTTCAATATTTAAAGCTGTTTGAGTGCAATGCAGAGCGATAACAATTTCAAAAATATCATTTTTTCAAAATTTACTAAGGTATAATTTCAAAGATTCTATTAACAGTGGTACTGTACTTCCTACGAATATTTAAAGCAATTTGAGCTCTGAAAATATCTCGGCTTTGGATGAATATGTAGGTGCTTCCCGATTATTATAAATCGTAAGACAACACATGTGGAAGTTTTTTTTTAAAACCTTCGTTAAATCTGATTCGCTCCGAACATTTTTTCTTTCACTTAAATTATTTGTAAATATTTGTGGTTTTAGAACATCATAAAAATAAAAAATCTGAAGACAGATCATAAAAAATACACAAATCACATTATGCTGCCAGTGCAGTGCAGTAAAACAGCCACCAAATGCGGTATAACCTCAAAACATTTCAAATCCCGGATTGCCCGCATCGAAAACAACATAAGTAAATTAGCGGTGGGACGAGAATTGTCGACTTTTCCCGCGCAATTTATCACGTGGCCTAATAAAAACAAATGTCAAACGTTTAGGCGCGAACTCGAAGGGGACGTCTCGGGACGTTGAAAAAATAGCATCAAATAAGTTTATATTAAGACGCTAAGTTGCCCTTAGGTCGACCCCCTAATGAATTCGGTTATTCAAGAGCATTCGAGAAGTTAGGTACGAAATGTTGTCGAATGGTATGTCTAACCACGTCTGGCAGGCATGTCTAACCGGGGGCTTCTCGACTTCTCGTATTACAATAAAAAAACATCTTAATCACAGTTTAACAGCAATCAATTAACGTTTTTTTAATCTCTCCTCTGCTTTATGACTAACTTGTTGTACCAGAATTTCTATATTACTAACGAATCTGCCGTTTTATTATCAAAAACTGATTGAAATACCACAACCAATGGACTGAATACCTAACCTTTTGAGAGTATTAAAATTACTATCTTCCCGATTCTACAGATTCCCAATTCTACAGGTTCCCAATTTAACAGATTCCCAGTTTAACAAATTCCCAATTTTACAGGTTCCCAGTTTAAGAGATTCTCAATTCTACAGGTTCTCAGTTTAACAGATTCCCAATTCTACAGGTTCCCAGTTTAACAGACTCCCAATTCTACAGATATCCATTACAATTACAGATTACCAATCCCATTAAAACTAGTTTTAAAAGGAACTAATCATAAACTTGAATCGATAAATTAAATAAGAACGACTTACTTTTTTTTTAAACATTTTATATTTGCGCTCATTTTTCATATTCCCTATTTATAATGGCTCTTACATTTGAAAAACGACGGAACTAAAAACTAAGTTCCGTTGTTTAACTTAACATTAATGTAATGCTGCTAAACGATGTATATACATTTCTTGACCTGTATTTTTTCTGCTATGCACTATATTTTTAATTTTTGCGTTCTTTCTCATATCATACGCTTTTCTTTTCTAGGCAGATGCGTGTAGTTGATCCTGGCGAAGTCTGCGATCTTGATATTTCGCTTCCTTTTTTATAAGCTTCTAAATAGGAAAAAAGATGGCTTTCGAGGAATTTTAGTATTTTATCGGTGATGCCATCCTTCTATTGAATTATTTGTATGTACACTAAAATACGTCAGAACTTTTTCACTTTAACCAAAATTTCGTAAAATAATCATCGAATTTAGTTAAATTGAGTATAGTAGGATATCCTTGAAATATGCCACTGAAAATACCAATAAGCTCTTCAGCAATCAACGTATGATTTGATAATATGTTTTATCTATTGACAGTTCTTTAGCTTTAGCGCATATTGCTCTGTGAAAGTGGTAATAGCAACCACTTATTTTTGAATTTGGATAAACTATAACAGCTTTTATAGCAGCTACTTCAAAATTACATTTTAAATTTTGAATTTTTAGTCCCAAATTTTCACCTAATATTGTATAAAACTTGTAATATGTAGCCTGGGTCTGGTCTGGGAGTAAAGAATAAATAAGTGGGATAACAACGACAACGACACTCGAGATAAAAATATGATAAACGACTAGTACAAAGAAAAGAGTTTTTATAGTAGCGTAGGCCAGTACTATGTAATTAATCCTTTTGTCCATGTTTACAGATTCTTATTTAAGATTGAAAAAGGTTGTAACTTTAGATAGGTATGAATATGTTTAAAATAAAAATTTTGCCCCAGACGCAAAAATAATGGTGTTATAAGTTTGACGTCAATGTTGTGTGTCTGTCTGTCTGTGGCATCGTAGCTTCCAAAAGGATGGAAGGATTTTGATGCAGTTAGACACATTTCATCAAAGTCTGTTCAGCTATTCCATTACACCGGGGTTTTTTTTAATTTTTAAAAAGTCTGTAAAAGTATGATTTTACAAATGAAAATGAAATGAAAATCTGTAGAAATGGGATTTCGTAGATATGCAAATCTGTAAAAATGAAATTCTGTTGAAATGAAAATCTGTAGAAATGGGATTTCGGATAAATGAAAATCAGGAAAAATGAGATTCTGTTGAAATGAAAATCTATATAGTAAGTAGAATCTGTAGACATGGGCTCGAACGCGGGACTGGTTTACAATCTAGCTTAGGGGCAAAGATGTGGTGGAGGATCTAACAAAAGAGATTAAGATTAAGGGTTATCTCGACGCACCTTGGAGTGCATCCAGATGTCCAGACTTTTGATAAAAGAAAGGTAGAAGAAGAGAGTTTAACCGAATAACAAGAGCTTAACAACCCACCAACTTTTCACTAGTTTCTAACTATACTTTTATAGGTGCTTCCTATTCAATCTTGGGTTTTAGGTTTGGAAACCGTCTCAAATGCTACTTATGCATGTAAATAAAAATACATAACTGAATTTCTTTTAACTTCACTTCTTAGTACCCGTCTCAAACGTGAAATATTCACGTAAATTAAAGTATGAATTTCTTTCAAATCCACAACTTACTTCATGAAATCACAGCCAAATGGCAGTACTCGACCTCATAACATGTGTGTTTACGGAGACATTTACTTCCTCGTTCGACGCCTGGGAACGGTTTTTAAATGTCCTTCATTAAAAACACATTCGCGTGTTTGAATTAACCCGCCAAAGGGTGCTAAGTGACTTGTGTTAATGCTTAACGGAACGTGTTAATGACATGTTCTTGCCGTCTGGGTATTGAATTTTATAGCTTTGAAATACTGTTATTTTATATGTTCAGTTCTCTATTCAGCTTCTTTCTATTGATCAACAAATCTATATTTTATGTCAAAATTCATGTATAGGGGCGTATGAGCATTAGTATGAGCTAAGTATTTTACATCATAGAAGTTTATTTCTTTTTGTTTTGTTTTCTGTTAATAGTGATTATCAGCGCTACAGCCTTGCCGTTGTAGCAAATGCTGATCCAGCGCTTTTTTGGTTTACGCTGCTGTATTTACTTTAAAGTTAGGTTACAAATATTACATGTTATGTGTTATATTATAAGATTTTTATTATATTGAAGGACAAAATCAAAGTTGGTCAATTTTGTAGTAAGATTCAGAACTAAAAGAAATAAAATACAATAATCACATAAATTTACCATAAAGGTCAAGATGAGGTCGACGATGGAGCGAGACACAACATAATCATAAAAGTTATTGTTTATCGCTAATCGTGGCAGGTTTATCGCTAAAAAGAAATTTCAAAAGAATTTCAGAATTTAATAAAAATACGCTACTACACCTAACTATTTTAGCAAGAGCTTAGCATGCCGTCTAAGATTTGGTCAAAGTATTTTTTTTTTCAAATAGAACAAAATAAAAATAGTAACTAAACAACGAACAAATTTCCAAGTTTAATTATTAGGGTTGCATTTGAAACCTATGTAAATACAGTGGAATTGAATTACAAATTGAATAATTTACAGCTAAGTAGGGTAAACACATCTGAGAGGCACTCACTAAAATTCATTACGAAAATGGCACTAGAGCGAAATTCAATTCGATTCAGAACACTTCAGATCGATCATACGTTCCTGAGAGTATATGGAGCTTTGTACAGTAAAACGTTTGCTTGAATTAATTAAAAAATCTGCTTTTCCTCCCTATTTTGTAGAGCAAGGTAAACTCTGAATAAGTATTTGTAGGATTTTCCCTCGTGAAAGGAAATTACTATTGATAATTTTCCATTTTTTTTATCACCCCCACCGAGGGGCAAAGTACAACTTGAACGAATAACGAATGAGCTGATTGCTTAAATCGAATTTCATTTTTGAGAATTTCATATGGGTTTCTTGGGGATTTTTTTTTAGTTTTGAAGTGGCTGCCAGCAAGGCTTCGTTCCCGTTTGCGCATTTCTAATCTTCATGATCTGGATTCGGAGTGTTTGCCGGCTGGGCTTAATTTCTGTTCACGTGTTCTAAATCTTCATGATCTAGATTTGGAGTGGTTGGCGGCTGGCCTTCATTTCTGTTCACGTGTTCCAAATATTCATGGTCTAGATCCGGAGTGGTTGCCAGCTGGGCTTCATTTCTGTTCACGCGTTCCAAATCTTCATGACCTGCATTCGGAGTGGTTGTCGGCTGTGCTTCATTTCTATTTAGTTATTTAAAAAATTTTATGATCTGGATTTGGAGTGGTTGCCGGCTGGGATTCATTTCTATTTACATGTTCCTTCATGATCTGCAATCGGAGTGGTTGTCGGCTGGGCTTCATTTCTATTCAGTTGTCTCAAATCTTCATGATCTGGATTTGGAGTGGTTGCCGGCTGGGCTTGATTTCTTTTCAGGTGTTCTAAATCTTCATGATCTGAATCCGGAGTGGTTGCCAGCTGGGCTTCATTTCTGTTCACTTGAACACGTGGCGCGGCGCAATCTGTAGGCATCTGATGACATTTTTAAGGCATTCTGGTTCTGTATAAATATGTGACGTTAGTGCCAAGCGGCTGCCCAATAAACGACTTCTACTGAATTATCAAATTCTAGATAGTTTGTTTATTTTTACAAGTTGAACATGTCGTCTCTAAATAGTTAATTTTGTATACGGTACAGCAAATGCTTCACTTCTGTCGTTATATTTTCTTTTATAATACGGTTTATTCTAGACGAGCGTATGAGCACAAAGAAGTGTTTAGCAAACTTAAAGTAGGTTGTTTGACCTAAAAATTTATCTTTCTTGAAAATGACACTTAACCGATGGGTTGCCTGAAGTAATATCTACTTCTCTGCGTGATCAAAGCCGCTAAATGGAATACTAGCAAATTATAAGTCTCGTTCAATTTGTAAAGCTACAAGTTGGTAGATAGGTTAGACCGATGGAGAGGTTTCCGATAATACGAGTACCTCCCCGGTACGGAAATGAGTTTACTGAGCGTCTGGGATATAGATGTGGACTCGGCCCAAGCTTGGCCTTCAGACAGATTGTAAGGAAATAAACTTCCGGGCCGAGATTACCTATTGACGTAACTACATTTCTATTTTAATATGTAAGTTAGATTTAAGACTAAGATTGTATTCCAATTTGATTACCTATTTTATTGTATTATTATAATTGTTGAATAAATAATTACCTATTTAAAAATATATATATACAAGGTGTTTCAAAAAAACCCACAAAAAAGAAATTCCAAAATTTAATTTTAAATTTAGTCCGTTTCGAGGGTGTTAAGTAATTCGATCTTATCCTCTCGGGTGGTGAATCAGACCATGAAACTGAACAACTTTCGCTAAAAACAAATGCCGAAATACGAAATTTTTTTTTTGACTTCCCATACAAATTGAATCAGCCGATAAATCATTTTGTATGGGAAGTCAAAATTTTTTTTTCGTGTTTCGGCATTTGTTCTTAGGGAAAGTTGTTCAGTTTCATTGGCTGATTCACCACCTGAGAGGATAAGATCGAATTACTTAACACCCTGTATATATAGAAATTTTAATTAATTTTGAATTATCTTTTTTTGGGTTTTTTTGAACCACCTTGTATAATCTTAATAGGTTGTGCATCAGAAATTACTTCTTAGAAAAGAAACTTCCTACTTAACTAGTATTATTTATTAACTAACCCCTGACAACAAAAACAGAGAGGTATTATAAGTTTGACGTTTCAAAGAACCGCCCGTTAAATTTCTGGGGGAAAAGGTAATGCTGGTTTCATGTGTTGTGTTATGTTGTGAAAATTGGTTCAAACCTGACAAAAGACCGTGGCGAACCCGGGGCGGGTAGCTAGTATTATCTATTACTAACACATCTGTGAAAACCCTCACAAAACCTCGCCACTAAAAGAATAACATAAACCCAACTTTCTTTTCCTCATAAACCTACGCGAATGGTTGACTGAGTCTAACGTCAAACAGTACCCCAAGGGGGCAGGAGTTCACTTTGTGATGCCGGAGAAGTCTCTATGAAAGGGATGGGGAAAAACAAATGACGACTGAAGTTATGTGAATGTCAGTGGCCACATGGGGAATATAAGGTATATACGTAGCTGGATTTTTTCATGAAACGATGACAGATTGTTCTCTTAGTGCAATATTCGTATTTTCAGTATCAGACATTAAACGTCGCACACTCAAATATCAACACTGAGGTTTTCCCTTGTATCGTGTTTCATTACATTTACAATAATGGACACTAACATCAGAACTCAAAAACAATTCTATTCTATGAAGTTTTATCGGTACAGAACGGCTATGTGTGTCGGTCTCTGACATCGTAGCTCTTAAATGGGTGCACAGATTTGGATGCGGTTTATTTTTGTTTAAAAGCAGGTTTTCTACCGGTGGTTCCTAGATATGTTTTATAAAAATCTGTTGATTCGTTTAAAAGTTATAGATAGGCAATGAATATCGGAAGTGGTATAACATTTTTAGAGTTATTACACAATTTTTTTGCCACAGAACCAAATCAGTTTTCGACATGTCACTGTTACTGTTATTATATTACATTTATTATATGTTTCTTTGATTATCCAACCTTCTCATCTAATTTCCATCTTCCATATAAAATAGTACCTTCTCTCATTTGGATTATATTTTTTCATATAGCTGACTTTAAAAAATAATATAAATTAAATCAATTTTATCAATTTTTGTTTTTTATTAAAGGTGTTATTAGGTAAAATATATATTCAAGATAAGTGTATATGTACGTAGGGCGGTAAAATTTTACTTGACAGCGAAATTTTATTTTTGTTTCATTCATTATGGAGCATTTGTTCGGCAAAAAATCACCAGTGCCAAAATTTTCACCACAGACATCCTACTTTCCGGCTCAACCCTTCTCAACTTTTTTCAACAAAATTACGATATGAACCGAGACCTAAAAAGTAAAGTCTGGTTACATCTAGAATGAATACTGAATGAAAGTAAACAATTAGCCTTGAATGCCAAGCTAGGGTGACTCGATCAACCTTCCCTCCGGTTAAGTGGCGGATTGTGGCCCTTCCTTTCAACCCTTTTTTTTATAAAAAGCACCTGTAAAAAGCTTTTCACAAAATAAATCTGACAGAACAAATTAACTTCAAAGGATTGCTTTTGGAATCAGCTTTTGAGGATTAGATACAGTTCTACTTTTTACATTTTTTAAATTTGAAAAACAAATGCCGACACGCGTTAGGTCAGATTTAGATTCACCAAATAAATAGAATATTTAGATAGATAGATTTTATTTTTTGTGATGTACAATAAAGGATTTACATACATACATAAACTCTTTATTCATCACACAGTCTTCTTGTTATCGTGTATATATAATCAAGAGTGTGGCGTATTATACCTTTGAATAGAAACACATAGTACGTACAGTCACGGAATGAAAACCTTCGTCAGTTTTCAAATTGATTCCTTTATCGTACCCCGAGCACTTATTACCTTTTAAAAATTTGATACAGAATTGACTGTTGCCTAGAAAATTATGTTTTAGTATTTCTTAAACAAAGTTCAAATTGATTTAACTCAAGATTTGTGTTGAATAAGAAGATTATTATCATAGAAAAGTTTGCACATTTATTTAATGTTGTCAAGACTGTTTTTGTTCTGGAATGTTGGCAAATTTATTCCTGCATTAGTGCGAGCAAAAATCGACCTTAAGGTGACGAACCTTTTTATTCCTCGACTGTACATACACAAAACACAATTACAATTTAACAAAAAACAATACAGTATAGCACTTAATAATACTGTCCACGAAAAGTTTTAATTTTAAGTTAGTCAGCTTGTGACATGTTTGAATAAACTATGTATAGGTTTTTGTTTTTTTTTTAATCAATAACTAAATTTTTCTCCTACTTATAATCTAAGCTGTGCCGAACTACACAAAAGAAGCAAATCAATACATTCTTATTATCCTTTCCAATCTCAGAAGAGAAGTTAATTAGGTGTCCTTAACTAAATGAAGGTATAACTGAGCTGTCATTACCAGGAGAGAGAAATAATTGGCCAAAGCGCCCGAAAATGTCCACTACACATATTATACTTTTGTATAGTAACATACAGTATGTACATTCCTGTATGTACAGTATGTACATTTCCTGTGCGTTTAAAATTGTAGATAACCTACATTATTAGAGAAAAAAAGTATTGATAGTCAACTGACTTTTTCCCTTAATTAATGAATTTCTTTTCTTTTGAAATTATATTTTTTGATAAATTCATTTAATTATATTTCTTACTAGAGGATACCCGGGACTTTCGTAAAATCCTTCATTATTTATTGCATACGCTATAAAAGGAATTGGTTCAGCTTTTTAGATCCGGGTTTTGGCTGGGCGTGGCTGAATCAGGACCTCCAATTTTATATATTTTATATTTATTTAATTTTATGTTTGTATTTTTCTTTAGACAACATACATAACAAGAACGGCCTGTGTCGTTTGAAGTGTATTTGAACATGTTATAAAATGAATAAAACTAATAAATAAATAAAATGCTCCATAAATTATTGGTTCTTAAGTTTTCTATAAATAGATTAAAGTACTCACCAAACGCTATTAAGAATAATATTGGCACCATTTTCAACAAACCTGCAAAAGAAAAAAAAAATACACAAATTATTTACTTATGAAATGTTTCTACCATATCAAAATTCTTTCTTAACTATAATAACAGTCAATAGAATACTCTACCACGTAGGGTAGGTAGGCACTTAGGTGACTTTTCCAATCAAGTAACCAGAGACTAATTTATTTTATGAAAAGATTGATTTTGTTTTGCTTCGCCGTTGTTTTTGATCACAAAAATCAATATTCAATCTAAACAAAACAATGACTGCAAAATTGGGTACAAAGAGGTTCCCTGGCGACTGTACCGTGAGTCGTGACGTAATTAATAAAGGCCCGTCATTTACCACGGGAACGAATTCCCGATACCGGGCCTATTCCGTATGGTGAAGTCGACTAGGATTGTTTCATAATTTGTGCGAAGTTATTTTCACAGATTTTTGTTTCTCACTGGACTGAGAGTAAAAGAAAAACTTAGAATGTACCAGCTGCCAACTCTTCCCAGATATACTGTACAAGTCAGTAATAGGGACGCAAGGGTTTTGCTCTATTGTGGGGTGAACAACCTCTCATCACTATACATCAAGTTTCATCTCATAACCCTCAGAATTTATGTCAAACGTGGCATCAAGAGGTTCTAAACCACTGATATTCTACCTACCCCGTAGAGGATTACAGGCGTGAGCATATGTATGTATGTATGATTTCCACTGGATTATTATAGAGGTGTAAGTCAATTGCAGCAATGTGATTTCAAAGAAGTCTAATTATTAATTTCGGTACCGACAACAGAGAATGTTTTTTGTTTAGGTAATAAATTATTTTGCTTTATAGATACGTGGAAGTAAAATGTCCGTGTTACTAAAAACAAAAAGTGGAGAAAAAGTTATTCTTTACTAGTAAGGGTTATGTGTACCACGCGGAAAAATCGAAATCTTTCAACCGTAATTGACATCACCTCTAATAGCTCCGTAATGGTATCAACGTCTCTGAAAATGTCTATAAAATTCCAATTATTTTTTAATAATATTTAATTAATACCTATTGAACTGGCAAAAGGAACCGAATGAGATGTTAAGATTTTTTTTTTTTAATTACTATTGTAATTATAAAATCCAATGTTATGTTATTCTCCATTGTTACAGATTTAAATTCTTCTTCGGATCCAATCATACATTGAACAAGTTTTTATTCATGGGTTTCAATAAAGACAGCGGATGACCCAGACTTGTAATCGGAAGGTTGCAGGTTCAAAGCCTGATGCGGGCCTGTACCATTAAATTCGTCTTTTCGGATTTGTGTACAGATTTTTTATTATCACTTGCTCAGCGGTGAAGGAAAAAACATTGTGATGAAACCCGCACGTCTGAGAAAATTTTATTTCGAAATGTATGCGGTCCACCAACCCGCATTGGGCCAGCGTGGTGGACTATGACCTAAATACCCTTCGTGTTTCGAAGGCAGACCCGCCCCCCTCGGTGGGAACGTATATGGGCTGATAAAAAAAAGGTTTCTATCATTAAATCCTTTTTCAATATTTTAATATTCGTGCCACTAGAAAAATTGTTTTTTTTTATGTGTATCTGTTATAATCAGTTCTGTCGATACCTATCGATAGTCAAAATTCTCAAATTTTGTCTTTATTTAACACAACTTTTAATAAATGTTGTTCAATATTAAATTCCCAATTGATTTTGAATACAGCTCATTAGAGGCAGTCCACTGGGAATTCCCGACATTGAATATTCCCTTAATATTGGTATTTAAACGAATATTGAGGGGAAGCCCCGAGGGAGGCCGTAGAGTATCACCGACCGACATTAATTTATCGTATTTTTGAGATCATGAATCTTGGTTCGTGGCGGAAAATTAAATGAAAGAAAAATGAAAGATACTGCTTAGACTTTTTTGGCAAAGTAAAAATTATATTGCGAATCCTTATTCTTAGTATTTTAATTACATATTGTGAAATTAGCTTTTTCAAATGGACTGGCCTTCGTGCTGTAATTTCCCGTAGTAGAGATACAAATAATAAATTATAGTAAATCTTTGTTTCGGACAAATTTTACAATCCATATTAAATCATATTATAATATCATATACCTTTTTTATGTTATTATCTATGATTAAGTTCTTTGTTTTTTATTAAATTAATCCTTTAATCGAAATAAGTAAACATCAACAATAAAATAAAATAATTATAAAAAATGAATCGGTATTAAAATCAGTCTAACAGTTTGACACTAGCGCTGTGCGTACATGTGTGGATACCCATCGAGAAGACAAAAACTTTCAGTATGCTACTGGAGTTGGTACGACGATGATTATATTGGTTTAAGTCATAGCACGATCACTACTCTATAGGAATCTTGGACGTGGTTGCTCTCTACCATCCATTCGATAAATTCGGCAAGTTTCCGACTATTCAAGCACACGATATTCATCATTCATTCATTTGGCGTGGATCTAATTTAACTGTCAACTAGAGTGACCACACAGCCCGCTTCCGGAGAGGGCTACGGATGTCCCGGTCAGAAATGAAACTGTGGTTACCGTTACGGAAGTATACGCAAAATTCGGGAGTATTTTCGTTGTAACACTAGGGTTCCGCTCGCGACTTCATTCGCAGGTAGCTTATATCGTTTTTCAGCCCTTCAACTATGAAGGAAAAAAAAAGTTTTCCTTGCTTTTTTACAGTGTTGTTTTTTTTTATAAGTCGCGTAAAAGGAACAACCAACTTTCTCGTGTAAGAGTTTTCAAACTCTCAGCTAACATTGTTATAACATCTTTTTGACAAACATGGTAGTCGGATTCTAACTCAGGACTCTAAAATTGCTATACAAGTACATATTTACTACTTTACATTTATTGTAATACTTAAGCTTTAGCCAGTCGCACAAAAATATTGTTCTATGAGTCTAGTACTCTCAATGTCATGAGATTGAAAGCCTTTGTTCCGTAAGATGGGTAGCCGGGAGGACAAAAAGTCGGTTTGACGTTTGATAGGTACTTTTATTAGGAGAAGATGACTAATTTACAAACTAAGTTAAATGATGAAAAATACGGCAATGCAAGCGCGTTCGTTTTTTATTATAGAATCATGAGCAAAAGCTGTTTTCGTAGGTAGAACCTCCACGGTACCTACTCTAACGTAATACCTAGTTTAGCGCATTAAAAATATATAGACTAAGTAATAAACGGCTTAACGGAAGAGATTGAAATTAAGCAAACAAACAGAAAGACTTTATTTCCAGAACAAAACTAAACTTGAGACCAACCCATTACGCAATGGTTTATTGTACATATAGCGCATATTAGGTTATACATTCGTACTACGAAAGCCGCCGCGCTATTACAAACGACATAAGGGCGACGTCAATCTCAACATGTATAGCCTGATGTGCTGTCGTGTGTACCTAGAATGCAGACTAATGTACTATTACTAGTGTATTTTAATAGTAAACTATTTAATTAACTTTTGTGCCCTGAAAAAAAAAAAAATTCATTGTAATGAAGTTGGGCATGAATGCTATTATTAAATGCGTCAGTTAATCTTTTGTGGAGAAATTTAAAAAAACAGAATATATAAAAATAATAACCGGCAGCCTAGCCTACCTACCACGATCGTTTAAAAGCATTTCTGTTTAGGATCCAACTTTGAACTGCTTCGCAATTGAAATGTTTTTTAAAATGGTACCATGATGGCGCTGCTTTTGAACTGCTCGGTTGTCTATGGTCCATTTTTATTTTTTAAATAAATTGTCGCTGGTCCGCCTTTGAATCGTAACAGCGCCTAAATTGAGTCGCTTATAAGCCATCATGGTACGAATAAGCGTTGCAGACTTGTTTAGGTCCTAAATTGGATCGCGCTAAGCGATCACGGTAAACCTCCTGGTGTCTGAATGCAACTTAGCCCGTTTACCAACTCTATCTTTAGTTTAAAACTATTCCTCGGTAAAGTACTTGAGTGTCTAAACCTATTCCTCTCTCCTTTAATGACACCCAAGGGAAGAAATTAGTGTAATTCGACTTATTGAGGCTTTTTATAATTAGAACGGCACGGCAGTATTTGTACTACCATTTTCACCTATGTTCCCAGCTTCTAGTATAACTAGTTCATAGGAGGCAATGGTAATACAACTTTGTCGTACCGTTTTCGAATTGTAAAATGGTCCATTTGTGTTTGTGATCAAAGAAAAAGAAGAAAACCGGGGTTAAAAAGCAATACAACGTGATTGACTAAAACCGACAGTTTTCAATTATGCCTGCGCATTCCACCAAACACGACCGAACCCTTTGGAAATATTTAGACAGACACTCCCCTGTCAGTCGCAAATATATCATGTAGCTCTGTTGACCCAAAAAATACAGTCGGCATTTTCTGAAATTTTTCAGGAAGGGGTTATTATTAAAATTCCGTGAAGTTTATCAATTATGGAAACTCTAGCTTTCCGCCCGCGACTTCGCTTGCGTGAAAAAGTGACTTACGTGACTCTCCAGTCATCTAACTAAAAGATAATCAAAAAAACTAGTTACCCTCGCTCGTGCAATGGATTTGGCTGGCCATACAACGTGGCAACGCGGCCAGCATCTTGGGCTTCTTTGAGAAGCCCAAGGCTAGGGTTTATTGCTAGGTTTCTAATAAATCATGACGAAGCACGTTCTGCCCTTTCATCCTATATGCATGGTGTTATCAGTCACCTCAGATGCTGATTGAAGAACAGCCTGGAGGCAGCACATTTTCACCATACGATTTAATTGTATGTTGTTTGACTTCTGTTTGATTTGATGAATAAATTTATTTTTCTCTCTTCATTTCGGTCTTTAGCAAAGGGTCAGTATGAAACAGGGAGAACGAAACAGACATGACAAAATTTGGTCACACGTCTATGTTAGCCCTGCCGACTATTTTTACGATCTTTTATGTGCACGATAAATGTTAACTTTCGAAGTAAAAAGTAGCAATGCTACAGGCAGACTTTTTTTAACAATAGAAATTACTGGAAACGATTTTACGCGGTAATGAGCCCAAAATAATTGCTTCTACACATTTTGTAACACAAACGTAAATGATATAGCAATCAGATTAATTGCAGAATGTGGAATGAGGCTGCATCTATGCCGTGTCAGCTATTTTCAGAAGATCGATACACTTGGAAACTAGATTTTGCAGCCGACTTCAGGTTTCCTAGAATAGAATTTAGATTCAGCTGAAATGCTGACGTCATCTATTTAAGTTAGAAATTAAATTGATATTTGAATTAATAAAGTTGTTAGTGATGATTTGCGAAATAAATAAGGTTAAAAGATTTATCTGCTCAAGTTGTACTTAGTGAGGACAGTTTCATATTTTAGATAAGTTTTGAACTAGCGAATGCATTATGCATTCGCCATAATGCATATTTTCTTAGAACATAAAGTCTTAGTAATATGCATTTTAATGATTTCTGATAACAATGACAAGCTTAAAATGAAATATTAGTTTTGTAGTTAAAGTATTAATATTATAATTACTGTGCTTGACAATACATAATCAATACTAATTAGTCATTCGTAAATGTATATTAATTAAAAATTACAATTTTGTATTTGACTGGGTGCAAATAAATATGTATGTATGTATTAATTCTTAATTTTACATGAGCAAAAGTTACACAAGACACAATATAAGAAAAACAGTACAAAGGCGGACTTATAGGTGTACAAAACTAAGACAATATTTTCATTTGAAATCAAAACAGCTGTAATAGTTTCTGTGAAAAAGTATTTTTAATTTCATATAGAAATTCACGATTCGTTGATCAGTGAGAAACTTGAGAGTTCTCAGAATTATCCAGATTTGTTAATGGTATTTTATTTATTTATTTATAATTTACAAATACAAGTTTATTAACCAAGACACTTATATATTAGTTTGGAGACTATTGCTAAGATAATTTTATATGTATAAATATATATATTCTTCAGTAAACTCCCAAAGGGTTCAGCAGGTACGTCGGCATCTTGGTGAGTTACAATGTTGTTATATAGCCCTGGCGGTAGTACGTTGTTGACATAGTTAATCCTGATCATGAGAGGATAAACAAAAATCTCACGATTTATAATTCCCGATTTCCAATTCAATTGTACTAATTTCGCGGTGTCTATCAAAAAGTACATTGAAAACAGAAAAACAAAGTAGAAATTACTAATACACTTATTTATATGTATTTTACACAAAATATTTTCAGCAAAACCGTTCTTATCACAACTACATACGTGCACTAGCTAAAGTGCTTATGTGGAGAATTTACAACGTCAATCTCAATTCATCGAAAATACGGCAGCGAAGGCTTTTGTTCAGCGAAGTTAAGAAAATATTTTGTTAGGTCCCTCTGGTCCCTTCAATTTGCTATCCACACACTTCCGTATTCGTAAAATAATAATATCTCACAAAGTTTAATTACCACAAAACAAAATGTTTAGTTATAAACTTTTGTTAGCACTTACCAAGTCAGGAAACTTCGTCCAAACTCTCAAAAGAAACTTGTAAACTTGAGTATACATAGCACAAACACACTGTTTATATTAGCGGATCATCTTATGAAAGTTGTTGATAGTTTGTTCACAGTTTTCTGTGAGTAACTCTCGAGAGCATGTGAGATGAGATGAGGGATGCTGCGAGCGAGCGTCTCGCTCAACAGACGGTGCACGACTGAGCTCTCGCGCGTTCTCTTCCATCCTATTTTATATAAAGGCCATATACCGATTTATATATTTACCGCACTCATACATATTTAACTTTTTTCCCATTTCACGTCGTTTATTCCCCGTATGTAGGACCGGGCGTGTGTGTGTGCCACGCGCGCCTTTCGAACCGAACGTTTCTCTCTATTTTACGTGTTTTTAGAAGGGGTACGGTATAAAACCTTTCTACTATTCGCTGTGTAGTTGACGGGTCCTGAATGCGTTCCCTGAAATATTTTGTTTCGATTTGTGAGTTTCATTTCTGGACGTCACCTATCTGGGGTCGTATTTTGGTTGGTTGTGTTTTATCTATTATTTTGTAGTTAATTTTACAATGTAATCGAGGGTTTTCTGATTTTCGTTGTGTGATGGTTTTTGTGTATAGAGGGAGCTTATATATCTGTCAAATATTTCTTCTCAAAATTCAGTCAAAATTATTTAAAGCGTGGTGTCATGTGGTTTTATGACCATTTTTATTCTCTGCCTTCTCTGATAAAGTATAAAGTCGCAAGCGAATGTATAACTTTGGTTTAACCAAGACTACCTAACAAATACATGTTAAACAGAAGCTAAGTTGATCTAGGAGACCCTTAAAGCAACCAATTACCCACCTCACAGTCATTTCCATGAAGTAACATGTTCGTCTGTAAGCAAATTGTAGGTAAACACATGTTATTTGTTAGACAGCGCGATGTCAGAGGCGGGAGGCATAAAATTTACGGCCCTCGGTCCCATCTCGGTGTCGTAGGCGTCATACTGAATTTACGAGCCGCGGGTTGCAACAGCCTGTATATCTTGACCTGCCACCGCATCGATCATCTATACAGGGCGATTTTATATGTTAGGAATTTATCTTTTCTCAGTTGACGAATCGGTTGTCCTATAATTTTTCCTCTACTGTTTTCAACTATTATAGAATTACGAATGGGAAATCTTTGCTTATAAAATAAACCTTTTACGCTATAAAGGGAACCCTAGTGCCTCAAATTTTCAGGTATTTGGCTGGGCATTGATGTATCAGTGGGTGAGTTAAGACCCTAAATTTTTATCTTCTATATCTATCTACATCTATACATATTATAAAGAGGAAAGATTTGATTGTTTGTTTGTTTGTTTGCATCGAATAGGCTCCGAAACTACTGGACCGATTTGAAAAATTCTTTCACCATTAGAATCCTACATTATTCGGGATGGACATAGGGTACATGATTTTCCCAAATTTCCACGGGAACGAAGTCCCGCGCGGGAAGCTAGTACATTAATAAGTTGATAGAGGAAAAGTGAGAAAGAGAAAGAATTTAGGTTCAGCTATTTTCAATCAAATCAAGAAGAAGAGTGAAGTAGCATTTAAAAAATTTACTTGGAAATGTAGCTCACCAGAATCGACGAAATAACTATTTTATAACACTTTTCCAGTTTCTTAGTTGGTGTAAACATGTTGCTTCGCGGAAATAGGCCTTAATAATAATATGTAAGTAAATGCGAAATATTACTCATTCATACGATAGTGGAACTTGTTTACATATAAAAGCTCAAACGCATCCGTGCGAACAGAACTACGCGCGTTGTAGCACTTTACTACGCAGCTACGAGAAACTCGTAGCAATATTGTAGCACTCCAATATACATATTCAAAACATTTACATTTTATCTTGCTGAAATTTCTGGATAGTAAATATTTTTAATATTAATATTTTCCTGAATTGAGGGTGCAGTGAACCATGTAAAAGCGGGAGCAATCGTAAAACATTTTAGAGGGTGGAAATTAAATTCCCATTTCGGTAAATTGTAAATTTACAGATATATTCAAAAGAAAATTGTGTACAGAAGAAACATATCTAATTATGTCATTTTTAACCGACTTCAAAAAAGGAGGAGGTTTTATGTTCGACTGTATTATCTTTTTTATATAATGTAAATCGACTAGTCAAGTTCGCCACATACTAGTTGATACCTACACGATAAGCAAACATGTAACAATAACAAACTAACAATCGTGCGTTAGTTTGTTATTGTTAAACCGCCAAATGGCCTCTTAGTTCACGACAATGGCCTCTTAGTTTCCTGCAGAAAATCTTAGTTGTCAAACCGCCAAATGGCCTCTTAGTTCAACGACTGTAGTCGTACGACTACCGAAGCTCCGAAGTACGATAAATAGCTAAAATGGTTACCCATCAGGTTTACTGCCTTCGTGTGCACTCACTGTTACCTCACTGATCGATTCCAAACAGTGAGCTCCTACGAGCACTTCGTACGAAGATATGTCTTGCATATTGGACTGCTTCCTCAAGCGACATGAACAGTTAGTGTCAAGCCTTCTAGCAATGAACATCATCATAATTCAATATTCATTTTACGTTACATCTCTATTTTTTTTTCCCAGCCCATACACGTCCCCACCGAGGGGCACGGGCCTCCCTTCGAAACCAGAAGGGGATTTAGGCCATAGTCCACCACGCTGGCCCAATGCGGGTTGGTGGACCGCTCGTCTTTCGAAAATGAATTTTCCTTGGACGGGCGGGTTTCATCACGATGTTTTCCTTCACCGTTGAGCAAGTGTTAATTAGCAATCCGTTCATAAATCCGAAAAGACAAATTTAGTGGTACAGGCCTGCACCAGGATTTGAACCCGCGACCTTTGGATTACAAGTCTGGCTCATTACCAACTGGTCTATCACCGCTATTCGCATCTCTATTATCCAATAGATAATTTTAAATTAATAAGCGAAAATTGAGGATGTGAATAATGATCTTCTACGGAAACGAAGTCTTAGGCAAAAAGCTAGTAAATTGTATTTTCGACATTTATCTTACCGTTTCATGTTTCTTATAGAAACTTTCGCATTCTAGCAAGTCAGGTTCCCAGCTATGAAGGTCACACTTCATATTACCTCATCTATCAACTCTTCGATCATGGTCAACCGTACCTTGAATGTGAAAAAGAGCCAAGACAAAGAATATTGACATTATTGCATAGAAATACGGAAACAAAGTTTATTTTTTGTGTGCATTATTGCAAGAACTGAAGCTTCAGTAGTTTAAAATAAAGTACCTACTTTTTAAAACGAAAATAAAAGCGCAACCAAAATGAGGGCACATTTTCTTGTGCGGCAAATAGGGGAGGTTTGCCAAAACCGCTACACGACGGATGTGTACCACCACGCCGCTCTCTCCCGCATCAAGAGTAATTATTACCTACCTACATGAGTATTTCTTGGCAATGTATTTATTCGGAAAAGTGGGAAGATTAAAACGAGCTTGGCAATGTACTTATCTGTAAAACTTTGAAAGTTAGAACAGTGTGCGAAATACATTAATGGCAGAGGAATGATTATGGCATTTTTATGCCGTGTGGTGACCGGTTGAGAATAACAACACCCCATCTCTTTCTGTGGGTGTCGTAAGAGGCGACTAAGGAAACACAAATGAGACCTGCCTGCTGAGTAATCCATCCCAGGCAATGACACTTCATTTTTTTCGGAATCTGAGGTGTCGTCCTATGGTCTCATGCGGTGTGGTAGGCTCTGTAAAGGGCCGTCTGGTTCGCGACCACCCTCCTACCGAAGTCCGACGCCAAACAGTTTGCTGTGTTCCATCGGTGCGTGGGAGTACCAGTGCCTTTATAGGCATTTTCTGGGTTAACTCGCTCCAGCGTCGACCTCATCTTTGACCTTATGATCAAGATTGAGGTCAAGTGTTAACCCATTTTGTAATAAAAAAGCCTTTTTTCCGTTCAGGAGATGAAAGTAAGCACTATCTAAATATACATTTGATAGCAGTTGCCTTGACTTTTAAACGCGTGAAAACAACGCGGTCAAATGTCAAAAAAGAATCGAAATGTCAACGTTAGAGGGCGAGCAAATCTTTGCGCTGTGCCCTCGTGTAGTCAAAGTGAAGTTTTACCGTCTTCTAGTGTGACGCGCGAGTTTGTCGCGTAGACAGAGAAAAGGTATAGACTGCTGGATATCATCTTTTTCGGTCACACAGATAAGGACAAAATTATATCAATTGCACGTGAAAAAAAGAGACAATGCTGGGCATTTTTTGTCCCTTAGCGCGTGCCGGTTGTTTCAAGGCCAGCACTTTACTGTACTGTAACCCGTACGAATTAACTGTGCACCTCGCGCTAC
The DNA here is from genome assembly GCA_949987775.1 of Aproaerema taeniolella. Lineage (NCBI taxonomy): Eukaryota > Metazoa > Arthropoda > Insecta > Lepidoptera > Gelechiidae > Aproaerema > Aproaerema taeniolella. Next base: position 7,978,056 of record OX465262.1, read on the forward strand.
AGCACATTAAAGCGCAGTACTACGGCCGACTACGGCAGTACTAATATTTTCTGTCCCTTTCGGTGACACGCTCTGCCGCAGTCTATACCTTTTCTCTGTCTACGGTTTGTCGTGGGCCGTGCTAGCTATGCAGATAACCAATAAACAGCCAAAACTACAATATAAAATACATTGTTAAATACAAATGGCAAAATTTGATAATACTAAAAGTACATTGAGTGAGGTGAGGCTTGAGAATTTCGGGGTTTCGTAAGCTAACTCATAGATACGTGTTGCGACGTAAAAAAAATATCCATTATTTGCTGTCGCATAAATGGCAACACAATATACCTTAATACCTATTTAAATTAGTCTAGCACTGAACGAATGAATGAACTGCTCCAATTTTCACCCACTTTAATTGCCATTTGCCAACAAATCTCTTGCCGTCATAAGTACTTATTCAGACGTAAAATTACCTTCGTATGAGCAAGCAAGGTATGAGCATACCTGTTTGTAACTCATGCGCTCCTTTTACTTAGTGGTCGTATTACTTCACATGTGAATAAGGGGTCCTTTTATTTATTTTCTTAAGTTCCAAGCGAATATCATGAAATTTTAATCTACTGAGACTATAATAACACGAATATTTATAAGATTGAAACAACCATGTCTCTTGTAACACTTACTAGCATTTTTTCATCTGAAATACGTAGTATAATTTGTGATTTTAAATTAGCGAAAAGCAAATATGGATGTAAATCAACCCAGTTTAAAATACTTTTTCCACAGAGAGTATAACTTACTTATTTCCTTCCCGAAGGATTTATTATTACTTCCGACATTAAACTATGAATATAGGATAGACGAAGTTTAAAAAAAAAAGGTAAAGTCATTAGTCACTTGGCAGTATGTCTACATCCTACCATACTAATAGACTGAGATCCCAGGGCCGCCAGACCTTACTTATTTTCTCATGAACCAAATGTGTGGGAAATAATTGTGCTAGTACGTACTAGTAACGTATGAATACCAGCTAACCTGGGCCAACGGCCAATTTCCTGCTACCAGGTTCTGAAGGTACTTCAAAAAACACTACAAAAACATTGTTACAGTTCTTTGGAAATCATAGAAAAAATCACGGCTCAGATTGTAGGTACAATCGCATAATTTACTTGCGAACTGTAAAGCGTCTGGTAGAAATTTCAGCCGACGGAGTGTCTGGTGGTGTTGATCATTATTTTTTATATTTAATTAATTATAATCTATAAGACATCAGTACCCAGACTTCAAGACAAGTGAAAATTTTTTTGAAGTACCTTCAGAACCTGGTAGCTGAAAAGTGGCCGTCGGCCCAGGTTACTAGTACGTACTAGCACTACTATTTCCCACACATTTGGTTTATGAGAAAATAAGTAAGGTCTGGCGGCTCTGGGATCTTAGTCTAAAAGGCCCGTATTATCGAAAGAGACTCAAGTCTTGATCTATACTTAAGTATTGATTGTTTTTTCTTCCTCACTATCAAAATGACAAAGACCACTGCTGACAGTCTCGTTCTGTAATACGGACCTAAAGTTTCGACATAACTTCACCAGTTTCAAATCACCCCATAAAACACAGGCTAACAAGAACATTTTATCGAAGAAAAAAATAGTCACACTTTTGCAAATCCAGTAAATTGATTGTCTCACGCAGTTATTCGATTCCATCAATCGCACTTTATCCCTCGAAAACACGTTTGCGCCTAATGGCTTCAATTCGACGAAAGTGTTCCGACAAAATCATCCCCGAGGCAGCGAGGCGCGGCTCTAAGTTGTTCCCGGGAAGGGCTGTTTGTGAGTTCACGTATTAGGCTTACTGTACTAAGTTAGAACGAAAAAAACATGATTTACTTGCGTATAAACAAGTTACTCGTATTAAAACGAAATACCTAGTTTCTGCCAAAATAAACGTAGCCTGGTGGCGCTCGCTGATGTCAACCAATCGGCGAGATTATGCAACGTCCTGATGGGTGACCAAAGTGGTAATTTAGATAAATAGATAGATAGATAAAAACATTTATTCACATAATCACAGCACACGAACAATCAACATAAAGCATTACAACTCACAGAAATAAATTGAACATGGAACACAACACAAACAAGTACAAAATTAGGTAATCAGACAGGTTAGAGAGAGAGAGAGTCGTGTACTGTGCCGGTGAATGGGCTTTGGCTCAGCTTAATGTTACAGCAGAGCTGCAACGCTGATAATTCTGCCAATACCCAGAGCGTTCGAAACGCACCTATTCATCGTATCTATTCATAAATGAATAGATACAATGAACATACATATGCTTTATTAGAGATAAATTATGTAATGTAAAATATAAAATATTAACAGAGAAAAAAAAAAGAATAAAAGAGGTATATACAAGAAATTACCTCAGATACATATCATAATTATCACAAGTGTTTCGTTTTCGTGTTTGCGTGCTTAGGTCGATCCCGGCTGTTGTCGATTGACTACAGTCGTTAAAACCAAGTCAGAAGCCATTGTGTGGTTTGAAAACTCTGACACCAGGGTTAGTCGAGTTCGCCACACACTTGACTATATCTACATACTAAGAAGAAGACCAAAATAATTTCGCTCCGTTTTTTGTTTTGTTACGGCTTATTGTTCATTTGTATCAAGATTAGGATGATTAACTGCCGTACTCAGAAACGTCAATTAAATTTAAGTACTGTTAAACTCTGATGTTGTCTCTATCACATTTGTTGATATAAACAAGGATAGCGGCAGTTAAAGATGTTTTGCAAGGTAAAAGTATTAAAATATGATAAAAAATTACGTTATATTGAGCTGGATATAGATATACATATAGTTATTCCCGAAAAACGAAACGAAACTCTTTTCGCCAAAGAAAAATAACATTTATTTTTACAAATAGGAATTCACAAACGTTAGGTTGAATTGGAACCTAGGAATCCTGTTATTTTAAATTTTCTTAAAGTAATAATATTTCTTAGATTTAAAAATACATTAAAACTTTTATCGTACCGAAACTAAGCCATAGCTACTCATGCTATAGCTAAGTGAATAAATAAGGCGCTCCTATTCGTCCTAGGGTGAGATCTCCGATGGAATTGGTTTGTCAAAGGGTACTTCTGAGCCACGTTCCAGAGGCAGATGCGGATAACTACGGTCACTTTTATAGCTTTTATCGGTATCTGTAGTCCTGTAAACTTTATAGGTAACTTTGAGTTTGCGGAATAGAAAAATATTAACATCTTATTTGAGATTCTCCCCACCCACACAACAAAATATTTGGAAATCATATCTTCAATATTTTTTTAGAAATCTGGGTGTTTATGCATCAATCAAATAGTTGTATTTACAACAAAAAGTAAGGCTTGTATACATGATCAAAACCAACAGGACGGATAGGCTAGACAAAAGTAGTACATTATCAATTAATCAAGCCTTGCTTGGTGTGAGTTAGGTGGCGCTGCGTGAGCTGTCCAGGAATATTTAATATTTTCGTAACTGTACCATAAATAGCCAAGTATACAAAAATCTAACTCATAAAAAAATTAAGCTTCAATTTAATTTTCTGAATTAAATTGAAGCATGAATTTGAGTATTTTAATTAAAATTAAAATATAGAACGGCGAAGTTGCCAATATCAAGTAAAGAAATCCTTTACGGGTTGGTACGTCAGAAGTAGCAGGTGAGGATGACAGTTTTGGATTACTAGGATGTTATGATTCCACACGCACCTCTTTAAGTTTCTTTCCCTTACCAATTCAAATAAAATTTATCAAGTTCGCCACATACTTGATTTAACCTACACGATAATAAAACAAAGACCTGCGACCCGAGCACAACCCGTGAGTCGCGCCTGTTAATTGTCGGTTAAACTTCAAAAGTGACTCCTCTTATCAGCCCATATACGTCCCCACCGAGGGGTAAGGGCCTACCTTCGAAACACGAAGGGGATTTAGGCCATAGTCCACCACGCTGGCCCAATGCGGGTTGGTGGACCGCTCGTCTTTCGAAAATGAATTTTCTTGGACAGGCGGGTTTCATCACGATGTTTTCCTTCACCGTTAAGCAAGTGATAATTAGAAATCCGTACATAAATCCGAAAAGACGAATTTAGTGGTACAGGCCCGCACCAGGGATTTGAACCCACGACCTTCGGATTACAAGTCTGGCTCATTACCAACTGGACTATCACCGCATACTGGACTATCACCGCATACTGGACTATCACCGCATACTGGAAAAGTGACTGATCGAACTTTAATCGCTGTCAAAGTTAAGTTCACCGTCATCTTGAGTGGCCGATTTGTGGCTTGGGCTTGAAATGTAGTTTTAAGAACTTATTCTAAATAACATCTAGTTACCGAGAAAGTATACTTAATAAAAATAAATGTGAAGGTATTTTATAATGAATAAACCCTCATGAACTTAATATACACACATCAACACGGTTTAGGGATATTGCACGATTTTTCATACAAAAGGGGTCTGTTTGAGAAGCTATAAAAGCATAGTCGAGATACATGGAGGGCTATAATTTTCAGATGAGCAAGTGCTGAACCTAAATTTTTAATTCTAGTCATAAATTTTGTTTTACTTGAAATTTTTGAAAACGTTTTGTATGAAAATAGTCGACTTTACGCAATTTTTTTTTTCATTTTCGTCTCGTTTTCACAAATTTCAAGTTAAACAAAATCTATTGATTAGAATTGAAAATTCAGGTTTAGCACTTGTTCGTCTGAAAATTATAGCGCTCTTTGTACTGTATCTCGAGTATGCTTTTATAGCTTCTCAAACAGACCTCTTTTGTATGTAAAATCGTGCAATATCCTTAGACCATGTTGGTGTGTATATTTTCTGTATAAGCTCTCTGCTTTAATAAACTCAGTTTCCATCAATAATATTAATGTATAACCGTGTATATTTTAACTGTTAATTACGTATCGCCGGCAGGATACATCGTTCCTGAAAATTACACATTGAAAATATTATTATTATACTCGTACAAACAGTGATGCCTATTCGTCGTCAACCCAAACATGCGTCCACACTAAGGGACTTCCAAGCAGATTTAATTAAAATTATAACATTAATCGTTCATTAAAAACGATGAAAGAAATACGACAGGAACAGAGGAAAAAAATCCTGCGTTATAATTTTATTCTGATTCTTATTCTTCTTCCTAGCCCTTTGTCCCGTTTCTCATTCGGGGCACACTTGACCATGATCCAGGATTGGGCAGGTCAGGTCATTACAGTGGAGCGACTGCTGTCTGACCTCTGTGACCCTGGTAACAGGGGTGGCTGACCGGATTGTATCATGTTAAACATTCAGTCTCCTGAAAGTGCAGGTTTCCTCGCGATGTTTTCCCTCACAGTATTATTCTAAATAAGAAAAAAAACAATGATTTTTAAGAAAAGTCAAAGAGAAATGATATGTATACATATGCTATTATAGCCTTTTATATCTAGTGCTGTAGTAGTCTTCAAATATAACATTTACGTAGAGCTCATTTTGGATTGAAAAAGCTCGCTGTTTAATCTTATAAAAACCGCCTGCTCGAATGAGCCGATAGCAAATAAAAGATGGAATAGCAATCAATACGCATTACGCGGAACTGGGATGAACAAATAAGCATATTCATCTTCTGCCGATATTTATGAATACCATTAATAACAGGGAGAATCGACGGCGTTTACCGATTCCTATCCGATTTGCTTGTGTAATATAAATGAGAGAGTCAAGCGGCACTTGTTTTGATGTTATTCGGTTATAAAAAATAACGTACTTGGGCATAAAGACTTGTTCAAAGTCATCACGAAAGGAGAGATAAAATGGTACGTATAACTCTCAAATTAAAATGTTATCCATTCATCTACCGACATTCATCTACACTACACTAATATTATAAAGAGGAAAGATTTGTATTTTTGTATGTAACGAATAAACTTAAAAACTAATGGACCGATTTCAAAAATTTTTTCACCATTAGGATGTTACATTATCCATGAGTAACATAGGCTACATAATTTTCCCAAATTCCTACGCGAACGAAGTTCCGAGCGGAATGCTAGTTGCTTATAATTTTATGGTGCGTATTACAGAACGCGACTCGGACTTTCTATACTTAAGTAGCAGTCGTCTTTGTCATTGTTTTTTTCCAGTGTCAATTTAATAAAGTGTTTCTATTCTATTCTAATCTATTCATTCTGATAGTGAGAGAAAGAGAAAATCAATGATTAATCATAGATAAAAACTTGAGTCTCCTTCTGTAATACTGGCCTAAAAGGTCCATTTCGATTAAATGGCTAAGATACGTCAACTTTCAAACAAAAGTAACCGCATCAAAATCGGCCTATTCGTTTCGGAACTACAATGCCACAGACAGACATACAGATGCACAGACACACAGATACACACGTCAAAATTATAACGCCCCTCTTTTTTTGTCGGGGGTTAAAAATGAACACTGCCCCTGCTTTGTAGCAATGTAACAAGAGAACCCGTTTCACGTGTAGTTGAAGGTGATCTTGTTCAGCTAGCCCTGCCACTGACGCCTGCAACTTTAAAATAAGATTGAAACAAATTTCACACCCCTATCCTGAGAGCTACCTGCCTAGGGTTGTTACTTCACTTTCACTTTCTTAATGATTTCGACTCCAGTATTCTAGAGCAGTATTTTCCGCAGTATGGGTCGCGAGCGAATATAATAAATAAAAATTAAGAAATAAAATCTTTATTTCTTCAACCAAAGAGATACAAATACAACATGACATTTGTTCGGAATCTCCTTTTAAGCTAATATTAGCTTGTGCCAGGAGATGCCGCTCTTCCTCAACACAATTATAGTATCTACTTATTTTAGGAACACTTATTTTCTATTCTATACATATAATAAAACTGTAGAGGTCGAATTTCTGTACATAGAAAAAAATGCTAAAAACCGAGTCAGGGGGATGTAAGAAGAGAAATAAAACAAATCCCGATTTTTTTAGATTTTTTTGTTTCTCTGTTTGTCTGTTTGCACGGGCTAATCTCCGTAACTGTTGGACCGATTTAAATGAAATTTTGCATAGGGTACCTTATATCCCCGGTCAACATTTAGGCTACATAAAATCTCGAAATTTAGCCAGTAAATATAAAACCAACAACAAAAACCCCTGAAAAAATTCAAAGCTAGGTGTTTTCAGAACATTTTACTCATACCATAGAGATCAACGTATTTTTGACATATATACATGGGCTAAAAGCAAGGACATGTTGTTTTTTAAATTTATCTCTTTCGAGAAAGGCAAAGGAATCTGCATCCATACAGCCAGGTCTTCAATATATGTATTTCTTAGCTATATCTTCAATTTATATTTCTTTACTTCTCTCATTCTCCGTAAGCCGATAGTGTTTTGTTTACGAAGAACTATGGCGGCGAGAAGCACTGCCGCTGGATCGGAGCAGATACACTGTATCACTTGAATTACTTTAAAACCGACTTCCAAAAAGGAGGAGGTTTTATGTTCGACTGTATACAGGGTGGAATTTTGTAATGCCACCTGAAGGGAAAGTACTCTTAATACTGTAGATAGAAAATTGTACTCAAAGAAAACATTCCTTTATTTTTGAAAAGAAAGAAAACTGCATTCAAGAATTTTCGAAAATTTGCTTGCCCCAACCGGGAATCGAACCGACTAAAATCTGTAAGAATACCCTGTACTTTTATTGCGTCGATCGTTAGGGTCAATTACAAGGATGAAATCTTTCTAACAAACTTGGTAAATTAAATGAAAGGAAGACTACGAAATCTTAAACCATTGTATATCTTTATTTTATGTATGTTCACCGATTTCTCCGCCATTTGGACCGATTTTCAAAATTCTTTTTTTTTGTTCGAAAGAGTATACTCCAGAAGTGGTCTTATTGTCACCAAGTCAGGATCTGATGGAATCCCATCAAAATCAAGGGTAACCCTTGAATGGAATAGGTACTTACAATGTTTCTCAAGTTCTTTCTATTATTTACGCCAAACATAGAAAAATATACACATCAACACTGTCTAGGGATATTGCATGATTTTTCATACAAAAGAGGTCTGTTTGAGAAGCTATAATACCATAGTCGAGATACACGGAGTGATATAATTTTCATATGAGCAAGTGCTAAACATGAATTTTCAATTTTTATCAATGAATTTAATTTTTCTTGAAATTTGTGAAAACGTGACTAAAATGAAAAAAGATTGCGCTAATATGCCACCATTTTTATACAAAAAGCAGAAAAAAGTGCATTTTTGTTTTCGTTTACGTCACGTTTAAAAAAAAAAACAATTTAAACAAAATTCATTGACGAGAATTGAAAACTCAGGTTTAACACTTGCTCATCTTAAAATTATATCCCTCCATGTGTCTCGAGTATGCTTTTATAGCTTCTCAAACACACCTTTTTGTATGAAAAATTAAGCAATATCCCTAGACAGTGTTGATATTTAACTTATTTTTTCTATGTCTATGAGTACGTAGCATTTGATAAAAGGACCGGATTGAGATTTATGAGATATTTTGTATAAAAGATCCTTTCTTAATTTTTTGTCGGAAGTTTGGTTGAGTAGTAGAGTTACACAGCCTGTGAATCGACGGTTTCTGGGTTCGATTTCCGGTTTGGGCAAACAAACCATACGAGGGAAACTTTAGTGCAGAAAGTTACAGTGTGAAGTGCTAATTAATTGATTTTATGACAGATAGATAGATAGATTGACACTTTATTCAATTGACATAAAACAGCACAATACAGTAATAAACAAATAACAAACATACAAGTAAACATGAATCAGCAAACAAACAATGAAGTAAACAGAGTAAGAAACAGAAACAAATAATTTTATAAAACTATTTTACACCGTGTTATTTGTATCATGCCAATCAAATTGGCGCTGACTCAGCATATTGCTGCAGTACCAGACTGCAGCGCTGGTATTCTGCCATGATGCTACTTATTGAGTTTTCTTTGTAAACCTTTTTCTAACTTCATAAATTCACCTTTAAAAAAGTACTTTATAAAGAAAATCTGAGGGTGCTGCTATAATAAGATAGATGTTATTTTTAAGAGCTATCGTCGAATACAAGTGAGTCGGAAGAAATTAAAATTATTGTAACTGACCCACAAATATCCAAAAAATAAACAAAAACTTCTGTGCTGAACTGGCACTGAACAAAAAATTTGGAATGTGCCAGCTGCCAACCAAATACATTGCATTGTTGGTACAGAGGCCAGCGCATCAGGTTACTCCATTTTCATTGCAAAACCGCTCTTATCACAACAGCACAGAGTGCACGCGTGTGGTAACCTGAGTTGGGGCCGTCCGTGCATTGCAAAATTTAGACAACGTATTATATACTCATAAACAATATGCCATTTTTTAAATTTTCCTGACATGTAAAGTTATGTGACATATGTTACCCCAACGAGGATTATATTTAAAAAATATAATATCTAAAATACCGAAACTTTTGTCGGCTTCCCCATTAATAGTTCGGCTATTCTGCACTTTTTTAACGAACCAAAACTAAATACTTAATACATTGTTAATAAGAACGAAGTTGATTAAGTATTTAGTCTTCAAATCTTAATTCGGCCCTGTCGGAGAAACTAAATGACATTATTCAAGGATATCACTTTTTGAAAACAATAAACGGCTTATTTTTAATTTTTAAGCAAAGGAATCTTTGGCCGTACAGCCGGTGTATTTAATGCATTTCTTATTTTTAAAGGCGGGAAACTCAATAGAAACTGACAAAAACTTGCACACTCATAGCGCCTGGAACATCACTAAACAAATTTACAAATTGGACTCTCCCAAGAAGAAGTACAACTCTACAGAACTTGACATAGGTTTGATCTATGGCTTTGATGTTCTGACATAAAATAAGGGCTATTTACTTTGAGTATGTAGTATTTGTTTATTTATTGATTTTTTGATTTTAGTTTACATCAAGCGTAGCATTGCGTATATAAGCCATGGATAAATATTATAATATTACCTACTATTCTAATAAGTTTCTTAGTTTGGATCAAGCATGACACCTTTGCTTATTTCTACAAATGTCCATTGAAGGGAAAAGCTTAGTCATTTCTATCTTAAATTTAATTTTTTATTGAAACATTTTTACACAATTATCGCAAAGCACAATAAAAGCAGCGTGCTAGCTGAAATCTCTAATGCACGGGGGTTGTCTTAGATACTGACATAGGTGACCTGTTTCAGAAACTTCTATTCCACTGAAAATCAAAAATAAGTCCGTAATTAGCACTAAGTAATTCGTGTGCCATTTATTGTACTTACCTAAGTAATAGGTCTTTCAACATACAATTTTCGTAAATTTTTTACTCCACATATTTTTATTTTATCAAAATTGATTTTTATAAGTACAAAATCCTTACGTTTTTCACAGAAACGCGAAATACAATATTAATTAACCACTTTTTGTGGGATTGTTAAGACAACAAGATGTTTTAGAGGCACCACTGACTCATCTTAAGTGTTGATTGTCTATCTCTCTCAGTATCAAAAAATCAAAAACGACTGCTACTTAAGTATAGATCAGAGTCTGAGTCGCGTTCTATAATACGGACCTTAATCTATCAAAAGCAGTAACATTGGTATAGAAAATATAAGCGATAGAGAAAACAACTATGTTTGACCTTTGTTTTCAGATCCAAAGTAATGTATTAAGTATCAACCTTATATGACATAGTTAGCCAAGTTTTCAAATAAAAAATATTTTTAGAAATTGCTTTTCCTTATATGAACGAAATAGTTGCTATTCGTTCATATAACAAAAATATGAACGAAATAGTTGCTTCAATAAAAAACGGCAATTCATGTATCTGTAGTTGTGTCAAAGTACAAACTCGGTCTATAAAAATACATACAACGCGCAGACGAAGTTGCGGGCATCAGCTAGTTAGGTATATAATCTATGTAAGGCGGGATTATCGCCTATGATTAATAGTATAATTATAACCCAATATCAAAATAAAATGGACTTGATACGTCATTGCGATTAGATAAAAGTAACTAAAATTGAAGTTGACGCTAAAGCTACCTGTGATTTTCAAAACTAGGACACAATTGCATGGTTATCTTCATAAAACCAAAGAGTGAGTCCCGAAATAAGGAAGTTTTTGTTAAGTGGGTCGCGGACTTGTCAATTTTGGGAACCACTTTTCTAGAGAATTTTGGTTTCGTGAAGGACTAACTAAAATTATTGTGTCTACTGCAGAATGTAAAGATCAAAGGGGTTGACAATTCCGCTCTCACAGTAAATTAGTAAAGCAGAAAGATCATGCTAATGATATTTCCCTAACAAGATATTTCATATAAATAATAGAAGTTATACTCGTGATTGGTGACCCTGTGTCTCAGAGTAGCTTGTCTTGTTCCATCACAAATGGAGCCACTACATCAAACAGACAGAAAATAAATTATCTAACTTATAAACCTTTGTGCTGTGTTTTAACATTCGCATGCTTACTTATTTTTCTAGAAAGGAAGCGATATACTTACTTATTTACTTACCAAGTATTCATAGAGGCAAGCTTCGGAGGTAACAGTTCTGGCTGTTAATGATACAACGTTAGAGGCCATTTAGAGATTTGAAAACTCTGATTAAAGTCCAGTTCTCCACATAATTGATGATACTTGATAGATAGAAGAAGATAGAAAATGCTTTATTTAGGCGTACAACACAACACAGACATCACAATATAGAAACACAGAAGACATTTAACAGACACAAAGACAAAAACAAATTAAAGGCAAATTAAAGATATAACTAAAAAACACTTACAAACATAAAACAAAGTGCTGCACTGTGCTGCCTGTGTCGCACAGACGAAGCCGGCGCTGGCTCAGCATAATGCTACAGTTTTACCTGTAGCGCTGATATTCTGCCAGGACCCAAGTGCAGCAACAGTCGCCGCCGCCGCGACACATACGCCGTATGTGTTTGTGTGCGTGTGCTTATGTGTGCGTGTGCTTATGTGTGCGAGTGTGTGTGGATGGTGGTGGTGTGTACTTTTGTGATACTTACTTGGTAAGGAAGGAAGGACCATGTATCCATACCGATAAGTCTTCTTGTTATAAACTAGATTTTTAGCGACTTTTCGTGAAAGAGCTGAAGATTCTGTTCTATGAGATTTGCAGGTGTGAGCGTATGTGTGTATGTATATCATAGGTCCTAAACATTTTTTTTAACATTCCAGATATACTTCCATCGAGGAGTACGAGTCTCCTTTCGAAACGCGAAGTGGCCATAGTCCACCAAGCTGGCCCAATGCGGATTGGAGGACCGCGCGCCTTCCGAAAATATTACATCAGGACAAAAAATCCATACATAAGTCCGAAAAGATGAATTTAGTGATACAGGGCCACACCAAGATTTGAACCCGCAACCATTTGGTTACCAGTCTGACTCATTGCCAACTGGGCTATCCTTAACATTACATTTAAAAAATGTTGACTCACTGACCCATTTATTGACTCATTATCATGAACCCCCAGCCCAGACATATATTAGACCTTGCGACCTGAACTCTTAGAGATTCCTTTTATGATGTAAGCACTCATATACAAGAAATAATGACATATTTAGACCAGCGTAATGGACTTCAGTGGGGACGTTTATGGGCTGATAAAAAAAATTACATAATGAAATTTTAGTATGTCTACGGGAACGAAATCAGATCAATGTGATTTTTAGGAGACATAAATAAGAGTGAGACAGGCTATTGTTCCACTGGCAAAAAGTCGCACGCTTGCTCTAATAACTTTTAAAAACTAAAAGTTTTCTCCGGCGACCTCAAGGGAGCAATATCACATTCGACAAGAACAAAATTCAAGTAGCACGTTGGAAACTAGGCATGAATAATTAAAGTACACCGAGGATTTCTAGACTGTAGAATAGGCTAAGTTGTATCAAGTTTGTATCTCTGGTTAAAGAAGATATTAAGTGAATGCATTGAGGGTTATAATGAAAAACGTAGGGTTTTCTTTTATGAAGTTACGCATTTTAAATTATTTTGAAGCAGAGAAGCAAGTAGTACTTAGGTTTCCTTTACCAAAAATAACATACTCAGAGCTACGTTGAGTACCCATAAAAATATCGTAAATTCTGAAAATTATGATAAATTGTTAAAACGTAGAGTATTTAAATTACAAAGACAAGCTGTCAAAAGTGAATTTGCTACTAGGTTTTCACCATTTATGTTTCCCTTCATTTACAATAAAATATTAAAGCGTCGACCAGATTTTAAAAACCTGCCGGTTCACGAAGTTAAAAAATCATTGACACAAATGTTAGTGAATATGTCATATGATGAAACTGAAGTTTTACTAAAGCACATAAAATAGCGGTCTCTTTTTAAAAAAACAAATTCTTCCATTTATCGCTCCCACTATACTATACAAACATTAACAATTACGCACACACATACACACACCACACACACACACACATACACAGACAAATACTTTTTTGCTCAAATAGAAAATCTATAAGAAATGTCCCTGTTTAATCATTATGTAAAGATAATCACGACACAGGCCTAGCCTAGTGTGGTTATCTCAGTAAAACTATGTTGTATTATTCGGACAGTTTAATAAATCATTTATCATTTATCATTTAAAAACAAGTGGGTGTATTATGTGAACGCGACTAAAATCTCGCTTTTTATTTTAGTAGTTACGAATCTACATATGTGACTGTATTTAGGAAAAGGTACAACTTTTAAGTAGTCAAAGAGAGGATCACAATAAGTCTTAACCTTAACGACGTTCCCCAAAGTTGTACCTTTCCTTTTTCACAGTCACATATATTCCTTACTAGCTTTCCGCCTGGGACTTCGTCCCCGTGGGAATTTAGTAAAATTATGTAGCCTATGTGTTAATTCAGGGTGTCAGCTACCTCCATACCAAATTTTATCAAAATTGGTCCAGCCGTTTGAGCGTGAAAGAGTAGCAAACTTCCATACATAAATCCATGTAAACTTTCGCATGTATAATATTAGTAAGGATAATAAAAAGTACACTTTTTTTCCTTGAGACAAAGATTTATTTAATGAACACAATCTTGAATTATTTTATTAAGTCCACGCAAATGGAAAAAAAAGGCATAAAGCCACATTCTGGAACTTGACGGTTCCTGAAGCCATTTGTTTCAGGATAAATAATAAAAATTAAAAGCATTTTAGTTCAGTGCATGATTTATATTCCCCCACGGTACTGCCCCGACGACGTCGGGACAGTCATTCATATTAATAAAGACTTTCTCAAGAAAAAGAAAAAAAGAAAAAGTTCTAAACTTACATAAATAATAAGCGACTGAACGTGGTCAAGTAAAAGTCAAAATAGCTTTTTATGAATAAATTATACTTTAGTGCACACCAGAAACAAACAAAAAATATATTAAACACAAGTAATCAAGGCGGCCTTATTGCTAAGGTAGCAATCTCTTCCAGGCAACCTTTAAGTAAGGATATTTTCCGAGAGGTTACACAGGAAAGCGGGAGGTGGCTATTTTTTATTTTATAGAATACTAGCTTCCTACCCGGGCCTTCGTTCTCGTGGGAATTTTTGGAATGAATTATATACATAAAAACCTTCCTCTTGGATCGCTCCATCTATTGGTGAAAACCGTATGAAAAGCCGGTCAGTGGTTTTTGAGTTTATCGCGGTCAGACAGACAGACAGACAGAGGCGGCGGGGGATATATTATGATGATTTAGGATGTTACTCAAAATAAGTCAAAGTTACAAGTACATTTACGTAACAGATAGACATCTATATACATATTTACTTTACGCCTACCCAAAGAAATACGCTGTTCATATTACCCTGCCAAATTAAATTAAACCTATGCGATAGTGAAATGCTATACAAGCTTAAGTACACACTTATGGAAGCGTAATAACCACTTTTTGATTTTCTATCTGACGCACAGTATACATGTAAATAACAAGACAACATAACAACCTACCTCTCTCTTTTGCAAAACACAACGAAAATACCTACCCAAAAACAAACGTAAATATATGAAAATAAATGTGGGACCGCCGCCGTACCTTTTTTATCAGATTGTATATCTAATATATGAAATATGCCTAATAAGGGTCCAAAACTTAACCCACAATAATCCGAGGGCCTTTAAAAGGGGGCCCTATTCTTGAAACGTTATTTTTATGTTTAACAAACTGTCGAACTCACAAACTCTAGTTTGACTTTGCAAATTAGTTGATTTATTAATTTTACCACAAACTATTTAATGAAATAAATACATTTTCAATCCCACACACCCGTGTCAGCCTTTTGCCCACAATACAACACAACAATAACGTCACATCCCAATTACTGACTTTACTATATGTTTTGCCCACAATACAACACAACAATAACGTCACATCCCAATTATTATACTGACTTTTACTATATGCCTGGTAAGAATTAGCGGCTTACACATAAAAAAAAATTTTTTCACTCCCAGTACAGCGTGCACAGAAATTTGTCGAAACAGAAATATTGAACAGTGTACTTTGAGCCACATCGAGACTACCTGTTAAACCTTCTCGCGAATCTTGCACACCCGTGTGTGCCGTTAAATTCATAATTAACATATGCTACTTCTACTTTTTTCACTTCACTTCTAACAAAACTGAAATTCACATTCGTTATCAATCGAGTGACTCAAGAATAAGGTCATGGATTAAATCCTAATGAACTAAGTACCCAAAATGAACCGACGCAGAAAATGGTGAATTTCATTTGGAGAAAAACTCCAGAAATGGAGGCCATTCTAATGATCTTAATCTCTTAATATTATATTCGAGTGAAAATTGTATGGTTGCCCTCTATCTGAGCCATCTATTTAGGTCATATCGAAATAAAATTATAACTGCTTTTTGCCTGTTTCTTTTTAAATCACATGTTTCTTATTTAAAAAAATATTCTACTAATATTATAAAACCTACTCCTATCTTCTTGGCACGTAGGTTTCGTATGAGGTCTAGCGGAGCACTAAGAAAGGATTTTTAGAAACTCAAACGGGGGTTCAAAGTTTGTATGGAGAAAAAAATTTTTTTGAACGTTTTGACTCGAAACCTCGTGAGGATATGAGGACCTTGAAGCAAATAAACGGACACGTGTTTCACGATTTTTTGAAAATAAAAGATTTAGAGAATGAAATGGGTGACAAAAATAGTTCTTTACGCGAGCGAAGCCGCGGGAAAAGGCTAGTAATATTATAAATGTGAAAGTTTGTGAGGATCTATGTATGTTTGTTACTCTTTCACGCTCAAATGGGTAGACCAATTTTATGAAGGTAGCTGACACCCTGGATGAACACATAGGCTACATAATTTTCCCAAATTTCCAAAGGAACGAAGTCTCGGGGGAAAGCTAGTTTTATAATAAGCGCCTTCTTATTTATGTTTCGTCTGGATTATCTATTAACCTTACACTTAGTAAGTATATGGTTGTTTGTCTAGTAATCATAGAGTCGATAACCTAGAGAAAAATGAAGAAAACAGGGAGAAATAGAAAAAAATTCGATATATCATCCTTTAATTTCCTAAAAGTTGCAAATTAATGCATTTTTTGGCAAAAAAGTTTTAAAAAATGATAAGAGATGGCGGTCCAGAACCCGAACTCCAGCAGTCTGCTCGATCGCCCTGTACTAATAAGAATTCAACTGATCAGAATGTGAAAGGAATTTTTGTAAATAATAAAAAAAATCAAGGATGTGAATCAGCCCACTAAACTGAACAACATACCGAATATACCTAAATTTCGACCTCGAAACATTCATTTTTCAACCGACTTCAAAAAAGGAGGAGGTTCTCAATTCGACTGCATTTTTTTTTTGTATATTTGTTACGCGATAACTCCGCCAACTGTTGTCCGATTTTCAAAATTCTTTATTTGTTCGAAAGAGTATACTCCTGAAGAGGTCCCATATAAATTTTATCGAAAATGATTCAGCGCTTTTAAAAAAAAATCAACAAAAACAAAATATACTACAAACTAGAAAATCATCTAAATAAATGAATGACATTTCTGTTTGTAGTTATTTGCTAATAGGCATTGTAGTCCGCAAAAAACTAGATATCTACTTTGTGCGAACTGTTGTTGGGATTGAAGTCGGTGACTCATACGTTTTTAACGTGGAAAATTATTTTCCTTCTCTATACAACTTGACCGATCACCTGACTGCCTTTATTTGAGAAGTCGAAAGTTTAGTGAAAGTTGTTTAGTTTCATGGGGTGAAGTCCCCCTTTAAGCTAACGGTAAAGAAACCCCTATGTGTAGTACTGGGGTGACTTTATGAGCCAAGTATCGCGATCTACAAATGCTAAATTTTTGTTTTGTTGCAACCACACGCTGTACCAGTGTACCATGTATACTATCAACGCAAATTCCTAGCTACCAGAAGCATAATCCAAGTCACCATTGATTTGAAAGTCACCCCAGTCTATGTACACACGGCAGCACATCAAGTTATACATATTGACCTTGACGTCGCCTTTATGTCGTTTGCAATGGCGCCGGCTTTTGTAGCGCAAATGTGTAACCTGACGTGCTGCTATCTGTACATACCAGTGCGAGGTTGCTTGTGGTAAATAAATACACATACATCATACACTTAACCCTGTGGAGGTAGGCAGAGCACAGTATGGTTCTAAAGCCACATGATGCCATATGTAACATACAAAAACGTAATAAATAAAAACGTAATATTTTATTTATTACGTTTTAGTATTAATGAAATATTATATAAACATTTTTTGTTATTTGTTAGCCCAAAAATAAATTCACAGAAGTATTGTTGGAAGGCTAGAGAGTGATATAGGGCTACTTTTCCACCGCCCGGGCGAAAATAAAAATTATCCATGTTTAAAAAAAAAAAAATCAAGTACTTAATGTAAAAATATTGCTGCTTCGAGCTGATACTAGTATATCCACTTTAGAGAGTAGTAAACAAAGTGTGTAACAATAACAGAGTGGCGTAGTTGGCTGGTAGTCGGCCATCTTGCCGTCCGCAAACACACATTAGTCGCACTTGAGCACATTTTTCGCAATTTCCTGCTGCGGCTGCTGCCGGTTTATAGGCTCACAGAGCCGAACTGTATTGTCTTTTTTCTCTTATGTTGACGCTTTACTCTACTTTTCTAATACAGCAGTGACAAGTTTAGTTTTTGATATTTTTAACCCCCGACAAAACAGAAGCGTGGGATAAGTTTGACGTGTGTATCTTTGTATCTGTGTGTCTGTCCGTCTGTCTGTAGGATCGTAGCTCCTAAACTAATAGACTGATTTCAATGTGGTTTTTTTATTGAAATCTCACGTAATCTTAATGGTTCTTAGCTATATTTTATCAAAATTAGTTCAGCCGTCCAAAAGTATTTGATCAAAATTAGTTGCAATTAACCCTCCGCATACCAGGTGGGGTCTAATAAACCCCAGGCGGTGAAAAGTCGATATATTTTTAAAAATTTTCGTGCGCGGAATCTGAAGCTCTCAGTAGCTGGAGTTGCGACGTTCTTACACTGGCAAGTACCATTAGTTTAGTGGTGCGTGCGTTTTTTAGGGCTCTAGATGCGTTTTTGTTTAGAATTGTTGTTATTTGAGCATATACAAAATGCAATTATGGCGAACTAAAGAACTCCTACCTCGAGATTGAAGTAAAAATTTAAAGATGTATCATCGTTGTTCAATTTTTTTAAATTTAGTCAGTTTAATTACAAACATTGGTAATTATCAATTCTTAGGGTGATTTCAAGTCTAAATTAGTAGTCAGAAGATGGCATTTTCGATACCCTTTTTCAACAAACCATTTAATCTATTTCATTTTTTTTTTATATAGTGCTACTCAGGTTATGTTCAATTTCAAAAATATGCAATAATAATTCAGTACCTCTATTTCTATCTGATTACAGCGACCATTTTGTTAGGGTATGTCAGACCCCACCTTGTATGGCATGTTACAAATTTTCACCTGGTATGCCGAGGGTTAAATGTCGGTGTGATACTACATTTTTAATATCAGAGTTATACTACTTGTTTGAACAAGGTGTTATAGTAAAACCTCGAAACTCCGGCGCTCCTAGGTTTGACTAGTCAATCCTCAGGCTTACCTAACCTAACTTAACCTAGTCAAACCTAGGATAAACCAGTAGTTCCGGGAAGAGTCTGTTTATGATCTTGGCTATGACACAAGGGATTGCTAAATTAGAGGGGCCTGACCGGTAATCCAAAATCATTAATCATTACTGATTTACGGTAGAATGCTAAGTATTTGTTTTTTGCAAGGATATAGTAGATTATGAGGTAACTGGCGATCCAATGTATCGTGTCGTACCAGGAGGTTAAGGTCCAATTTCACCATACTGTGTTAGTTAGTTAATCCACGATTAAGAAGTTAATCAGACAAAACGTCAAACAAAAAGTATGAAAATGACATTGTCAAATCTCGGGTTAGCTGCTAATCGTCTGTTAAATAACTAACAGAGTATGGTGAAATTGGTTCTTAATCATTGACAGAAGACAGAAATTAATGGCGTAGTCCATGCTGGATTGGGAGTAAAACATAGAATGTGGCAGCTGCCTACTCTTCCCAGACATACTTTAAAAATCAAGTAAGTGGGAAGCGAGGATTTAGTTGTATTGTGGGCAAAGGCTGATAACCAATCACCACTTACGTCATATTTCATCTTATAATGTATGTCAAACGTGGTATCAAGTGGTTTTAAAACCAATGATGCTCTGCCTACCCCGATAGAGATTTTAGGCGTGAGCGTATGAATGTATGTGTGTATAGCGTGGTTTAGCCCCTAAGTAACGCAAAAGTTCCGATTTGTACTTTCTGGATACACCTACGAATGGTATCGTTGGATTCCTTGTAACGTCCACAATACGAAACTGAAGGTCGTAGAGTGGCAAAGTTGTGGAGGGGGGAGGGGGGGGGGCAGTCATAGATGGCGGAACGGCATTTTTGTTTTCACGCCATAAGTCGACAAATACTTAACCGATTAAAAAAAATTAAACGACAGATAAAAGTTAATAACCTATGCCATGTTTCGTCCATAGATATCTAATATGTATTTACTGCAGTTGATGAGTTATCTCATGAAACAAGGATTTTTCGTAAATATTTGTACACTTTTCGAAAGATTGTTTAGTAAAATTTTTATGTTTCTTATTTATTTGATAAAGCCTTTACAGAACAGAATTTCAGCTATTCAGAAACGTAAAAATCATTACGCTAGCCCTTTAAACCACTAAGATATACCCATTCGCGTGAACCTCTCAGTAAAATGTAATATTCAAAAAATGCGCTTGGTTTAGACAATATGGTTTATGCTGTTCATAATACGCTGACTATATTTAATAGTTTATTTATAGTATATATATATAAGTGTACGTAACATATAGATCTACATTTTACCCCAAACTTCATCAAAATCAGTTCAGTATTTCCGGAAACAGTTCAATTAAAAAAAAATCTTTTCTCTTTTATTAATAAAAAGTAATTAAAAATAATGAAATAAGGGGCGTTATTACTTACGTAAGTGTCTTTGGCGTGCCACAGGGTAGCGTCCTTGGCCCTTTACTGTTTTTATTATATATCAATGATCTCCCGGAAGTAACTGCCCATAAATGCGTTCTCTTTGCAGATGACGTTTCAGTCGTCATACCGTGCACAAATGGATATTTATTTGAATTAGATATAAATTATACTATAAAAATAAAAATAAAAGTTTTTATTTTCTCCCAAACTTAAGCTATGTGTACATTCCTTTTTATTATACATTTAATTGGGAGACAGGAGCCTAAACTAGGGTATACCTGTGTCATAGGTGTCCTGGATCCCACCCTCAGATAACAATTTTGAAATTAGAAATTTACATTAGCTATTTAACAAGTAGCAATTTCTGGAGAATTAAATTAAATTAAAATAAATTAAATAAGTAGTTAAGACGTTTGTGTATGTGTGTGTGTGAGAGCATGTATGTGTGTGTAATCGTGTGTATGTGTGTATATGCATGTGTGTGTGTAAGTGGGTCAAGAGATGCCAGCGTTTTCATTATGTTACGTATAGTATGAAAGGAATATATGTGACTGGTTGAAACATAACAACCTGCAAATTAATTCTACTAAAACTAAATTTATACAATTTCGTAATATAAGAATGACTCATCAACTACTACGCGTAATTTGCAACGGATCTCCCATTGAAGAAACTGCTACATCCAATTTTCTGGGAATAACAATGAATGAATTTTGTTCATGGGAGCAGCATATTGAAAATATTTTCAACCGGCTGAATAGATTCGTTTATGTGCTATAGACTTCGGAAGTTTCATGTCATAAAATTGTGATGATGGCTTATCATGGCTTTGTAGAATCGGTGCTTCGTTATGGATTGGTCATTTGGGGGAATTCCAGGGAACTCCAAAAACTTATTTATTTTGCAAAAGAGATGTATAAGAGCTATATGTCACGCATCACCCCTCGATTCTTTCAGGCCATTATTCAGAAACTTAAAATTACTTCCGCTGTCTTCTATGTACATTTATGAAATGGCATTGTTTGTTAGGAAAAATCTATCACATTTTAAAATGAAGAAACAATGTTGTAATTTTAATGTAATTGCACTGCCAGCGCGCTGCGGAAACAACTGAATTATTCCATAGGAATTGTGCTATGACTAGTGTTAAGATTTATAACAAGATACCATTGCAAATAAAAAATATTGATAATTTTGATGCGTTTAAGAGGAAGTTATTTGCATGGCTGTGTGACAACTGTTATTATTCTTTATGTGAATTTTATCTAATGAATTTATTTATTGATATAATTTATTCCAAAACTGAATTTTATTGTTATTTATAATTTTAATTTTACAAAATGAATTAATTATTAGTTTAATGTATTTTAATGGAATTATTTGTCAATTGGTTAATTTATTTGATAATTTTTAATATACAAACTGTTTTTTGCATGTCGTGATCCGACTAAATAATTATGTGGAACAGTAAAACAAAATTGTATTTACCATCTCATTGTACCATATATTTAATGTAAATAAATGACTATGAACTATGAACAAGAATGTTCTACGATTCTTTGCAGTTGTCAAGTTACGACTCTCTATATAGGGTTGAGTGCTCGTAGTACTCTGTACACGGTTAAGGGAACTTTTATGCAAAATGTCAGCTTCTACTAGATCCAAGGGCATGTGCTGGGCGTTGATGAGTCCCAGACCCTACAATATACAGGGCATCCCAAAAAATAGTGATAAGCGGAAGCCAGGGGGTAAACCATCACCAGGAGCATCCGAATCACCCCCATGTATGTTCTACGATTTTTTGTAGTTTAGAAGTTACAAGGCATTTTATCACTTTTTTCATAATTTCTACCTGGCCCCGAATTTTATTTTTTTCCTCTTTCTTTTGAAAATTTATGAATATGATTTTGGCGGTTATTGATAGTTAAAATTACAGGTACCACCATAAAAAATTAAAAAGAACCTTGGCATTGTGGATCATGGTTTAAATTTAACCCAAAATTCAAAATTGGAGCCAGAACACAGTCGTCCAGGAAATTCAAGTCGAAAATTATCACAGACTGAAAAGAAGGAGTGAAAGTAGTACCCTGCCTACCCCAAAAGAAATTTAGCATGAAGTTTAATAGTTATTTTGTACCTTAGGGTAATTTTTATGCGTTTGGGCATTTTTTAAGGATGCTGTTGTAATTTTAAGTACAGCGCTCTCCGAGTAATTACTACTAGGAAAGCTCCTGCAACGGTCACTGTTTTACTTTAAACGTGGTTTACGAGAAAAAAGCCCTATTAAGTACAATTTTTTTGCATTATTCTGAAAGCTAAATGTCTGCTTAAGTTTTTGAAAGATCTTGGAAGCTTGTGGAGCGATTTTATTTTTATTTTTTTTGACTTGAATTTCCTGAACGACTGTGTTCCTGCTCCAATTTTGATCTTGATCTTTGGTGGAACCTGATCTTATTACTATTAATTACCGCCAAAAATCATATTCATAAATTTTAATGTTCAAAAGAAAGAGAAAAAAAAATTCGATGTCAGGTAGTATGAAAAAAGTGATAAAATGTCTTGTAACTTCTATAACTATTAAAAATCGTAAAACATACATGGGGGTGATTCGGATGTCCCTGGTGATGGTCTACCTCCTGACATCCGCTTATCACTATTTTTGTGGGACGCCCTGTGTAAATAAAAATGCGTATTATAAACAGTCACTAGTCCGGGCCTGCCAGCGACGCAGGTTTCTCGCGATTGATAAAACCCCGGGATTGCTAATGTCCCGGGATGCGGACATCCGGGAAACATATTTTTCCCACACTTCCTTTCTGACGTTTTAGAACACATATCTTCTTTCAGAAATGTATACCTATACCTATGTTCTATTTATTCTTCGTACTTTTTAAGCTGGATTTGGTTGTGACGAAATGTCTGATTAATAAAGAACGTAAAAGAAAAATTTAATGTTTTATTCAGTTTTTTTGAAGCTTTATCCTAAAATAAAAGGGTGCTGCTTATACTAGAGCTACTGTAGGTTCTGTAAAATACTGTAACAACAAAGTTTCGTAATCGATAGTGATAAGGTTCAAATTAGAATGAAATGAAACATCTAATTTGAGCCACAGAGTTCACTGTCATCGCAGACGAAAGGAGAATATGTAAAAAAAATGTTTCGTAAAAATATGGGAATAGTGCAGTAATGTTATGATCCCTATCGTGTTTAAGGAGTGACACCATAATTTCCCTTCGTGCAGTTAAAACTTCTTCCTGTCAAATAAGGTGTAACCAAAACAAATTGTAAAAGCTAAATCAACTTGCAAATAAATCTTTTGAACATAGAAATTCTTTAGACCAATGATTTATTTGCTTCAATGTTGTAAAATTTCAATACAATGTCAAATAACTATACTAGTTTTAAAGTTTTTATTGAATGAACGGTTTATTGCGCTCACCTGACTCTTCAAATTCTTTGCCAGCTTCTATTTCCGTTTATGTGGATTTTTTGTATTTTATTTTTCTTGATCGCATTGACACAAAACTACACATTGGTAGGTAATACAATGCTGATAATACCACCAATGTAGTTCTCTAAATAAATTTACAATGTCGGCTATTTAGAGAGAATTATGTTATGAGAAAAAGAAAAGAGCCAAATCTCAAACCGACGATTATGCGGCCCTGCTTTAGCCAGTTCGACTCAGTAGATTTATGTGCTACGAAAATTAAGGATGTAAATCAGCTTTTAAAACTAAACAACTTTCTTCAAGTAAAATAGTTCGAATAAAAAAATGCCTATATAACTAGTGCAATCATCTGATTTGCCTTTAAATGGAAAATCAGTTTTTTTTTAATTTCAAATAGGTTTCTAGAGGAGTTATTCAGTTTCATGGGAAGAAACACCCACTAAAGTTTCGCTAACTTATATTTAAAGTCACCCCAAGTAAGACATTCGTGTTTAGCATGAATATGTCGACTGCTGGATACAGGTAGGTACGTATACCTCCCTCTCTCATTCACATAAGGGATAAACTAACACTCACAACCGCTTTTCTTATTTATTTATTTACAGTCCTGTGCAAAAGGTTGGCTTATCTCTAAAAAGAAATTTCTGTAACTGTACCTGGACAAACAATTTTCCTTCAACGTATACATTTAAGTATGCTACTGGAATTACACTGTTTTTTTTTTACTTTCGTGATACCCATAAACATGTTGACCCCTCGTTACTTTTTAAGTGTTACACGAAACTAAAAAATACATTTGTACAGTATACAGTTCTGCAACGTGTAAATGTTTCAGTGTCCGCAGCAATCTGACACTGCTCCGTTTATAACGTCCCGAGTGACTCCAGCACTTCACTTATTAAATCCAAGAGCACCGCCCACTCCTTCAGCTTTCTCGTTCAAAAGAAAATAACCATTTAGTTTTAGACCCACGAAAGCCATTAGAAGTTAAAATCTAAATCAAATTGCGAATCAAATTTAAAGAAATAATATTATGTTAAGTAATTAGATATGACAGTAACTTTAACTTCTTTTGATTTGTACGAGTATAAATTTTATTTGTTTCCTGTAATTTGTAACTAAATTTGTCACGTCTGCTAGGATTAACAGGAAAGCTTACACACCAAAGAAACTGAAAGTTATTTTACTAGTCTCATCAATAAGAGGAAAGCTCTTATTGCTGATTATAAGAAAGTTATAAAGTATAGGTTTACTTTAGAACACACAGAGGCGAAGATGTGATCGAAGATGTAGCAAGCTTAATTATACGCCGGATGGTTTAATTCTGAACATCATTTTCCAGTTCGGGACATATATTTGTGTATAATAAGGTTTTTGTGTCTTTGCGTTTGCGTCTCAAAGAACGACACAATGGCTTTATTTATTTATTGGTAGGCTTTATATTAGTAGGCTTTTGTATACGGAAGAGAGAGGCCACTTGCCGTGCCAGTATACTTGATAGTTAGCATATTCCGTAATAATGACGTATATCTGACGTAACACATAGATTACTACACAGACTATGAAGAAGTTATAACCTCCTACCTTTGAACTACGATGCCACCATAACCATAATTTACGTTTACGTTAAACGTTAAACGGAGCAAAGAGCAAAGGGAGAGCGTCCATACGTTAGTGAAGTTGTTTTTATTTGCCAACAACGATCATTACTAACAAAGTCTTCCGAAGACTTTGCCAGAAGTAAGACAAACTACGCGGGAGATAGGACTCGGGCAAACTGAAACTTAAAGCGTGTTTTAACAGATTTTTATCTCGGTCTCGTATTTTGTTGTTTGTGTGGGTTTTAAATCTTTTAGTTAGAGTCGATTTTTGTTTGCCGACACGTTATGTTAAGCTTCAAGAAATTATTCAGAGAATTAAAAAATATGTATTTATTACATATTTATACTTATGTGCGTTTGCGATGTGCGACCTTTGTCGGAAATTATTTTTAGTATAAAGGTTTCAAAAAACAAAATACTTGCTGCCTCAATAAGTGAATTTTTTTTATATTATAAGATGGGTTAACTCTTGACCTCAATCTTGACCATAAGGTCAAAGATGAGGTCGACGATGGAGCGAGTTAACCTAGAAAATGCCTATAAAGGCACTGGTACTCCCACGCACCGACGGAACACAGCAAGCTGTTTGGCGTCGGACTTCGGTAGGAGGGTGGTCGCAAACCAGACGGCCCTTTACAGAGCCTACCACACCGCATGAGACCATTGGACGACACCTCAGATTCAGAAAAAAATGAAGTGTCGTTGCCTGGGATGGATTACTAGGAGGCAGGTCTCATTTGTGTTTCCTTAGTCGCCTCTTACGACACTCACGGAAAGAGATGGGGTGGTGTTATTCTCAACCGATCACCACACGGATAAAACATTTGTCTTGACATTAAATATGAAAAATCATTGATCTAAATAAAATACCGTACAAATGATAACTTGATAACATAGAAAACTGAAGTCAGTTTAAAATAAATGTAGAAGGAGTGTGGGTCGACAAAGAAACCGTACAACTATAAAAACTAGTTGTATAAACTACGGCTGTAACCCGCTCATTAAATGCCTTTTACAGGCTATATACCTACTCGAGCCCAAACGTGGTGCGCGGTTCGTTGCCGCTTTTAGCTTTCTTTGTTTAAGAAACAACTTTTACAGATTCTTAATTTCCTAGTGAATTTAATTCAATGTGATCTACTTTGTAAGCAAATCAACAAAAATTTGATTATTAAAAATTTGTGTGCCTAACTGTGGAAATTTCTGCGACTCTATATTGCAAAAAAAATTGAATTTTGAAAATCGGTCCACAAATGGCGGAAAAACCGGTGAACATTCATAAAAAAGCTTGTAAAAGATACATACTTACAGTCGAACATTTTTTGAAGTCGGTTAAAAAACTTACGAGGCTGCTGATCATGATATCTGTAATAGTACTTTCTATTTACAAAATATCGTCTTGGCAATTTCAGAAAATCCTAATAGACAATTCAAAATTTAATTTAAAAAAAACGATTAGGTAAGTACAACAGTTTACATTTTTTTTACACTGAAACCCTAAACTAAATAATTAAACGGTCGCTATCGCGCTTAAGTATCCCCCTGTTTATTTACCCGTCTTCTGGTTTAAACTAACTCCACTTCCTAGATCAAACCCAAAGAGCTGAAAACCTTACCGAAGTAATCAACATTAAAAAACTACCACGAAACGCGGATTTGCGGTAAATGAAATTTTAAAAGCTCAGTCTATCACCGAATCAGTTTCAACGGAGCCTTAATTACGCGGTTTTAGAACGAAATTCATTGAGCGCCAAGAAGGTTGGAGGAAAGTAAATTACAATCTATTGGGTACTATAAAGAACCCTTGCGCTAAAGAACTGGCCAGAACTCTCTACGGTTCTTTTACCGCTGGGTATTTTATAATACCAACACTCCACAGTTTTAATTAAAACTCTCCTTCGACTACATTCGCTGAATACTACGTCATTAAAGTTTATGACGTTGTTCCATTGGCTTAATCAATTTTTCTACGGCTAGAATAGCGTCAAAGGACGAGACAAAGATGTATAATAGCTTATGTATACTTATACAGGGCTTTAGGTAACTCTCTTTCAACCTCTCGGGTGGTTAATTAGTCCATGAAACTGAACAACGTTCCCAAGGAGCATAGGTCAAAATACGAAAAAAAAATTTGAGTTCCCATACAAACTTCATCAGCATATAGCGCATTTTGTATGGGAGATCAAAATCTTTTTTTCGTATTTTGATCTATGTTCCTTGGGAAAGTTGTTCAGTTGCATGGACTGATTTAGCACCCGAGAGGTTGAAAGAGATTTACCTAAAGCTCTGTTTACAGGTATAGGATAAAGATTAACTTCTATTTGGGCTTCGTATATATTTTTGTTCTTTATTACAAAATTGTGAAATTGAGTTATAAATATCCTATCAAAAAATATTTTGTGTGAAAAAGTAAGCCAAGTTCAATATTAAAGATATTGTGGTTGTCGACTTCGCCGGGGGTGCCAGGTTCTGTAGGTAATATTTATTTATAAGAAAAAAGAACATTCTTAAAATCAAAATTGAACACCATTTCTTGTTTTGTTACGCCTCAACAATGTTTGCTATTTCAAAATATGTTTTACTTGTTACATTTTGACAGCCGAATAATTTACACAAAGTAGATAATTTCAAAATTTGACTTGACTGACCTTGTTCGGTAGCCAACATCCTTACGCACCGACTTTGACATTTAGGATTTTAACTATTCACATACCTGTGTGTATGGCAAACCAGCTGGACTAACGTAGACGTAGACGTGTAACATTATTTTGTGATGTTGATGTTTTTCTGCCTGTTTCGTACTGACGCTATGCGATAGAACGAGAGGACGGATCGAGAATACGACAAAATTATATTACCCGTCCATCATTCACTTGCAGAAACGTTCATTAAAGTTAAAACTTCTTTAAATTTGATGCCGTCTTTGTTTATGAAAAGTGACAGTATGATATTTGAAGTAGCATTAACTTTAATGGACTTTTCTGCAACTAAGCGTAAAGTAATACAGTTCTTAATGAATACAGAAAGTTGTTAATTTAGCGTTATTTAATTTGTTTTTTCTGACAACATATCACCACTATACATCATGTTTCTTCTAGTATCCCTCTGAATTTAGGTATGTCAAATGTGTCATCAAGTGGTTTTAAAACCACTGATGCTCTGCCTATCCAGATAGGGATTATAGGCGTGAGCATAATATGTATGTGTTAATTTTTTTTTCGCGTTTCCAGCGCTCTATAAACAGGGCTTTTAATCTACTCCTCTTTGTAAAATGGATCATCGAACAAGCTCAATGTGACGACGAGGCTCATATATGCTAGACAATCGCGTAAAAGGACATGCATTCATGCTTCCTGATAGCGGCGGCTTGCTGCTCAATAGCCTATTGTCATTGCCTGCCTATCCGATACCGGGATGTGAAATAGCAGGGAGACTATTCCACTAATCAATGACATCTCAGTATGGAGGATTGACTATGGTGGTCATTTTATCCATTCAGCCGGGCTATGATGATCGCAACGACATATTATCTCACGCGTTATCTCATGGTCACGTGACTGTTTCGACCAATGAGATTACGAGAAAGCGTCACGTGACCACGAGATATCGCGTGAGGTAACATGTCGTTGCGATCATGATAGCCTGGATGGCGAAGTTTAGAATTCACGCAACCTCTCTTGATGGTAGCCGCGACCAGCAGCGCCACAGCCAATCGAACGTCGAGTTTTAAACTGCCAAGCAACTTAAGATTCAGTTGGCAGTGGCGCCACCAGTCAAGGCAGTTGACATCAAATGTAAGAAATTTCGGTAGTTCTCAATTTTGCCAACTAATTCGAAAAATGCCCACCATAGTTAGCGGAATAGCCGCCCAGATCTTATGTGCTAGATTTACTATGTATAGTCCACAGCATATCAAGCCCATCAGAATATACCATTGCACCGTAAAAGCTGACACTAATGAGAATAAGATAGCAGTAGCATAAAGGTCTCCTTATGTGAAAGGGAATTTGTTAGTTTGTCCTTCCCTCACATCGAAACGGAGCAACGGATCGATGTTTTTAACAGGGGTAGTTGGAAGGCCGAATAGTGACATAGGTTACTTTGCTACGGGAATGAAGTGGCGAGCAGAAAGCTAGTGTATAGATATGAATTGCTCTCATCTGTACATTAATATTGTTATTCATATGCTTGCCCTTTATCAGATCATTGGTCTAGCTTGTGGGAGAACTTTAATAGTAGATTAAGCAACAAGGGGATAAAACAGTGTATTATGTCACGGGCAGCATATTGAATCCTGAACAAAATGAAGGATTCTGTAGTTCATTCCCGAACGTAGTGAGGGAATTAAGATGTTAATTCCCGAGCGGAGCGAGGGAATTATGTTAAGAATCCTGAATGAAGCGAAGGATTCAAGTCTGCCCAAGACTAAGACACTTTTATCCCTGAGGAGCTTACTCTACTTTATACACCTACTGTGAGGTTAAATAAAAAAGAAATCATAAATTCATCCATCAATAATGTTTTGAGCCTCCGTTTCTATGTCAGAGTCGCTGGAATTACCTACATACTGGACTTTTTTTTTGATTTATTAAAAAAGCTTACCAAACAATTTAGTAATTCGCGGTAAAAATAACAGATCCAAAATCACCGACGACGTTTTCTTATAATATTTAGTTCCGTAGGCAAAGGAAAGTCAATAGCTAAGACATACAGACAAGTTTGTATACTAAATATTTTTCATAAAAGTAAAATCTCTTTGATGTGTCAAATTTTATAGTTAAAATCTCCTTGGACCAAGGAAGTTAAGCCTTCAATAGCTTTGGTTTTTTTTTTCGAAATTATTTTTGATAGAAGTTTTTGTTGAAATTTTGGCGTTCCATATTTAAATGTCATTAATGCCCAAGGGAAGTTCCATACAATTTTATTTCCCATAAGCTTTAATGGCTTACTTTTAAATATAGAATACTTGACGTATAATACGTGCTCCAGATGCAGGTGGTGTATAAAATACTTTTTTAATTTAAAAATTCCCATGGGAGTTTCTAAAATCCAGCCTTTTAGGAACTTCCAGAGTTCCAGAGTTAATCCAAGTTTTGCTAAGCGGTCCCTTACATTCTCTATAGGGTTAAGTTAAACCATACGAAAATAAAGTATGTTGGGAACCCCAATAACAACTAATTCCTCTATTTCCCACGCCAGACGTAAACTCATAGGCGGAGTAACATCCGCTCCGAGCGGAAAGCGGAGTGAACTGAGCGGAAATTATTCACCACTGCCACGGAGTTTGACAGGGGCGTAGGAGATTAACTATAGAAACTTTTAAAATGGTGTAAGAAAAACAAAGAAACCAAAGGTAAAATTCCGGCATTTATAAATTACTAGACAGACAGACATTTATACTGTCGCATTTATAATATTAGTAGGGATTACGTTACCTTTGCTATGCAAGTCGGACTCGCGCACGAAGGGTTCCGTACTATTTTCTATAAAAATGGCAAAAAAAATACGTTTGTTGTATGGGAGTCCCCTTAAACATTTATTTTATTCTGATTTTTAGTATTTGTTGTTATAGCGGCAACAGAAATACATCATCTGTGCTGAAAATTTCAACTGTCTCACTATCATTGCCTGGTGACAGATAGACGGACGGACAGCGGAGTCTTACCCTTTGGGTACGGAACCCTAAAAAGGGCAATAAAGATTTTGGCCTACCTACTAGTCAGCAATAGCGTGCCATTTTTTTAACTTTTTCAATACTTGAAGAGCTGCTGAGTGACATAAGCTATTTATTATGCAAACGAAGTCGTCAGTCAATTTCAATTAACTTTATGGAATTATCTCCCCATGAAACTGAACAACTTTCCCCAAGAAACCTATATGAAGTCCTTCAGAAAAATATCGACTTCTTACACAACGGCAAATCAAATCAGCTGATCGCACAAGTTGTATGAAGAAGCAAAATGGTTTTTTTTCCCATTTTGACCTCTGTTCCTCGGGGAGGAAAGTTGTTCAGTTTCGTGGTTTGATTCATATCCTTCATTTTCGCTAGCTAATTTTTCACTCTCCCAATGTAAATAACTACGGCTTAGTGGCAGGTGATCTTAATTTCAGCTGTTCTATGGTCTGAGGTTTGATTCGCGACCTTATGTGTAGTGTATAAAGTTTCTTATTGTATAAAGGAATTTCTTACCTTTGTAAGTTACGTACAATTGTAAAATAGAGCCAGTTGCCCCTTTACACATGCTCTTCATACTTCACTACATAATGCCTGAACTACGGCAGCAAATATTCTGTGAACGTATTCCTAGAAACCTATCTTAACTCGCAGCGTAGAGCCGGCGGAAGCCTGGGCGATCGACAGCTTATAACGTGCTTACGCGACGTAGACAGATGGGATTTTAAATGAATTCTGTCCGCGTCCCTATTGCAGTAAATAACTTGTACTTCTTTAGAACAACTTCCTCTGATTATTGAGAAAGTTCCGATAGTTTTGATAAGGTTTGTTTGCTGTTCCGTCTGGCGAGTGATAGGCAGACATTTGCGGAGCTGACTGTATACCTCCAGTAGTTTAGATGTACGTGGAGAAAAACGAGAGAGAGAGAGAGAGAGAAATACATGATGACACAATACATGTAACATACAACAGAACCCAAATAACAATCATTGAAAACAAAAAAAAGTAAATATTTACTATGATATGTTGGTGTGCAATAAAGTAAATTGTATTGTATTGTATGCCGGTCAATGGGGTCAGCTTAATGTGTTCAACTTCTGTGTTGTCATGTTACGATGTAACATGAATGTATAGGTAGGAAGAACAAGCACACTTTCACATTTACAATTTTTTGAGTAAGGATAACATAGGATAAGTATACTAGTAATGTTAGTATAGAATAAAAGTATACCTTTTGTAAATACATCATTGAGAGGAAAAAAACTTCGCTATATGTAGAGGGCGCTTAAATAAAAAAATAATAGTAAAACTCGATACGTCACCTTCCTGGCCACAAAAATCAACTGTGAAGCTGAAAGGTCAGTATATCTCTTAAACTGGCCATTGCTGTATCTAAAATGATAAATGTGGGTAATCCGCGACAAACGCGGAAAGATCATAAAAGGAATTTGCATAAAATTTAGTCCGTTCAGGGAATTCGGCCAGCCAGGGTTTTTTATGTGGCCACATTAGGGGACATTTGCTAAGACGGATAGCAACACATTTCGCGAAAAATCGGACAGGAAATAAAATAACATTTTAAAACTTAACAACTTGTAAGATAACACATAACATTCTACAAATTTGGAATCGAAATTTCATCATGGTTTTACTTACACAACTTCGAGCCAATATCGACATTTTCAATTATGGATCTTCATCACGGAGCTAAGCTGGTAGTGGTCATACTTAATCAACAACCACTTTGTAGTAGAAGGCTTTATGAGGCAGAAGGAAAACTAAAGCAACAGCTTCTAAGTAACTTCAAGAGAGTTGAAAGTTTCCGAATAGTCACAGTAATCTACCGCTAAAGAATTTCTGAAGAAGGTTGTCAGACGGTTGACGATCGCAGTATGAATTTGACTGGCTAGACGATAACCACTTTTTTTGGTGATGACCGACCCCTCAAACTAATTATATAATACGATATATAATAAAGCTATTTGGACTTTAGACCTGACTGAAGTTGCCATCTGATTTTGATTACCTCGATGTTTACTTCACAGTAAGAACATCCAAATAGTGTCCAACACGGAAACCATCCGGCACCATCAATCGACACGGAATTTATCCTCCAAAATGCGGAAGGCATGGTCCCCCCTTTGCATAACACACCCGCCCACCGTTTACCCAAATAATATTTTTCAAGCTGTTGAGTTGCTTTTTATTTCGGCCGCCGGCAAATGAGTTTCTAAGCGCAAATAAATCTTTTTGCTCTCGGCTGGAAACTGAAACTTGCCTTGTCGTCATTTTGTGGAGGCTGTCGTGAAATGAAAACCACTGGAAATAAGTAATTGAACTTGCTTTAATAGTTATTATGAAAGCCATAATTTTAATGACATACATACACTCCGGCCAATAATAAATCCCTATCGGGGTAGGCAGAACCACTTGATGCCACATTTGACATAAATTCTAAGATATTGTCAGCCTTTTGCACATAATACAGCAAAACTCTCGCGTCCCACTTACTGACTTTTATAGTAAGTCTGGAAAGAGCTGGCAGCTGCTATATTCTAAGTTTTTCTTTCACTCCCAGTCCAGCGTGGAAGGTTTTAAATAATAAGGTATATACGAGGTTCAATCCAAGGTAGGTACGTCAAAAAATTAAAACCACTTACTTTTGTCTGTACAAGTCCGTGAGTTATCAATTTTCTAGTATATCTGAAACACAACGTTGAAAAGATCTACTTTTTCACACAGATACACTCGATTGCTTGTATTATAATACTTTTTATTCAGCGATTCACACCGGAGTTTTAGGAATAAAATAATAATATGTCTTACTATATCCTAATATTAATTTTAAAAACCAATAACCAGAAATTTTCTTCATCTTCATGTTTTTGGTAAGTGTAACCTCTTCCTACTTTTTCTTTTTTCTTCCTATTCTTTATATCTCTTGAAATTCTTTGCATTTTTTTTAATACGCACTTAGATCTAATTATTTGAATGTGTAATATTTTTAAGAATAAGTTTAGTCACTACATGTTGTCCTAAATAAATAAAATTATAGAAAAAAAGAAAAGATACAACACAGTATATTTTATTGCTCAATTAAAACAATGCTACAAACTCACAAATGGAATCATGCCTACATTTATCACACCTTATATAAGGTCCTAATTTATTAGTCACTTTCCTTTTAACACGTTATTGTGTAGGTCAAAATATATCATTTGAGTCAAAAAACAAAAGCATAATATTAAATTTAAAAGGTCTTGAAAAATTTTGTTATGATATTTTTTCATTACTATGTTTAATAAACCCATCCATTCAAACGTAAATAATAATGGCAGTAGTAGAGCGGGCGAGCGGGGAGTGGACGGCTATAATCGAAAGAGAACCATTCCTTTATCTTTAAATGGAAAATTCATTTTTTATTTTTTTTACAAAATTTAATTTTCAGATAATTAATTTGTATGTTGTTTTTTGGAATACTATCAACCTATACAATAACGCCTTAGAAGGTAAGTGACTAATAAATTAGGACCTTATATACCTTTATTTTTCAATCAAGATGACGTAGCTATATTGCTGTATCCAATTCGGAAAAGCATAGAATAAGAGGTACAGACATTCAAGATACGCTTATTGGAAATCTCTAGACGGTAGAATTCTCGAGACAGGGCCTTATTCCCGATACACGCGGTGCAGGCACGTGCGCTATATTTCTCCTGCCTCTTAGACTAACATGCGAAGGTTCGTTCAGCCTTTAAAGTAACCACCTAGGTACGTCTAGACGTAAGAATTCAATATTCTAAGCTGTGCGACTGATCTATCTTTTTGACGCCAGGCACCTTCAATTTTTAGAAGAGAAAATGGTTGTTTCGATAGGAGGAAAACCGTATGATAAACGATGCTCTCCAAGTCTACGACTAGATAAATGAAAAATAACAACATCGAAAAAACTACTAAAGTATTCTAGATATTAGCGAAATTTTAAGGGGTGATTCACCCCATGAAACTTAACAATTGAAATTTAATAAAACCGGCCAAGTGCGAGTCGGACTCTATAAAAAACATTATCTCTATAAAAGCGGCAAAAAATCACGTTTGTTGTATACTTTTTAGTATTTCTTGTTATAGCAGCAACCGAAATACA
This sequence comes from Aproaerema taeniolella, assembly GCA_949987775.1. Classification (NCBI taxonomy): domain Eukaryota; kingdom Metazoa; phylum Arthropoda; class Insecta; order Lepidoptera; family Gelechiidae; genus Aproaerema; species Aproaerema taeniolella. The sequence continues at coordinate 8,013,539 of OX465262.1, forward strand.
TCATCTGTGAAAATTTCAACTGTCTAACTATCACGGTTCATGAGATACAGCCTCGGACAGACTTATCTATCAAAACGAGCAAAAAATATCACATTTTTGGTATGGGAGCCCCCTTAAATATTTATTTTATTCTGGATTTTATTATTTGTTGTTAAAGGACAATAAAATAAAAGATCTGTGAAAATTTCAACTATCTAACTATCACGGTTCATGAGAGAAAGCCTCGGATAAAAACGAGCAAAAAAATCAAGTTTTTTGTATGGGAGCCCCCTTAAATATTTATTTTATTCTGGTTTTTAGTATTTGTTGTTATAGGGCCAATAGAAATACATTATCTGCGAAAATTTCAACAGTCTAACTATCACGTTAGATAGTTCATGAGATACAGCCCGGTGACAGACGGACAGACAGCGGAGCCTTAAGAATAGGGTCCCGTTTTTTCCCTTTGGGTACGGAACCCTAAAAAAAAATATTTCTCTTACTGAGGCAATTGGCTGATCGCTTTAGTTATATGGAGATAAAGTTGTTCAGTTTTGTAGTTAATTTTTAATTTCGCTAACTAATTTCAAGTTACCCAATATGTTGAAGGTTATTATTCTACTAAAAAATATTAACTTTATGGGACGACCTCCAAAATCCCGAGAAACTCAAAAATGCATTTAAAAAAAAACAATGGGTTGCACTCCGGGAGTGGAGTGCCGGCAGAAGTGAAAACTTGAACATTATATGGAAATAAAACAAAATACACAAAAAGAGTCCGTTATTCTCTCAGGATTCGAACCCTCGACCTGTCGCTTACAATCTGGCAACTTTTCCACTCGACCAAACTGTCTACTTTCAATACAGTAAAATAGTCTATCGTTATTTGCGCACTATGTGCGAATAATCGTTGACATCTGTCACTGAGATAATTTTACCATAGGGCTGCCATCCGTCCGGGTTTCCACCCATACTTCAAAGTACACAACGCTGCTAAAGAAGTATTCACTTCAAAAAAGGTGGTAACCCTATCCTAGGCATTTTCGATCAGGGTCACGTGACATCTGACGTTCTGACATTTTTCCCCATATCTACTATATTAAGGCCCGTGTTCACCAAAAATATAACCAACGGTTAAACAGTGGTTAGAAGCTAATCAGACAAAATGTCAAAAAAAATGTATGAAAATGACGTTGTCAAATCTCTGGTTAGCTGCTAATCGTTGGTTAAATTTTTGGTGAACAGTGGCCTAAAAGTGCTCAACGTCGCTAAAGAAGTTTTCACTTCAAAAATCTCTGCTTGCGTTGGAAAATTCATTGTGGTCAATATTGAACTTTTGAATAGTCAGTATTATTTCTCCTTCGGACAATTTCGACACTCAAGTTTCGAAGCCAGTTTCGCAAACAGAATTAATTGCCTTTTTTCGAAACCTGGTCTCCAATAATGAAAAATAATTATGTTATTGTAACTAGTTCAAAAACCTATTAATAGTATAGACTCTATATTTTGATATAGACTCTATACTATAGTCCTTTCGAACTTCAATAGTAACGAACGACTTGAAATTAAGTGAGGTATTAGAAAACGTAAAACCTATTTTATTCATACGGCAGATGTTTTCAAAAACATTTTCAAACCAATAACAAAACTTTTCTTTTTACATACGAACCCAAAGCAATTCAATATTCTTCTCTGAATTATCCCGAGAATAGAAATCCATTTTACACATTTTTTTCAATAACAGTATTAGATAAAGGTCGTGGGTTATTCGACCTAGCTTCAATTTCTACGAATAGTTCGTGATGTTTTTTTTCCAATTTGGAAAATGCTTTTTTTTTCAACTTTTTTGTTTAGGTCGTATCTACACAGTTGGAACTTGACAGGGATGAGGCTTTTAAAAATGGATCTTGCGGTGATAGCGCAGTTGGTTAAAGCACCAGAGTTGTAACCGGAAGGTTGCGGGTTCAGACCCTGGTTTAGGCCAGTGCCACTAAATTCGTCTTTTCGGATTTACGTACGGATTTCTAAGCGGTGAAGGAAAACATCGTAATGAAACCCGCACTTTCGAGAAAATTCAGTTGTTGAAAAGTGCGTGATCCTATTTTCGCATTGGATCAGCATGGTGGATGACCTAAACCTCTGTGGGGACGCATTTAGACTAATGCCATCATTGAAGTAGTAAGTACAGTCTGTTCCCTAAATGTATCCACCAATGTTTCTTGTCTGCTCGTGATAAGGTTCAAATTTGAATGAACTTGAACCCTTTAACTGAGGGCATTGAGTGTACTACGGTAGTACTTATTACTTAAATACCTGATGCCTTGCTGTCGTTAACTTTACCACATTGACTTAACACTTTGTATATTGGTTTCTCTACATTTAACTCTAAAATTGTCAATTTCGTATCATCCTCGACATTCATCGCTCATAACTTATAACTCCTTGACGGTTTAACCAATTTTACTCAAATAAAGCTAAAAACATCTAGATTACATCAGTTTTCAAATCAAAAAAACAGCATAGAAATCGGTCCATTCGTGAAGGAGTTACAATGCCACAGACAGACACAGAGATTCACAGATACTCACGTCAACTTATAAATAATACCTCTCTCTTTTTTGTCATTTTTGTCGGGTATTAAAAATACGTCAAGGATTACATGTTGACCTTGACGTCGTCTTTACAGCTTTTGTATTAGTGACAATTTCCGAAGAGAAAATATAATGTTACGTGCCAGTCCTGGATTTGTCAATAGGCCTAAGGGCGGCAGCGTCCTAGATTTATTTCAGACTTAGTTAAAATTAGAAAATAAGAAAATTTGTAATGCGATTAAAAAGAGCACCCTCAGAGTTTCTTGCCTGTTCTTCTCTGGGGAAGACTGCACCTTTGCGAATATGCGTAGAGTCAGTAGGGTCCATAGAACGAATGCGTATGTATGTATTTAAATCCTTTTATGTTTGTTTGTATGTATTTTATGTAATCTTGACTTGTTTTAAGTGGCATCCTGAATGTCCTATAAAATAAAGATTTTTTCTATTCTATTCTATTCTAGGGGCGGCAGATTTAAGAGGACGCTCACTCAATTTCAAGGGATAAAAGTCAAATAAGTTCACTGGTATTTGGTATTTTAATACTAATACGTTAAATCCCTCATTCCGATCGAATTAGTAGGATAAGTAAGGATACGGATTATTATTTTATAAAGATACATAGGGCGGTGGAAATGAAGTGGCCTACACTCATAAAAAATATAAATGCGGCACTGTTTCGCGCCCTCTACTGTACCTATCCGTGTTACTCGTAGATATCCTTTACAGTACATCGTTGCGTCGTCTCAGACACGCTCACAAATCCTATTTGCCTGGATTCGATGAAATTCGTTTCGCGTCACTATTGCCAATTTTATTGCCTAGCAAGACCAGACACATAGTATTGAACTAGTGCATAGGTTCTCAAGGAGTGGGGGGATATTAACCCCCAAGGGGTGCTAAAGCTTTATGAATAGAGGAGTAAAGACCTTTAAACCATGTTTCTTTTAATTTGGGAAACTTACTCAAAAATAACTTGTCTGGTATAAAAAATAGTTTAAACAGGCCGTATTTCACGGGTCGTTAACCTCAACTATCTTTCAATAATAATGTTCTTCGATCAAATTAATAAAGTGAAGGTAGTATCCAAAACTGGTCTTTGTTTGTGCAAAAAGTCTCTGTGGAGAAGTTAAGTACTCTAAAATTTAAACATTTGTTCCACCCCCGGCATTCATTGCTTATATAACGGCTGAACCAATTTTGATGAAGCATAACTAAGAACTATCTTGATTACATCAGCTTCTGATTACGTCAAACAAAAAACTGCATTGAAATCGTTCCATTCGTTTAGGACCTACGATGCCACAGAGAGACTCACAATCAACAAATACACACGTCAAACTTATAACACCCCTCTTTTTTTGTAAGAGGTTAAAAGTACATACAAGCGCTTATACAAACAAAAACACAGTTCCCGTTTCGTTGTCGCGTCGTGGATAAAATACAACAAATAAATGAAAATATGTGCACTGAGTTTAAGTGCAGTTTTATTTACAAAGCCCACTTTAAACTGTCTATTATTTCAAAGCAACTGCACTGCACAGCGTGGGATATAAAATATCAAAGACAGTAGACCAAGAATCTACTTTTACGATTCCAAAGCGAGGTAAAATACATAGATTTACTTCAGAGATTTTACCGAATCACGGCGGATCGCTGGCCGGGTATGGCGGACTTCAGAATACAAATCCAGGATGTTACCTCACCAGTGTAACCTGACCCCCAATTCACCATATACCGAGCTGCAACTGGCTGGATTAGAATAGAAAGAAGGGTCAACCTTCATTGGTCTGAACACCAGGTCGCGAGCCGACCACCTGAGATTTCAATTTTGCGACGCTGAATAAATTTATTCGGAATTTCCTTTGTTGAACTTTGCGACCTAAACTAAAGCAATGTGGAAATCTATAACACGGTTCCGATCCAATCGCCTGGGATGAAGTTTAAACGTCTCAGATCTGTAAAAATATGTAATGTATGGAAATGTTTGACCATCGATACATGAAAGCTCGCATTTGTATCTCTGAGTCGGGTACAAGTGTTCTCTTCCAATTTTTCACGTAACCCTTCTCTGGTTGCAAGGCTTCTGACATTTTCGTACAGATAGTGTTTAGATTAAGACCGTAGAAAATAAACTTTATAGCATTTTTTCTTGCTTTTTCGCCTTTGATTTTGTAACGCGAAGTAGCGTATTATGTAACTCTAGCCGTTCTATGTAATAAAAATCATTAAAATCTGTTGTTACGACTAACAAGCTTAAGCTTTGTGCCCGCGACTCCGCTCCCGTGGAAAAGTAGCCGAAGTCACTAGCCCTTTAACTATCACTGCGCAAAAAATCAGTTCGATTCACTTGTTGCGACATGAAGGAGGACGACCAATAACAAACAAACACACTTACATTTATTATATAAATGGGGAAAGTACGGATTATAATGTAGGTATAAATTATATAGGAAACTAGAATATGGAACAAATCGTTCGAGCAAAAGTTAATAATATTTCCGGGGAACAGCTGTTTGATCCTCTGCAAAAGTTTTACTCGAAGAAATTAAGTTTTTTTTTTTTTACCAGCCCGTATACGTCTCCACCGAGGGGCACAGGCCTCCCTTAGAAACACGAAGGGAAGTTAGTCCACCACAGTCTACCACCACAACGCTGGCCCAATGCGGGTTGGTGGACCGCTCGTATTTCGAAAATGAATTTTCTTGGACGGGCGGGTTTCGTCACGATGTTTTCCTTCACCGTTGAGCAAGTGATAATTAGAAATCTGTACATAAATCCGAAAAGACGAATTTAGAGGTACAGGCCTGCACCAGGATTTGAACCCGCGACCTTCGGATTACAAGTCTGGCTCATTACCAACTGGGCTATCACTCACTAAAAACTTAAGAAATTAAGTTACTTGAATCAAATCGAAATATTTCCCGTAGAATCATTTACAAATACTTACATGGTATTTTTGTAGTAAATCAATCTCCTAAGTAAATTCTATCAAAAGAGGATAAAAGAGGTCCTATACCAACAACGATGGCAAAGGACTAGGACTGTAGATAACATTCTTATCCAATCTTGACGTTAATTTAACTTCACGGCCGGTTTGGTCAGTGACAGTGTGGCGCTGTCTCTTGATCGACGGGACCTGGGTTCGATTCCCAGTCGGGGCAAATATTTGAATTAAAAGAAGATGTTCTCGAGGTAAAAAGCAGGTGTTATTTGTGAATGTTCAAAGGGACCCACACATGTGGCCTTTCAGTGTGTAGCGTTTTTTATTATTATTTTATTATACAGCAGGCTAATTAATTCCTCAAAAAATTGCAATTGTACGCTTGCGGCTGTTATTTATTCCATACTTAACCAATAATCACGCTATGCTGAGCCCTTAAAAATCAACTTCAACAAGTTCCTCAATTTGTAACAGGTCGCGCAGTAATGCAGCTTCAGTTTTTAACGCAATTGCTGCTAGCCAATAGAATAGAATAGAAAAAATCTTTATTTTATAAGACATTCAGGATGCCACTTAAAACAAGTCAAGATTACATGAAATACATACAAAGAAACATTAAAGGATTTAAATACATACATACGCATTCGTTCTATTGACCCTACTGACTCTACGCCTATTCGCAAAGGTGCAGTCTTCCCCAGAGAAGAACAGGCAAGAAACTCTGAGGGCGTTGTACACTATGGCTTATAGGAACTCAGTTGAAAGAGGCGTACCAATAGTACCCAAACGTAGGTGTTAACATTCTGGAGCAGTACGGGATAAATGCTTTGTTGAATGCGATCGCCGTCCATCTCTCCTGTCGACACCATTTCAGGGTATCACTAGAAAGTTTTACACGAAGTAAATGTTTGTCACTCTATTTTTATTTTTTTGTTTAATTTATCCCTTTCTAGGCATGATTTTAAGTAAGCTTCTGCGCATGTCTAGAAAACACCTTTCTGACAACCTTAAAATGCTTATTTTTGAGAGAGAAAGTAACAAATATTTATTTATATGAATAGTATTTTTTTCAGACAGCGTTATCTGGCTTTTTTAAGGTTATTTCCAAGTTATTTCAATACTGTTCAGGGTAGTTCAATTTTATCATAGAGTCTGAGACCATAATACTTGGAATCCTCGATGTAATTCTAGAAGTTATTACTGATTGTAGGTACGCTTGCTTACTAACCAATGCTCTTAAATTGAAGGAAAAGAAAAACCGCATTTTACAAAACGAGCTTCATAAAGCCTTTTAAGTGTTTTTTGAAATATGCCATAATGTTTGGAGAGTCGCCAAGTGCCTATCTCCGCCCGGCCTGCCTCGCCGTCCTATCGCTGACACTTTAACACGGACACACAAAAATCTGCCTTTTATTACACTTTGGCGAAACCTCTAAGACTTTTCCATTACATTACACTCTCGTTTCTTATTTGAATAATTCAAACCGTCAGATAAGAATGACAAGGATAGATATAAAGTAAAAACCATTAGGAGATTGCTATAAGAAATGTGGTTTTTATTTTAGGTAGAAGTTTGGTTTTTTTGAGATATGTTTCGCTGTGACTTCTGTGAGATGGGATTTTAATTTAATTTTATGATTTTCCTCGTGTCTATTCTGTTTAAAAAAATAACCTCCATAGGTACAGAGTGATTATATCAAGTTACAAACACGGCAATAAGTATAATATTTATAATGTTAAATATGATTAAAAAATGTCGCTAATCACCAGGTAGGACAACAAACAAAATAGACACTGGCACATTATCTACAGAAACCAATTGAAGTATCTTGCCTTGCCAATTGAATTCAGATAAGGGCGTCGAGTCAGAGCAACCCTTGCCAGCAAAGTTTTATTTCTTTTTCAGGAAAAGCAACGTTCTCATTAACTCTACTGAATTCATGTATATCGTTATCTGTGTTTTGTGTTCTCATGTTGTGTTGTTGCATTTGTGCTTCTATGAAAGAAACTCTTATCACATCTGGTTTTAAAATAACCAAGATAAACTTTACCCTTTTTTTAACCAAATAAATTGTATAATCATACTAAAAATCCTAGTTCTAAAGGTGACCACCTGCCAATGTATTATTTTGTTATCTGTGCACAAACCGCAGAAAAAAAGCAGCCCGATAATTCGTGCCCGTGCCGCCGGCGCTCTTTGTACGTATGTTCAAGTTTTGGTATGTTTCATTTCATGTTCAAGTTTGAAACTAGGGATTAGTTTTACGCAATTTAGTAAAGTTATTACAACACCGTCATCATCAGAGGTCTTTGGCGAGAAAGTGGGTAGTTGCTGTGACGATTTAGTTTTTGTTTTCTACATTAAATAGTTATTTATTGTTTATTAGTGTATTGTGCGTTAAGTAACTTTAAACAGTGTAGTAATAGAACAATTTAACTGACTGATGTATCCGCTTCTTTTGGTTCTAACAAAGATCACCACCGCCAAAGATTCCGTAAAAAAACACTATCGGTTTACGGAGAACATAAGAATCAAAAAAGGAAGAAATATACTGAATACATTGGCTTGAAAAAAGTCAAATATTCTAAAGACAACGTCTGCATGGATTCCTTTGCCTTTCCCGAAACAGGGGGGGCACCACCTAAGCGAAGTTGATGCTGATTGAACGAATGAAATGATGTACATTGCTGTTTTTGATTCATATCATTAATCAAGGTCTCCTTATAAAGAAGCAATCGTCAACGTTCCATTCGTTCACCCAGCGTCAACTTCGCTTAGGTGGTAGCCCCCCAGATAAGTTAGAAAAACTGTAAATTTCAAAATTTGTCATTATCTTGACAGCTGGTTTATAGGTCTTGCCAACATAATGATTTTATTACGGATACAATTTTAAAACAATTTAGTACAAACCGAAGAAAAAAGTGTTAAATGTATCTCTATTACAAATTCTCGTCCACCAGAGCTAGTCTTCGTGAATTATTGATCTTATAGATAAATCAACTGTATTAATGAATATGTATACAAAAACATTTTACTTGCCAGCATTGTATTCCGTATAATCTAACTATGTACTTACGTACGCTGAATTTTAAAAATGCATAATGTAATCCAACTCAATAAGGTAATATAATCCGTGCCCTCCTTTCTCTCGCAGTCTTGACACTTCTCTTCTCCTTATAAGACAGATTGTCTACTTCTTGCAGTGTAAATAAGATAGGATCTTTATCTACAATGTAATTTTCTCAAGAAGTTCTTTCCTGTTGGTTTAGAATAAAAATCTTCGTATCTACCTTTAGTTTTAAGACCACTTTTTTACGTTTCAATTTGCTACTGAGCTAAATATATACATAAGTGAGCTATAAGTTGTTTGATTTCTATCTATGTGGATAAGTCACTACATGGTCCTGGCAGAAAAACAGCGTTGTAATTTGAAGGCGCAGTGGCAGCAGCGTGGTTGAGTAAAGTGGAATTGAATTCAAACGAAGAAATATTTGCATTAATACCTCGTATATTCGTCACGAACAACACAAAATAGCATTCAGAAATTAAACTAGTAACGATTAACAATTTAAGAAGAGATTTAAGATGTTTATGTTTAAAACTACGTCCGACATGACCGGGAACCGATTTTTTTTTTTAACATTTATGGCCCGGATGCGAGTCCTTTAAGCCAAACCGGGAACCGAAGAACAAGAGAGAGAGAGCGATACTTTGTTACACCGGTCATCTGTCAAAATTAGTGCCGGCATTCCGATGAAGAGCATAGACAATATTTTACTTTTTAACATAATTTTTTACCACAAGAAACGCTGAGCCAGAGCACTCGCAACTCCCACACACCTTACACCTTACTCCACTCACTCGTAGAAGCGCTCGTAGCCCAGTGGCTCTTGTTGATCTTAACCGATCAGTGAGTTTAAGCAAAGTACACAGAGGTAGGGAACCTGATGGGTGACCAAAGTGGCAATTTACCACAAGCATTTTCGTGCTTCGGAGGGCACGTTAAGCTGTCGGTGTCGAAAGTTGTCGATTGACTACAGTCGTTAAAACCAAGTCAGAGGCCAGTGTGCGGTTTGAAAACTCTGACACCAGGTTTAGCCAAGTTCGCCACACACTTGACTACCTATACCTACACGATAAGAAGAAGACTCCACTCACTCACATAAAAACACATGCACCTACTCACTCTCCAACACACACTGCACTCCTCCCAATTCGAAGATACTAATGTTTTTATTTTTATTTGATTTTTTGTTAGACTGTGGTGTCTGTTAAATAAAGGTTTCTATCTATCTTACGATTATTTACTAATATCACCCAAGGCGGAAAAGGAAAAATAGGCCTTTGCTCTGCAGTATTGCAAATATGGGATAGTGATGGAACGATTTCAATCGGTCATCAAATCTTTGAGATGTACCAACATAATTAAAAACTTACCATTAATACTCTTAGCACAGAAATACTGCGAGGGAAGCCGGAAATCCAGAATAGAAAGCAACTCCATAAATATCTTGAACGTTTATTTTACTTGATTACAATACGATATTTAAATTACACCACCGCAGAATAGGAAAAAGAAAAAGGAACGACAATCGATTTACATCGGCTCACTATATATATATAGCTAACACTACGTCACAGGCAATAAATGCTTTACATATGTAGCCTATTTGTACGTATTCTATTTCTAACAAATTTCATTTACCATTAATTAAAAACTCCGTGGAATCTTTTACAGGATTCTCAAAATATTTGACCTACCATATTAAGACAATCAGCTATTACCATCTATATTTTCAATGTACGGCGAATTTTAATGATCATTAGAGTGTTGTTCTGAAAACACCACTTTTTTACGAAACGTAAAAATAAATGATTGAATATTATAAAAAAATATTTTAAATTACAGGAAGCACATTTTTAACTCATTTATTTACAATCAGTTAAACTACGTTTCGCAGCAAGAATATTATAAATATTTTTAAAAATATCAACGTGATAATATAAATTCATTTTATGATTATTAAAAAATATAAGTATAGAACGATATTAGTAAGCCTTTTAAAGACTGATTGCCTCCCTACAAAAAAGTTTGTCGGGGTTTTAAACGAAAGTTTAACATTTTACGTATGTATATAATCGCCCACAATTTTTTTGTGAAAAAACCCTACAGCTGTTGCTAAAATTGGCTACAACTAATTAATGCGTTCGCGAAATTCGTTTAACAAATTCTTTCACTACATTAATACTTTTAAATTGTCACACATTTTAGTGGCCGCCGCGCTTATAAAGATAGCCAAAACGGCTACCATTCTTTTAACCTGGTAACATTTGCCGTCAACGAAAAAGGGGAATTACGTAAAACTGGCAAGGAATTCTAAAACACGGTATTAATGTTTATGTAATTTTCAGTATATAACAATTTTAGAGAGCAATAACAGTACACAAAGTCGAGGTTGGTCTGAACTGTGGTTATGACTACCGTCAAAGATGTGGTCAAAAGACACGGTGCTGTGGACTTTCATGTTCAAGTTCTCTGTACGAGACCCGCCGTTGTCAGGGTGCTTTGACATCCGATACCATGTCGCATAATAACAAGCAGTGATTACTGTAAGACGGACCCAGGGATGGCCAACCTCTTTTTGTTTTTTTATATTTTTAGCTTGGACATCAGAATAACTCATATTCTATTTAATTTCCTCCGATCCGCACGGCAACGAAGTCCTGGGCGAGAAGCCTGTAATATTATAAATGTGAAAAGAGAGAATTGATGCATAGAAGTTTGTTACACCTTGACACAAAAAGTACTTGAGGGATTTCAATGAAACTTTGCAGTAGTATATTTAGCTTAGGCATCAGAATAACACATAGGCTACATAATTTTTCCAAGCTCCCACGGGAGCAAAAGGCGGAAGGCTGTATAATAATTTATAAGTGAAGTCGGTTGATTTGGTAGTATTCGCACAACATTGGTATTGATTTGGTGATGACCTCGACATGACACTGCAGCATCAAGTAGTCTGCGGGATACCTAACTTCTGAGCGACTAACTTATTTTCCTACATCTTTCTTAGACTGTCGCCCACAGTCTTCCCCCGAGAACAACAGACCAGAAACCCTGAGATTATTTATTTTAATTAAAATAACAATACAAAGTACTTAGGTACGCATTTTACTTATTAAGTATCTCTTAGTATTAGTAGAACTTTTTCTGTTGCGAAGAAAGGCTCGTGCCCCTTGATAGGTATATGTATGCATGGCGGGCTGATGACGAATACGTTTATTATTATGTGATTATTGTTTAACAAACACTAGGCCTCGATCTTATCTAGCATCATTGTAGTAAAAGTACACCCAAGCCATCCTAGAGGCTGTTTCATCTGTCAATACCACCCGGAGGTGAGTGTAATGAGTTATCGGATTCTGTTTGCCGACCGCTCCGCGCCGCGTCTTCTTCGCACTCCAACGTAAATTATGTTTGGATTGAGATAAACCTATTTTTTACGCAAACGACAGAGAGCTTCGATAGTACGAGGACCCATTTGGTTCTGTTGATTTGATAGTTTATATAAAATTACAATTGTCTATTCAATATGTGTCTTACGGACAGAATTTGAACAAGGCAGTATACTCATACTATCCGTAAGACACATATCGAATGAATATAATGTTAAATAAAAAGATATAAACCACCTGTCGTGTGGTAACGATAACATCCTTAGTATTTTATTTAAATGTATTACATTACATTTTTTTTAATATTTAGAATGGGATCACTTTTGACCCCAATCTAGCTTAGCGGCGAAGATGTAGTCAAAGATGTGGTCGAGGATGTAGAAAGCTCACCCAGACGTTGCTCATTTACTCGAACGATAAGTAGAATCGTGTTATAAACCAAAGAAGGCAACGAATTTTATTCCTAAGTATTTTGAATACATAAGCGAAACATGGCGACGGGAATCCTCCTTTAAACCTGAACAACTTTCCAATGGAATCCATTCGAAAGTCCTAAAAAATCTACTTTTAAAACTTATAAGAAGGCCTTATTATGTGAATCACAACTTAAATTTTCAGCGAAAATAACAGATAAATTAAAACCAGCCTGTATAATGAAACAGGTAAAGATCCCAAAGTGTCGACTAATCAGAATATTTACTGAGATCGAGTAAATAAACGTGATGCACGTGCGAGTAAAGATTTCGATAGCTATTTGGTAAAACGACAGAGTCTACCCCGGTCACGTCACCAATTTGGTTAACGAGCGAAAATATGTGATTGGGTGGCCAGAGTAAATACTACAGGAAATACATTACGGTTCAAGGATATTATCTTCCTACAAGTGTGGCAGGAAGGGGAAAGGATGATTAAATGGTGAAAAAATTAAAGGTATTTCCTAAAATTCTAGGTTTAATTGAGTCATTCCACGAAACTGAACAACTTTCCCCAAAACACACAGATTGATATATTTATTTAAAAATTCGTTACTCCATATAATACAATTAATAGACAATGAGGTGCTATTACTAGCGTAATTTAGCTAAATTCGAAAAGGAATCGTAAGTATATCTATCATACCTATCATAGCATTAAACCTATGATTCTACTTGTAGCATTCACCTTTTTAGAAAGTCAAAAATAAAAGTATTTTATTAAGAAATTGAAAAAGATCTTTTGAAATTGAGAAATAAGACAGTTTTACATGGGAAATTCTTGAGTGATTTCCTTGTATCAGCGCACTTTTAGAGCCTACAATGTTTGATTAATGAAACTATCGGACATGATGGCACACGGGCATTGTACGTACAAGGCACAAGGACTACCACAAAATGCAGAAACTGTGTTCTGTTTTATTAGAGCCCCATAAATTCAGTACGTGTGACGGCGAGATCACTCGATCCTTTCACTCGATCCTTTCCATCGAATAGGGTATATTTTTCTCGTGGGTGACAGAAAGAACGTTAGGTTTTGAGTTACTGTGCCTAAAGTTCCACACGCGCTCAATATTTTATTTCAGCGAACAAAGGTAGGGTTTTCCTGAACAAAAATATGTTTTACAGAGTAGTAATGTTTGTTCTCGAGTCTTGAGTGTTTGTGTCTGTTCTAAGGGACCCACGACACAAGGGAAAACCTTAGTGTGGGCCTTTGAGTGTGTAGCTTTTATTTTTTTATTAGCTTTCGTGCCCGTGGCAAGTTTTTCGTAAATTTTTCAATGTTTTGAAAAGTTATTCTGCTATTCGGGACGAAGACAACTACAACAAATCAAAAACCATTAAAATCGGTCCAGTCGTTCTCGAGTTATAAGTGTTCGAACAAATCCGACTTTGTTTTATATCCTTGACCACATCTTCGCCCCTGGGCTAGATTGTGGTCAAGAGCAAACCCATTCGATTTAAATTATCCCAATTACTGACTCTTACAATTTGCCTGGGAAGAGTTAGCAGCTGGCACATTCTACGTTTTTTCTTTCACTCCCAGTTCAGCGTGGAAGCAAACGAACGCAAACGGCAATGAGGATGTCGCTTTAACTGTTAGAGTTAGCTAGGAATACTTAATTGAACACTTAAGTTTATGAATAAAAGTAGACAAAGAAAACCTTATGAACTAAAAGTGTCCGAAAAGTATGGATTGAATAGTCCGTTTATGATTTTCGTAGTATTTCGTAGCTTATCGTATACGTAGCTCGTATCTTTTCAATAAATATTAATTTAAACAAATAAGCAAGCAAAACACATATTTCAATAACCAAGTTAGGTAATCATGAGTGTGGTCGGTATACAAATTGAAATGTATGTGATCCCTGTAACACGGCTCATGGTTGGGAATACAAATCGTCTAACACACAAGTCGTTACATGTTAATCGACATACATTGGATACTATGGTTATTAAATCCTGTCCCTGAATAGGTTTCGAAATTTTTAAGTTCGACGACTGAGATATAATAAGATTGTTTTCTTTTCCACAAAGTTTTTAATCAAAATTAAATCGCACTTAACCTTTGTGAGTCTGTGGAGTCCAAAAACATCTTAAACGTTATGACATCCCTGCAGCTCGAGTACGATGGTGATAACGCGTGTAATGCGCCGCGGTCCTATGTCAAAATGTCAACATTGAGAGGGTGAGCAAACGTTTGTGCGGGGCCCTCGCGCAATCCAAGTAAAATTTCAGCGTCAGCCGAGTGGCGTACCGCGCTGTTTGTCGCGATCATGCTTTCGTTTTAATAAAGTTTTTCATACGGGACGTCCAAAAAGTTAAATCAAACATATTATTATGTAAAACCGAGATAACATACTGAATTCTACTGTAAAAGATCTCTAGTGTCGTGGGAACATAAGATAGAACATATATCCAGGACAACGCCATCGCCTTACCACCAAGTATTAAACTGCTGGAGGGAAGCAGTTTATCTAAGATTTTAATTTATTTATTTACTAGCATTTCATCCAGGGCTTCGTTCCCGTGAATTTCGGAAATGAATTTACACATGAAATTTCCTCCTGAACGGAATGATTCCGATCCTTTGGCGAAAATCGTATGAAAATCTGTTCTTTTACTAGCTTCCCGCCGGGACTTTTTTCCCGTGGAAATTTTGGGAATGAATTATACACATAAACCAGCCACTTGAATCACTCCGTCCATTGTTGAAAATCTGCTCTGTAATTTTTAAAATTATCGTATTCAGACAGACGCGGCGGCGGGGGACTTCGTCTTATAATATAGAACTATTAATGTATTCAGAAAACAGACACCACAATAGATCAGAGTTAATGTGACTTAATCTAGAGAGATTTGTATGAGGAATCGATTGCACTTAATTCCGATTTTTTTCACTATCAATAAAATTGTTTAAAAAAGAAAAATATCAAAGTTTCTTCTTCGTTACTATTAAAACTTTGAATTATTTAGTAAAACTTAAGAGAATGATCCAACCCAAAAAACTCTCGAAAAAAAATTTCATCAATCTTGTTGATTAAATCACTATACTTAAGTTTTGTAGGGAAAGGAACTTTTTTTATATTTCTGCCTAGGTTTTTATTTCTATACGTTCCTCGGCAAAAGTTGTTCCGTTTGAACTCACATCTATAATATTCGAGAAACTTTTTAAAAATCACCTCATAAGTGTTTGATCGATTTGAGCTAATGAATACACTACAATATGCTTACAATACATAATTTATAAAAATTTTAGGCAAAGTGTAAAATATACAATTTGGGATTACCTCTTCCTTTTCACTCTGCGGCGTTTCCTTCACAGGGACATATTTTGCAATTTCATTTCCCTTGGGCGAACGCGAACACGGTTTACGACACCTTATTCTTGGCAACTTTAATATTTTCGTCTGGCAACCTTAGATCTAACATAACAAACTACGTCATGAAAATAGATAAAATTTCCGCCAGAGCTGGACTGCGAGCTTTATGTCAGAATTTTTGAAGATTACACAATTTTAAAGCGAGTGAGACTAGAGATTATAATCGTATATTAGTGATAGAGCAGATATTATTCAGGGTGTAAGAGACATGTTACAGGTTAACAGAAACCGAAACCTTGAACAGAAACTGAAACCTGTATGACTTTCCAGTGGAAGTTTCATCAGGAAAATTTTCTTTTTTTGCTATTTTTTGCCCTAAATTTTAATTAATACACTCCCTTTTCCAATAAAACACAATGATAACAGCGTAAAAGTAGAAAACCAGCAATGTATCGCGGTACATAGCGGTAGCGCCAAAGTAGGTAAATAACGAGAACTCTTTAACTTGACGCTTCCGGTAAAAATTATTACTTACTCGTATAGTCGATCGTAGTTGTGGGTAGATTCAACCATTTAAGTATTTGCTAAGCTATACCTTACGCCCTGTATTTTCATAAAGCAGGACTAGTTTGGAGAACTCTATAGTTGCCTAGTTTCGTGTGGTTGCCGGCTACGAAAGGACTAGCTATTCTTAACGGAATACAAAAGATTCTATCTTAACTTTATCTTATAGAGCTTACTTCCTTCTAAAGCCCTCTCATCAATGTTTCTTTTTACGATCCTGAATAACCTAAGCCATTTGCGCAACAAGATGGGTACTCACCAAACCAAAAATCCCTTCTAAAACAAACAATAACCGCACTTCGGCTTTAACATTTAACATTATCTACTTCCACGCTGGACTGGGAGTGGAAGAAATATTTAGAATGTGCCAGCTGCCAACTGTTGTTAAACACATTATAGAAGCCAATAAGTGGGAGTTAGTTTTGCTGTATATGCCGTGGAAAGGCTAACAAAACATCACCGCTATACTAACACATATTTCATAATGTAGGTATGTCAAATGTGGTTGTTGAGTGTTTGTAAAACCTACCCCGAAAAGGATATAGGATTATATTGAATGAACGATAGAAAGATAATCTATATATTTTTCTATACATATCTATATCTATATCTTCTGTACATCTATATCTATTTTCTATCTATCTATCTTCTATATTTATATCTTCTATACATATTATAAAGTGGAAAGATTTGAATAGGCTCCGAAACTACTGGACCGATTTGAAAAATTCTTTCACCATTAGAAAGCTACATTATCCGCGATGGACATAGGCTACATAATTTTCCCGAATTCCCACGGGAACGAAGTCCCGAGCGGAATGCTAGTTATTTATATAAAGAGGAAAGATTGGATTGTTTATTTGTTTGCATTGAATAGGCTCCGAAACTACTGGACCGATTTGAAAAATTCTTTCACCATTAGAATTCTACATTATCCGCGATTGGATTGTTTGTTTGTTTGCATTGAATAGGCTCCGAAACTACTGGACCAATTTGAACAATTCTTTCACCATTAGAAAGCTTAACTATCCCCGATGGACATAGGCTTCATAATTTTCCAGAATTCCCACGGGAACGAAGTCCCGAGCGGAATGCTAGTTTATCTATTAAAGCAGGCTGTAATAGGCCTCCATGCAGCAATTATTATGTACATTTTATTTTTTAATGCATTTGCCTAATGGTTACAAGTGAAGAGTATTAACACGAGCGTCCACATTCATTGATATTATCTTTAAACAAACCATCACAACTCTCACAAACACGCCGTGAGACAGCCGAAGCAAATTAAGTCAGGACGGTGAGCCGCGAGCGCCCACTCATCCCCTCTCCTCCCGTTTCCCGCAGATTTTTACATCACAAGCACCCATTTACACATTTAATTAAATTCTCACTGTTTTAATTTGACTGTAAAACTAAATTACGGCGCAACTTAAGCCGCAGACCACAGATGAATAGGAAAACGACTTACAATTGCTGTGCAAATTAAATGGGGAAAAATGAAAACCGCAATACGTAGATTGACTTCAGAGTCGTTATACCAAGTTAGAGACCATTGTGTGGTTTGAAAACTCTGACACCAGGGTGAGTTAAGATTGCCACACACTTGACTACACACGTTAAGAAGAAGACATAAAATTTATACATTTTATATACGCCCTGTTAACACATATGCTGTGTGGTGATCGGTTAAGAATAACACCGTCCCATTCCTTTCTGAGGGTGTCGTAAGAGGCGACTAAGCATACACAAATAAGACACGCTTACGACACCTCAATTTGTATTGAATCTAAGGAGGCGATCTGTGTTCCGTTGGCGCGTTTCTTAGGTTAACTCGCTCGATCGTCGACAACCTTGGTCAAAAGTTAACCGATCTCATAATGATAATGAAAAATTGTGAATTAAAAAATATATCTAGAAAGTTAAACTTATTGGGCCTTTTTATAATTCGAACGGCACGGCATGTGACAGAATTTGTATTACAATTGCCTTCTCATACAATTTTTTGCCCTAAAATCTATTTTTACTATTCATTAAGAACACAGTTCCCTTTTTAATTATGTATTATTAATTTACTTTAATTTTTTACGAAATTCTATTAAATACGTAAAGTGTTCACAAAGGAACATAAAAACACAAGTTTTGAATTGAATTTAGATTATTTATTCAGGAACACACATGCCGTTGCAAACATTTTTACAGAGAGAGGGAGATGGCGTGACGTTAGAAAGGGATACGATGACATTTTATTTTTCTTAAAATGCGTTATGTTGCAAACATACTCCCGGGTTTCGGCACCATTTATGTTCACAAAGGAACATAAAAACACAAGTTTTGAATTGAATTTAGATTATTTATTCAGGAACACACATGCCGTTGCAAACATTTTTACAGAGAGAGGGAGATGGCGTGACGTTAGAAAAGGATACGATGACATTTTATTTTTCTTAAAATGCGTTATGTTGCAAACAAAAGTAACCCAAACGTATTAACGTATTATACCTCAGATTAATGAAATCCATTCTGTCCGAATGGATTTCATTAATCTGAGTATTATACGTTTTAAAACTTTTAGGTTACATAATTTTTTTGTACGATTATTTTTACTTATTTTTTTTCTGAAGACTTCTTATGAGTCGCCATAATTAGTGTACAATAATACATTACCAACTCTACATATTAAGTCTCTACATTTTAATTTTCCCCTTAAAATTTCAATAAAATACAAGCGCAATTTCATAATGTTTGTATCGTTTTCTCTCTTATAAACACATCAGTTCAATCTGCGATATCAAACGACACCAAATAAATCCCGCGCCCAAAACGAAATTCAATTCCACAAATAGAGAATTAATGTCGGATCGACGCGAATAACACCTAGGTATATATTCGATCAAAGCTAGATACAAACATACACAACACCTTTGTTTAGGTGTGTGTGTGTGACAGCCAGTACGAACGCGAGCGATTTTCCATCGAAAAAAGCAAAATGCTGAAAGAGCTGACGCAACTGTTTCGGAGTGAGATAACATTGTGCAATTCTTTTATATAAATGAAAGCTTTTGACTACGGTTCACTTTTAACAAAGCTGTTTAACAAACAAATGTCTCGCTCTCGCTCAAAACATAAAATGTAGGTCTAAGTTCAGCCGGAAATCATCTTATTTCCCGTATCGTGTCGAGAGGACGTTTGGAAAATATTTGATACGGGTCAGAACAAAGGGATAAATGCGGATGTAGCTCAAAGACGGAATTCGCGCTGCTACTCACGAACCATTCATAATTACGAGGCTTTTCAGAGATCTAATAATAAGCCCGCCAGTCCAATTTACAGCGCCTGTGTGCATTTTTCTGTGGTTAATCTGAGAGCTGCAAACATGAAAAGGCAGTAACGCGGTAGCCACGTCCGAGGAAAATATCTGTGTAGTGTACGGTTCAAAAGAATAATTTTTAGGGTTGTATTTTTTGCTGCGGCCAGCGGCCGGTCGGCGCTCGCGTTTTATTGCACACTATTCCAGCGAATAAACGCGGTGGGGGAAGGGGGGTTAATGGACCGGCCGGGCGGTGGGTGGGCCCCCGGTAGTCCTGTCCACCAGTGTATTGGCAGATAATATTCAATATTTTTGCGGGAATCGGAGGCCGCTGGGAGGCTGACCACTAATCAGCGGTCCGTGATATACGGGTGTTCACAACCACTGCCTCACTCCATTCATGGTTAATATCCCACGATTCTGGGGAATTTATGGTAAGATGGAATGTGAATGAAATTGTGCCACTGCGAAATTATGGCTGTTTAATTGCTTGGCCGTGCTTAAAAATAATTTTCTTCTTCTTCGTAGCAAATCATGGTAAGTAAATATAAAGTAATATAAGTCACTTTGAAAATACAAAACTTTAAGGTAATGACAGATGAATTACGAAAAAAAACAGTTTTCAATAAGTACTCAGAAAAGGATTTCTACTTTGCTCAGGGATATCTTCCAGTGTTCCCTTGCTCGATTTTTACGACACCCATGAGAAGAAGTGGAGATTGTTGTTATTTACATCCTTTGATGTACCCAATATCACACCATATCCTTAATCCTTTAATCCCAATATCCTTTAATGTACGAGGGTTTTGCTGTATAAAGGGCGAAAGGCTGACCACCTCTCACCATTATACAGCTTGTTCCATCTGCTAACCCTCACAATTTGTGTCAAACGTGGCATTAAGTAATTCGCTAGAACCACTAATGCTCTGCCTACCCCGTTAGGCATTATAGGCGTGAGCGTATGTATGTATGTGTAACACAACGATCGTTACTGAATAGCTAAACAACCGTAACTCTGGTAATCAGGGAATCATTGACCGTCATTGCCAGAGGGCTCGCGTTTCGCGCTACTGACCCCTAAATCTACAATTAGAATGTGCATTTTTGATCTAGACTGCACTTTGTGCCGGTTGCACAAGGTACAATATATTTGAGCATGTCAATTTTCTCCGACTACAAACAGAGAAAACATAATTTGCCCGATTTAAACGAAAATAGACAAAGCTTTGGGTAAATTTTCCTGTATAAGATAGGCAGAATACGAACAACTGTGAATGTTCTTATACTTACATAGTTATACCTATGCTGAGTAAATCATGTGTGTAAAAAGAACCTTTGTGGGATTGATACAATTCTTACGAACTAGAATAATACTTTTACTTTTCCTATAATCCATGATCCATACTGCAACACCTCCCATTTACACTCTTAAATCTACATACATAAAGTTGCAGGGTTCTGACTCAATCTCTGATTCATAAACGCCCAACCCACACCATAGAAAACTATAATTTGGCTCATAGGTTCAATTTTATCCTCTGTTCCAAGTAATAAGGAATAATTTAACGAAATTCTGGAACGAAATCCCAGTGGGCACCCTCTTGTTTTTAAATACATACTCGTACTTTACAATGCGCCATATAAAATCATCAATGCACTTGATACTTTTCCATGTCATTCGACGACGAGGACTGGCACTAAACAAAAGAATCCGAACAAAAGATCGTACTAGACGAGTTTCGAACTTAGCGGTTAGCTTTACACTCATAAAAGAATGACTCCGTATCTAAACGCTTTGTTTTGTGGAGTTTCTCATACGCCAATTCTATTGGGTGACTTTATTTTTTTTATTTACCAGCCCATATACATCTCCACCGAGAGGCACGAGCCCACCTTCGAAACACGAAGAGGATTTAGGCCATAAGTAGTCCACCACGCTGGCCCAATGCGGGTCGGTGAATTTTCTTAGGCGTGCGGGTTTCATCACGATATTTCCCTTCACCATTGAGCAAGTGACAATAAAATATAAATCCGTATATAAATCCGAAAAGACGAATTTAGTGGTACAGGTCCGCACCAGGATTTGAACCCGCAACCTTTCGGTTACAAGTCTGACAAATTACCAACTGGGCTGTCACCGCTGACTTTAAATTATAGTAAGCGGAAATTAAGGATGTGAATCAGCCCACGAAACGGTCATCAGGGCATAGAGAATTCCGTTAGAAAGAACTGCAAAGCAATTTAACGACTTGCCTGTACAAGCAGGGTTGGTAGATCAGCGTATTGGAAATATCCATTGTGATATCAGATGTCAGATGGGAGGTCAGATGGCGTCCAACTTGTACGATCAGCTGATTTGACTGTGTATGGGAATTTGTTTTTTTTTGAGAATTGAATATGGGTTGCTTGTGGAGTGCTTAATAGGGAAAGCAACTGCTACAAAGAGTTGCTTACAAAAATGACTATCTCTCTGTACAGCCATTAATTAATCACAAGCCTCGACTGCACTATGAAGTCAGCAGCTCTAGCTTGATAACGACAAACTCGCGCTCGGCTTACGCTGAAACTTCACTTTGGTTGCGCGAGGGTCCCGTGCAAAGGCTCGCTCGCCCTACAGCGTTGTCAATGTTGACATTTTGACATAGGACCGCGGTGTTGTTGCGGCGCTGTCACTATCGTACTCGGCCTGCAGATCGATATATAGATAACTCTTTATTCACTCCAATGACGTTACATAATTAACACACAACAAAACAATAGGACAAAGTGACACAATTAAACAGGAGAGTGAGTGCCACCGGAGTGAAGAGGCGCTGACTCAGCATGTTGTAAATAAGGTCTACAGAGCCCGGACCTGCAGTAGAGTTGACTGTTAAACTTTTTAAGATAGCCTCATATTCGTTAAATTTTTAATTCCTCTATCTATCAACCCTAAGCTACTCAACTCGCCCGTACTTGCACAAGTTGAACGTGATTTCCAAACTTCAAGTTTACTCGACTTCGAAAAGCTAAACTCCGAAGTTTTTCCACAGCTCTTTTAGCCGTACTAAGACTACTTGATCGATAGGAACGAAGCTTAAGTTGCTGGTACCTAATTTAAAATTAGGAACTGGCTAAGAAAAATACTGGCAAAAGATCTTACTGTGCACTTTTCGAAGAAAAGTTTTTAAGTAGAAGTTACGTCAGTAACATTCTGTGATAGAATTTTCTAAGTCACATGTAAGTACTTTCATTCGGGATAGTTGTCCAGATAACTACTGCTTTGAGAGTCGGATATTTCGAGTCGACATTTGAGTATGTATGAATGCCAACTATTTAGTCGTTGAGTTGTTCCCTATTCCAAATAAAAACCGAATGGTTTGGTTTGCACAATCAGTGCCCTTTACATTAAAGACGTCTAAAAGCTCAAGTTTTTTAAAATGATACAAAAACATCACAGAAAGAAAAACCAGTAGTACCTACAACATCCAAGATCCACTTGGAAAGACTAACTTAACACCGAGGAGTTGAATCGAAAAAGTCTAACCGGAAGAACTAACCAACAAATCGTGGGTACTTCGAAATTAATCCAGTTGTGAATCCCTGGGATTCCCGCGCTCCCGGCGGCGCGGCGTTCCATTTTCAATCTTTCCCGCGAATTTGAACAAGACGAAACTTTTTATTGTTTGCCTGCATTTATTTGTTTTGATAGGCATTTGTTTTTATGTTATTGTTATTAGAATAGACTTTTTTGAATCGACAACTGAATACGTTAGGAGTTATGTTACGCATTTCAAAAGGAAAAGAGGAAAAGGAAATATTTATGTTGGTAATAAATTGCCACATAAAGATATCGGATGTCAATAAAAACGATTGTAGCTATTTCCTTACGTAAATCATTGTGTAGATGAGTAGGTACACTTGTTAAAAAGAAATCTTTACAGACGTTTTTATTTTTCCCATTTCCATTCCATAAATACACCTACCACGTCAGGTTACCTCTTTGGCGCTATTACGAGCGAGATAAGGGCTACGTCACAGACAACATATATAGCCGGATGTACTGCCATGTGTACAATTATTATTATTATTATATATACTTTATTGCACAAAAAAACAGGACATCACAGAAACATAAAAACACGGAAAAATGTACAATAGGCGGCCTTATTGCTAAACAGCAATTTTTCAAGGCAACCGGAGAAGAGAAATCAAGAAGAGAAAGAAAGTAGCGGGTGCAGCAGTATTAAATAAACTACATGACAATAAGTAAATACTTATACCTAAAATAAAATAAAAAACCATTAGATATTTTTGGAAAGAAAATGGGCGAAGTGGACCTAGTGCTGTGTTGCTCATAGATTGAAGTATCGAAAACCTGCACAGAGGATGTACTTAGCAAATCATTGGCTAGATCATGCACAGACGACCGCATATCAGGGTACGAATTTGTATTAAGTACGAAAACGGTTCTATTAAATAACTAGCTTTCCGCCCGCGGCTCCACCCGCGTGGACTACAGGTTATATCGTGCCCAACTGTGGGATAAAATGTAGCCCTTTCCCAGGCTCTAATCTATCTCTGTACCAAATTTCATCAAAATCCGTTCAGTAGTTTAGGCGTGAAAGACGGACACACAGACAGAGTTACTTTCGCATTTACGAGTATAATGCGAGTCCAATATAATAATTGGTTCAGGATGCTGTTGGGTCTGCCCCGGTTCTGCAGGGCCTCGGGCATGTTCGCGCTCGCGCGTACTGACGATTTCTACGCGATCATGCGAAAGAGAGCAGCATCGTTGGTCAGCAGACTGCGGGCCGGCACCAACAGCATCCTGAGGACGGCCGCGCGCGGGGAGGTACGACTCGCCTCTCTGGAGGCATCTGGCGCAGGTGCTCATTAAACCGAACTCGGGGTAATGAGCACTTGTTTAGTTAATGTAATATTAGGTTTAAGTTATTTTGTACTAACAAATGGGCCCCAGATGCCCGAGTTGTAAGTTCATCATATCAGCCTATTGCAGTCCACTGCTGAACATAGGCCTCCCCCAAGGTGCGCCACTTTGCACGATCCTCCGCTGTTTTCATCCAGCCACTACCCGCTATCTTCTTTAGGTCATCTGACCATCTGGCTGGGGGGCGTCCTACACTACGTTTGCCAAGACGTGGTCTCCATTCGAGAACCGGAGTGATGGATATTATCCAAAAGTGTAGCAAGCTGAAGTGGCAGTGGGCTGGCCATGTCTGTCGCAAAACCGACGAGCGTTGGAGTAGAGTTGTAAATTAAAAAAAAATATTCTTCTATACTAATATTATAAAGAGGAAAGATTTGATTGTTTGTTTGTTTGTTTGTTTGTTTGCATCGAATAGGCTCCGAAACTACTGGACCGATTTGAAAAATTCTTTCACCATTAGGAAGCTACATTATCCCCGATGGACATAGGCTATATTATATTTTCAAAAAAATTAGGGATCCTTACTGAAACTTAAATAATGTAACCCAAGGTGTAAAAAAATTACCTAAAATATTCTTTACATTGCGTGCGCTGCGTAAACTATTGATGATAGAATAAAATAATGTACTACGACTTTGCAGAACACATAAATATTAACAAAAAATGTCGCGACAGCATATGTCTAGCTATTGTAGTTATGCCACAATATGTGTTCTTTTATTTTAAAAATTTAATTGAAATGCCGCCCGCTATAAAATGCTCTTTATTTGTATCTCGGTATTATTCCTTATCAAAATAAATTACTTCATATTCAAGACTGCTTCAATACCTTCATACAACTTTTTGAATTATGCAATTCGGACATTCCATTCAAGAGATATCACGAGTTTAAAAATGTAAGTATTAGAAAAAAGTTTCGTGGTCGCAGCTCATCCTGCTCAGCTAGCTAGCTAGGTAGCACCTTATGCGGTGTAGGCGTCACTTCGGTACGGGCCGTACGGGCAAGAAATGAAAAAAAAAACTTCAGAAAGTTTAATAATATTTTATAAAATCAATCAATATCTATAGTTGTTGTGTATGCTGTATGACAGCAATGCAGACTGCTTTTCCAGTCTCGGTGGACATTCCCTCTACTGGTAATTTAGGTCCGTATTACCTAAATTACCAAGCTTGATATATACTTAAGTATTGATTGTCTCTTTCTTTCACTATCAAAATGACAAAGACGACTGCTGCTTAAGTATAGATCAGTCTGAGTCGCGTTCTATAATACGGACCTTAGATGCACATTGCATAAGTGCTCAGAGCATATCAAGCAATTAGAATACCCTCTTCGTATATGATAAATACTTCAATAAGGCTACCTATATGCTATTTTAGGTTTCAAACATTTATTTATTCATAACTTAATTGAAAGAGTTACATAAATTTAATATCTTAGGTAATAAGCATAGCCAAATAGATTACTCTGGATTAGCAAATATTCGTCTGTTTAAAAAGGTGTTTTATCTATGTAACATACATGATTATTCTATTCAGCTTACGTCTTTAGTAAGTAAGTAATTCAAATCAAAAATTTGTATTTTTATGGCACCATTGTATTCTTTGTTTACCTTTCTGCAGCTTTTTATGTAATACCTATCAATGTCAAGTGTATAAGATCTCAACTTTTATTTGTTTAGATAGGAATCATCAAAATGGCGATGAACTTTACAGCACTAAGAAAGGATTTTTCTAAATTCTACCCCTAAGGGGGTGAAATGAGGGTCCAAAGTTTGTATGGAGAAAACAATTTTTTTGCACATTTTGACTCAAAACTTCGTCAAGATATATCTCAAAGCAAATAAACGGACACGTGTTTCGCTATTTTTCAAACATCATCCCCTAAAGGGTTAAGAATGAAACGGGTGACTAAAAGAGTTCTTTGCGCGAGCGAAGCCGCGGGGAAAAGCTAGTATGTTATAAAATCAATCAATATCTATAGTTGTGTATGCTGTATGACAGCAATGCAGACTGCTTTTCCAGTCTCGGTGGACATTCCCTCTACTGGTAATTTAGGTCCGTATTACCTAAATTACCAAGCTTGATATATACTTAAGTATTGACTATCTCTTTCTTTCACTATCAAAATGACAAAGACGACTGCTGCTTAAGTATAGATCAGTCTGAGTCGCGTTCTATAATATGGACCTTAGATGCACATTGCATAAGTGCTCAGAGCATTTCAAGCAATTACAAAGACGCTTCACACTCAAAGGCCCACATTAAGGTTTTCCATTGTGTCGTGGGTCCCTTGGAACACACAAAGATAGACACAAACACCCATGACCCGAGAACAAACTTCTGCTTTTTACACAAATATTTGCCCCGACTGGGAATCGAACCCAGGACCCGCCGATCGAGAGGCAGCGTCACTACCACTCGACCAAACCGGCCGGCAATTAGAATACCCTCTTCGTATTATGATAAATACTTCAATAAGGCTACCTATATGCTATTTTAGGTTTCAAACATTTATTTATTCATAACTTAATTGAAAGACTTAAACTTAATATCTTAGGTAATAAGCATAGCCAAATACAGGTTACTCTGGATTAGCAAACATTCGTCCGTTTAAAGGTGTTTTTATCTATGTAACATACATGATTATTCTATTCAGCTATTTAGTAAGTAAGTAATTCAAATCAAAAAGTTGTATTTTTATAGTACCATTGTATTCTATGTATACCTTTCTGCAGTTTTCTATGTAATACCTATCAATATCAAGTGTATCAACTTTTATTTGTTTAGTTAAGAATCATCAAAATAGCGATGAACTTTACAGCACTAAGAAAGGATTTTTCTAAATTCTACCCCTAAGGGGGTGAAATGGGGGTTCAAAGTTTGTATGGAGAAAACAATTTTTTTGCACATTTTGACTTAAAACTTCGTCAAGATATCTATACCTCGAAGCAAATAAACGGACACGTGGTTCGCTAAAAATCATCCCCTAAAGGGTCAAGAATGAAATGGGTGACTAAAAGAGTTCTTTGCGCGAGCGAAGCCGCGGGGAAAAGCTAGTAAATATATAAAAAGGAGAAACTGACTGACTGACTGACTGACATATCAACGCACAGCCTAAACGGCTAAACGTAGGCACTTGAAATTTGGAAGGGAGGAATTCCTGAAATTCCCACGGGAACGAGAATTAGCGGGAAAATCCTTTTGTATGAAAAATCTTAACCGCTTAAGTTAAACGCTTGAAATGAGATGGCCAATTTTGCCATAGTTCTGTGCCCCAACACGTTACAGCAATAATTTAAGCAACATACGACAGGGGAAAGCATGTATTTTAAACATGTATATACTATTTAATTTATAAAGCAGAGGTTTAAAAGTAATTTGCTATTTTTACATCACCACAAAATCTGCAATCATTACAAGTTTTCGCAAGTTTTCATGCTTAAATGAGTCGACATATATCCTAGAGCTGGATCCATTTTATGCAAGGCAGTCGAGAGCTCGCTAAGCGGGAACGCAGCGCTACTGTTTACTTTCTCAATGGGTAACTATATAAGTGATTATTTTATTCTTGTAACGAAATAGCATAACAATAACAATGACTGCATACGAGTAAGTCAAAATGACAGACAGACAAATGACACAGAATCGGCATAAACTATGGCCACCTAAAGAGATGACCTAAAAAATATACCGATCCAACCTTCATGGACCTGGTTTACACTGGCACCACGGACATTTTATGTCAGTGTGAACTCCATGGTGAATGATAGAAAAAAGTAGTAGTTCTCGCCATTTTCAAATAGTTTCCCGTCGATAATGAATACAATATCCTATTTTTGTTCACTTTGTTTCGGCTGCTTTAACAGTGATTTAACTAATCATGCTAATAATCATTAATTATCAAAGGATTTTTAACATAAATCTCATCCGTGTAACTGCACATAGTCTGGGGAAGGAATAGGCCAAATCTTTTGGCATGCATGTACCTTAAAAAACTTAAAGCTTAGTTGCAACAGGATATTGCAAAATTCCCACGGGAACGGGAGTTAGCGGGAATAAAATTTTGTATGTAAAAATCTAAATCACGTAAGAAAGATGTTTTCAATCTGTACAAAAAAAATTAACACGCAAACGAAGTTGCGGGCATCAGCTAGTATTAGAATAGATATAAATGTGACGACTTCAAACATATGCAGTCTGGTGTGCGTCGTGTGTATACAGGGTATATGGGATATTTTCTATATTAAATGATGGAATCTTCCCTTAAAAACGACAGGCAAAAAATTTTGTTATTTACCTACTTTGGTGTTTTGTTTTTTGCAACGCAATTTACCGCGATACCCTGCCGTGCCGCTATTAGAATGGAATGTACATCGCTGGTTTTCGTGTTTTACGCTGTTTTAATTGATTTTTATTGCAAAATGGAGTGTACTCGATTAAATAATTTAATTTTTAAGCAGAAAATATTAGAAAACATGGAAAAATATCGAAAATGTTCCTAAGGAAATCATTCAGAATAATGGTCTGAATTTGGGATTTAAATTTTTGCTACGTTGTCCCGTCCCTTATACTTGTAGAACAGGCTTTAACACAAACACTAAGTACATATCGTTCGTTGGCAAAGAGGAGCATATAAGGTTGTGAATGCCTCAGTGACAACGCACCACTCACGTTCAGTATATTTCTACGTGTTCACGTGTTTCCACGAGTCTGCTTTCAATGCTGCATTGGCTCGTTTTATGCAGACTCTACCAACTGTTGCGAATATCGAAATATTTTTAACATAAAAGAGCTGTTTTGCTGACGCTTTGATTCAAACGCTGGTTTGAAATAAACGAATGTGATATTGACAAAGAGCACGTTTCGTATTTTAATGTACCTATGTTTCATCAGGTAATACTAAAATTTCTTTATTTGTAAAAAAGGCAATTACTTATTTTATGTAAGTACTTAAACCTAAAAGGTTCACTTCTTTACACACATACTTAACAAACATCCATCCACCCTCAGAAACTTTAACATTTATAATATTAGTAAATTATACAGGGCTTTAGGTAAGTATCTCTCTTCTAACCTCTTGGGTGATAAATCAGTCCATGAAACTGAACAACTTTGCCCAAGGAATATAGGTCAAAATATGAAAAAAAAAATTACCTCCCATACTGATGAAGTTTGTATGGGAACTCAATTTTTTTTTTCGTATTTTGACCTATGTTCCTTGGGGAACGTTGTTCAGTTTCATGGACTGATTTACCACCTGAAAGGTTGAAAGAGAGATACCTAAAGCCCTGTATAGTACTAGCATTCCGCTCGGGACTTCTTTCCCGTGAGAATTCGGGAAAATTATGTAGCCTATGTTACTCAGGAATAATGTAGCGTCCTAATGGTGAAGAATTTTTGAAATCAGTCCAGTAGTTTTTAAGTTTATTCGTTACATACAAAAATACAAATCTTTTCTCTTTATAATGTAGTGTAGATTTACCTTTTCACCGCCCAAGTCTGAAATATCAGACGTTTAAGTTTCGTGCCCTCGCCGCTAAAATTTTTTTTTTTTACTTTAATATTGTTCACCAAGAGTTCGCCATAAAATTTTTTTGATGTCGTGGCGTGTGGTGGGCGTTTTTGACGAAAATTCTTGGCGCTAAAAGGGTTAAGATTGCAAAATAAAAACGTTAGAATAATATTCTCTACAATGAGGTATCAATCCCACAATAAGTACTAATTGGGCGTTTTATAATTAGTTAGTGAAAATTAAGGATCTGACTAAGCTCACGAAACTGAACAACTTTCCCCAGGGATATAGGTTGAAAAAATATTAAAATTGTTCGCCTCTCAATTACAACTTGTGCGATCAGCTGATGTGCCTTTGTAGGGGAAGGGCGAATTTTTTTAGACAATTTCATATAGGTAAGTTACTTTAGGGAAGTTGTTCAGTTTCATCATCTACTATATAAAAATAAGTCGGGTTTTCCTTCCTGACGCTATAACTCCAGAACGCACGAACCGATTTCCACGGTTTTGCATTCGTTGGAAAGGTCTCGGGCTCCGTGAGGTTTATAGGATACTTTTTATTTTAAAAAAATTTGGACGCGGGCGTAGCCGCGGGCGGAAAGCTAGTTTATTATAGATTTATAATACGGGCTGGTAAAAAAAAATATATTGGTCCGCCTTTGTAAACTTCCTATTACTTACTGAAAACTTGTTATCCTCTGTATTATCATTGTACAATAAAGAATAAATACATACATACTTACATAGGTTAATTTTATTAAAAAAACATACTTTCATGCTTTTTTGTGCAAAATTAAGGCAAAATTGCAATAAGTTTTTCTACTCGACACAATAGATGACGCAACGGGAACCTTAGCTTCAGGTTTTTCGAACCTTAGCTTCAGATACTCCAACCAAATCCAATCTTTGGTACAATAACAACAAATAAACAGCAACAGTGTATTTCCAAACATTTGTTAGAAGAACTTCCTTTACGATCCCTTTGTTCGCCAACGTTAATCTCCGCCATGTTTTTTAGCTTTTGTTGCCGTACGTAATCCTATTTTTTCACCTAAACTTTACAAAGGAAATCTCAGGAGTATTTTCCTCTAAGTGTTTACAGTCGTAACAGTTTTTTCGAAAGAGCTTTGCGTCGATTTGAGTGTTGGTATGAGGGTGACAGCGGAACTCGAAGATATAGGTAAATCATGTAAGTGCCTCAACAATTTTCTCAAAGAACCCCAGGATATGAAATTCTCAAAAATATTAAATTTTCCGTCCTAAGGCAATATATGCTTCGCGCAAGTTATAAGGAGAGGAAATAATCGGTCTTCCCCACACCAATATACCCACGGGGAACGAGTCGAAAATTTGGAATTTTTTTTCTCGTACCCCTTCAAGTGGCAAGAAAGGAAAGTCGGAGGTTCCGGGGATATATAGTGGGCATGATTTATAAACGCTATACACTCAAAGGCCCACCCTAAGGTTTTACCTTGTGTCGTGGGTCCCTTGGAACACACATAAAGACAAACACAAACACCCATGACCCGAGAACAAACATCTGCTTTTTACACAAATGTTTGCCCCGACTGGGATTCGAACCCAGGACCCGTCCATCAAGAGGCAGCGCCACTACCACTCGACCGAACCGGCCGTCAAATGATCATTTCCTTAATTTTATTTGTCAATGACGCTTTGTTACTTTTTTATGTGAGTACCAAAATATAAAAAGGGTTCGCTCTGGATCCAGAACAAGGGCAATGTTGTGGCCTAAGAAATTAGAGCAAATTCACCTAAAAGAAGCCACATCACTCGAACTTTTAGGCGGTTTGGGTTATGAATTTCTCAAAAGACAAAGCAGATAGGATTCCATATACGAAGGATGAGAAGTGCTCAGTACGAAACCACGGGATGTCAACAAGGTGAGGTACCTATAGCGTTCCACTCGCGACCTGTTGATTTATCCCTGGGTAAGAAAATCTTGTCGATCCTTTACCCGTTACGACGTAAAGGAAATTCAAAGAAACTCTTACACTTATAACATTAGGGACAAATATCTCATTAGATCCTGGGATTGAACAAAAGGCCTACCCGTTTTCATTTGTCAAAATTTCCAGGTATTAGGTACAAAAAAAATACAAGCCGAGTCCTCACGGATGGCGGGAGTTTTAATATTACGGCACAAAGGCGCGGCCATTGTCTGGCTCATACTAACTCATCCTGTAGGCACAGTCGGGACGTTGGGACGTATTTCCTGAGGGCTTCCAACTTGCTCTGTGCAGAAAAACATTGTAGGGACTGCTTATAGATATCAACCTATACTGTCTATAGATATCTGAAGTGTTTATTTAAAGAATGCATGTGTATAATAAATTAATAATAATCTTTTATTTTGTGCTTCCCTATAATACACTCACGGGCATTAAAATCCAGTAGGTAGGGTATGTATTTATATTAAGTTACCAATGATAATCAAAACGTTAAATTAACATTAACTAAATCTTTATAAATAACGCGTGATAACATAAATCTCCTTAATAACGGTTGTTGTTATAAGGCCGGATTTTTATGGTCGCATGACTGTGTATTTTTGTGGAAAAGCGGAGCCTCAAACTTGATACAAATCCGCCTAACTAGGTGCCTAATCGGCGAAGATTTTTTTTGTAATCTAGCCCTATTGCAGCAGATTTTCTTCCCAAATAGAAGAGAACCAGCTCGACTTAAGTAAAAGATGACTTTAATGTTTGGAGATTAAAAAGGTCCCACTCCCCTAATTAGGGCCCTGCTTTGGCGTAAATGAAAACTCATCCTAAGCCAAAATGTGAAGGATACCGACAGCGTTATTCACAAATTCATAACTGAAATCAAAATTATAGGGAACGCACACTAAAATAACTACGAAAACGTTCAAGAGTAGGTTTCATGAATCCGTACATGTACCTCGCTTTTGCTTAGGGCCTTGTTAGGAGACTCAAATATTGATCTATACTTAAGTATTGATTGCCTCTTTCTCTCACTATCAAAATGACAAAGACGACTGCTACTAAGTATAGATCAATGTCTGAGTCGCATTCTGTAAAAACGGACCTTAGTCGTGTACTCTTGTCAGAAACTGCCTCCCACCATCTCTCGGACCGTGTCCGCCTCTCTCATGCACTGATTAAGAGAGGATTCGGAGAGCGTCTTGACTTGATCTGCTGATCGCAAGGGTGAGCGTCCTCTCGATCTGACTCTGCTGCCTACCCCGATCGGTATTGTAGGCGTGAGTATATAAAAACAGAAAACGAGCAAAAACCGGCAGACATCAAAATAGCTACACGTTTAAAAATGAGCAAACAAATAGGGACATTATAAGGATTCGCGGATAGGCCAGAGGATCGTCGGTATAAGGCAGTGAGCGCTTAATAATGAAACCGTCTATAAACGCGGCGGCTTTTTAGGGATAGGTACTGTAGCACCTATTCCGGGGGCAAGGAATAAAACATTTAGCTCTTCTACTAGGTGCTATATTTCCAAGTACATAATTACAGGCACTTCTGTTACACTTGTTGTTTATTGTAAACGTATACAATACACAGTTATTTATTATTATACAACGCTTAGGTAAGTGTTGGTTTAGTGCTATTTGCACGCCTATGTTCGCATACAAGAACTTATTCCGCGAGCTCTCACAATGAATGGCGGAAGAACAGATCTTCAATCATTTCGAATGCTGACATCGAACACCATTTCAAACCTTTTAAAATAATAATCGAATAATCTTCTTCGAAATGACCGAATGAGAAAGAAGTTGCGTTATGCCAGATTCTCCATGAAGGTCTGGATACCACAGTACCTACTTTTTTAGAAACGGTTGATCTAAATAGTGTTTTCAAACACAAGGTTTTTTGTTAAGGATTCGCGGTTTATTTCATTTTATTATTTATTTTTTTATATTTACTTTTAATCTGTACTGTAACTGGTGTTTACCGTTGTACCTACTAGTTTTAAAATAAGTAAATAAATTGTTACGAGTTTCTTGGGATATACATAATATATGTAAAGGTAGGGTAGGTTGGGCACAATGAAATGCAGGGTACTATGGTACAGTAAAACGAATAGAACATTTTGATGTTTTTCCAACATTTTATCGGAATTTATAAATAAGTTCCAATAAAATGTTGGAAAAGGTAAAAATACTGCGTTTGTTTTACTACCCTGGATTTCACCGTGCCCCATAGACCTTACCATAGATCAAACACAGACATGATAACTTTAGATCCAAAAACAAACACAGGCTTTTTACAGAAATGTTTGCCCCTACTTGGAACCGAACCCGATCATCATTATCCCTTTTAGCACCAAGAGTTTTCGTCAAAAACGTCCACCACACGCCACGACATCAAAAAATTATTATTTTTCAATGTCGTGGCGTATGGCGAACGCTTGGTGAACGATATTAAAGTTAAAAAAAAATTGTCTGATATATCAGACTTTGGCGGCGAAAAGGTTATAGAACCGCAAAGCAATTGTCCTACTTTAAACAATGATAACGATCAATCAGCCGAATTTCAATCCGTTTACAAAACACTCATACGTTGGACCGATTTCAAAACTGGATTTTGACTTACCTATATTCATTCGTTTCCATCTACAGGGCTTTGGCTCTTTCAACCTCTCGGGTGCT
Organism: Aproaerema taeniolella; assembly: GCA_949987775.1. Lineage (NCBI taxonomy): Eukaryota > Metazoa > Arthropoda > Insecta > Lepidoptera > Gelechiidae > Aproaerema > Aproaerema taeniolella. The sequence continues at coordinate 8,048,266 of OX465262.1, forward strand.
AAATTAGTCCATGAAACTAAACAACTTTCCCCAAGGAACATAGGTCAAAATACGAAAAAAAAATTTTGAGTTCCCATACAAACTTCATCGGCATACTTATAGTGCATTTTGTTTGGACATTTTTTTTTCGTATTTTGACCTATGTTCCTTGGGGAAAGTTGTTTAGTTTCATGGACTAATTTAGCACCCGAGAGGTTGAAATAGATTTACCTAAAGCCCGGTATACATCCACGCCAATAATTTCTTACGGGGTAGGCAGAACTTCATGTGGTTCCGAAACCACTTGACGCCACATTTGACATTCGTTCTGAAGGAGTTCATTCGTTTGTGTTTAATTTTTAGATTCCCATTAATTTTAAAGGAGTTCCAGTTCCGTATCACTTCAAAATCATTCTTTTGACATTTCACTTACGGAACCATACTCTAAAACCGGAAATCCGCGCTTGTCTCGTTTTTTCCTTATTTTGTGCAAGGCCTTGCTCTGAGCTTTGTGTTAGGAGCAAGCTTAAAATAAGATGGCCTGGCTTAAAATGAGACTAGAATCATGTAGTCTCATTTTAAGCATATTAAGACTTTAATAATAAGTCTTAATATGCTTGTATATATTTGAAAGCATTATTAAGACTTTAATAATAAGTTACAACTGCTTTAGATACCCTATTTTATCGTAACTATTTATAAATCTGTGGTAGAGCTGACTTAGCATAGGCCAGGCCACCAGATAATTGTAAAAACCGTAATGTTACAATTTCACTGGTAAAATTATAATCTTCCGCGGCATGACAGTTTGCCTAATAAAATTATAATTCCAAGAAAAAGGGCCGTCTGCATGAAATTAAGATATTAGGTTATGTTGGGTTAGGTTAGGCTTGTTAGGTAGGTACAGTTAGGTTAGTATTTACATACATACATACAATGGGAAAAAAATTGAGACAGTTCACAAAGCATCGAGCGATTCTTCATCAGCCCATATACGTCCCCACTGCTAGGGCACGGGCCTCCCTCAATAACATGAGGGGTAAATGCCATACTCACCACGCTTGGCAGACGGGTTGGCAGGCAAGGGTTTTGATATAATTGCAGAGTTTTCCTTTTCTGTGTGCAGATGAACTTGCTTGCATATTTACCTTAGCCGTGTGAGTCCCCGGCAGAGTAGAATAGGACCACCCTCTTTCTTACCGAGATGTCGTACAAGGCGACTAAGGTAAATATCGAGCGATTATAATCTTACTAAGTAAAATCACATTTTTACGGGTTTGGCACGTTACATACACATACATACGCTCACGCCTATAATCTCTATCGGGGTAGGCAGAGCATCAGTGGTTTTAAAACCACTTGATGCCACGTTCGACATAGATTCAGTTATACATAAAATATGATAAGTGGTGAGAGCTTGTCAGCCTTTCGCCCACAATACAGAAAAACCTCGAGTCTCATTTACTGACTTTTACAGTACCTAAGGGAAGAGTGTTTTTTGTGAATTGATCCCAAAAACGGGGTAAATTCCCATTTTCTAATAGTAAGTATCCTTTATTCGCAACGGGTCACACTGGATCCTATTACGAAGATGTTAAGATTTAAGTTTTCTTTTTAAATTACACTTTTGAACCGTCTCTGGGGTTAATTGACAAGAAATAGTTTACGAAAAAATAAAAGTTTTTTGCTCATACTTTGTATCTTGTCTTATATATAAAAATGAATCACTAAATCTGTTGGTAAGCGCAAAACTCGAGAACGGCTGGACCGATTTGGATGATTCGTTTTTTGTTGTGTTCCTTATTGTCAGAAGGTTCTTATGAAAGAAAAAACTAAAAAAGTGCCACGGGAACGAAGTCCCGGGCGGAAAGCTAGTTTATGATAATTATTACACGAAGGACTCGCCTTCGTGTTTTCCTCAAGCAGCCCACCGCCACCTACCCACACGAAATATGGTATTTTAATAATACTAAAATTAAACAATCTTATATATAAAAATGAATCACTATATCTGTTGGTAAGCGCAAAACTCGAGAACGGCTGGACCGACTTGGATGATTCTTTTTTTGTTGTGTTCCTTATTGTCAGGAGAAGGTTCTTATGAAAGAAAAAACTAAAAAAGTGCCACGGGAACGAAGTCCCGGGCGGAAAGCTAGTTTATGATAATTATTACACGAAGGACTCGCCTTCGTGTTTTCCTCAAGCAGCCCACCGCCACCTACCCACACGAAATATGGTATTTTAATAATACTAAAATTAAACAATCTTATATATAAAAATGAATCACTATATCTGTTGGTAAGCGCAAAACTCGAGAACGGCTGGACCGATTTGGATGATTCTTTTTTTTGTGTTCCTTATTGTCAGGAGAAGGTTCTTATGAAAGAAAAAACTAAAAAAGTGCCACGGGAACGAAGTCCCGGGCGGAAAGCTAGTTTATGATAATTATTACACGAAGGACTCGCCTTCGTGTTTTCCTCAAGCAGCCCACCGCCACCTACCCACACAAAATATGGTATTTAAATAATACTAAAATTAAACAATTTCAAAATTAAACCTTTTTTTAATAAATTCTTAAATCTTAAAATACTTATTTACAAACAACATCTACATAACGAATGTGGAGAAAGAGGCTTATTTGGATAGTGCCAGGTGGTATCTGTGGTCTCTGCCTAACCCAATTAGACACCAGCGTGAGCTTTTATATATACAGGATGTAAGGGACAACTTTGCAAAAACTGAAACCCTAAATTCAGACCATTATTCTTGAAGCTGAAACTACAGATAACATAACGACACCGATCATGGTAACCAATAGAGGAGCATTGAACGGAAATTTGATTGTTTGTTTGTTTGCATTGAATAGGCTCCGAAACTATTGGACCGATTTGAAAACTTCTTTCACCATTAGAATCCACATTATCCCCGATGAACATAGGCTGCATAATTTTCCCGAATTCCCACGGGAACGAAGTCCCGGGCGGAAAGCTAGTTAAAAATAAATTCTTACAGGTAAATAATGGAACCGCGCGACGCCTTACAAGTCTGAGAAAAATCAATGAGGTGTTGTGAGAAACTGATCGCCCTAGATCAGGGATGGCAAACCTTTATGTATTGACGTGCCATTTCTAAAAGATATTTTGAATGAGGCCATAGACATGCCATCAAATAATGTTGACTATTTGTAAATATATGAAAATTAAACGTAAACAAGAACGCTTCCCGCCTATCACGCCTACTCATTCCGTAACGTAGGCTGACTTAAGTTTGTTAGTTGAACTGCATAGTGAGTTTTGTTAATTTGTCTACTACTCATAGCACAGTATAGTAGATTGTATTATAAGGGAGCAAAATAATATTTTTACGGCGAGGGCGCTTTTCTGAATCCAGAGCGAAGTATGTGAGGCAAAGATAATTGCGGCGCACTTATAAAGAGGATTAAAAACTCATTACTGCCCGCTAAAAGTTTCTTATAGAAAATACCACCTTTGGGTGCACTAAAGTGCACTTGATGCGCTCGTAGTCCAGTGGCTCTCGCTGATCTCAACCGATCAGCGAGGTTAAGCAACGTACACAGAGGCAGAGAACCTGATGGGTGACCAAAGTGGCAATTTATCACGAGCGTTTCCGTGCTTCGGAGGGCACGTTAAGCTGTCGGTCCCGGCTGTTGTCGATTGACTATAGTCGTTAAAACCAAGTCAGAGGCCATTGTGCGGTTTGAAAACTCTGACACCAGGGTTAGCCAAGTTCGTCACACACTTGACTATACCTACACGATAAGAAGAAGAAGACTTAAAGGCGAACCAAGTCGTCCTTTTCGAATAGATGGGATGAAAAGTATTTTATTATCTATGCTTTGTCAATCGGTAGCATGCCCAAAATATTTTGTGCCTTAGATTGCACCTCTATTCGTTACATGCTCGGTGCATAGCCACATTATTTATTCTCTTGTTGTAGTCAGCTCTTGGTATTGTCCCAAAAATCAACACTGCCAAGTTAAAATCACAAGTAACTTCACAATTGCAGGCTTTCATAATTGTCAATCATTATGTATCTTCATTGGGTCCGTGAATTGGGCAGTCAGTATGTAGAACAAAGCTGGGGCCGGCACTAAAGATAGGTACCATAGCTCCTTGAACCCAGTAAGAGATATGATCCCATAAGCATGCACCAGCCAGTGACCAATCAGTATGATGAGGTTTCGGGAATTGGTGATTGAAGACATCAGTAATGCTGGGGCCGTCTGGTCGATTTTGATAGAGAAGTGGGAGGCGGAAGACATCATTGATATTATGATGATTATGTATGGGAAGGAGCAATCTGAAAACAAAGAGTTTAAATAAGAATCACTGCTTAGCAATCAATATTAAAGTTGATTATCCAGTGACAAGTTAACACAGAGTGTTTGATTTTTTTGTTTTAAAATAAACTTTGGTTATTTCTATATTATTTAACACTAGCAGTCCGTTTGGGCCTTCGTTCCCATGGGAATTTGGGAAAATTATAACTTATTCTGATTTCTACACTGTTTTATTGCACGCGGTAATTTCTAAACAAAAATAACAGCTAAAAGTGTGCCAAAATTCTGCAACCCTTTAACTTTATTTTTTATTACAGGTTTCTGCACTTCTCCTTCATATAAACCCAAACCTCATCATCCACCGTGAGCCATCCCTACTAATATTATAAATGTGAAAGTAATTCTGGCTGTCCGTCTGTCTGTTATGCTTTCAAGCCTGAACTACCGATTTTAATAAAATTTGGTACAGATATAGATTAGACCTTGGGAAAGGACAAAAGCTACATTTTTTCCCACAGCTGGGCACGATATAACCTGTAGTCCACGCGGGCAGAAAACTATTTTTATGTAAAGAAATCTAAAGTTCCTCTTTATAGATACTTACAAATAAGCCCAGCAGCAACAGTGTGTATTAGCACCAATATGGGATAAAAGTAAAGAGCACAGTAAATGCTCTTTCTTCCAGGATTTGGAGCGTGCCATCTCAGCACCCACGGCCGTAGAGATACCGTCAATACAAGGCTGAATGCGTATATTAGCAGTATTATTGTATATCTGGAATGGAATTAATGGTATTCTACTTTAAGCCCATTTTGTATTGTCATCTTATAATTTATTATACTCTTAATTTTTGCCTGCTTAATTTACAATTGACATGTAATGCAGTCACAACTATCGCAGAATACAGATAGACTATTATTGTATAATACGATGTGGCACCTTCACAGGTTGTACACTTAAAATGATCTAATGTTAAGTTATGTAGAATGTAATAGTGTAACATCCCTTGGTTCTCCGAAATAAATAAAATAAAATAAAATATAAGCCCTTACTAAGAGTAGGTATACAGATATTTTTGACTGGTAATTGATCACTTCTACAACTTTGTCAAAGTAATAATAACCTCGGCATTAGTAAAAATGTTTTTAACATAATCAATATAAATAGAATTTAAAAGCTCCAATTAGGTAATAATGCCTATTTCAGTTTTTTTAATACATAGCACAAAACTTTACAGTAATAATACTTACAAAGGATAAACTGCCTCTTGTGTACAATGTAAAGTTTCTTTATAATCAGGTTGCGGGTTATGCAGCAACGTATACCAGTCTGATAGAGCCTTCGGAGAGCACACATGTAATATGATACTTCCAGTAGGAGGGAGCACCAGCAACCCAGCCAGTGTGCCGAAAAGCACTTCTGTGAATGCACAGATATGTTGTCCTAGGAGACCTGTCCTTCTGAAAAGTCAACAGCGTCCTTAATTTTTATTTAAAAGTATCGAAATATCATCTCTAGCACAATCATAACTATACACAGAGCGCTACAAATTTAATAACACTAAAAACATGAACTTTTTCAGCTCCGAAGCTTACCCTTTTCCAAAAGAGACCATGTCAATGAAAAACCAGTGCAGAACCAAAGGAAGGAGGACCATGAAGCCCAGGTACTGCCAATCGTAGAGAGTAGGCTCTTCGGCGCACGGCACGCAATAACTGGTCGCATTAGTACGGAAACCACGGGGACAGGCCCCACATTCACTCCACGAACCATCCTCCAACTCCGTGCGCCCGCAATACAGTCCTGGACAAGTTCTTACTACAGACATCGCCGTATCCAGCTACCAGAACGTTGGTGAAGAAGTTTTACATCATTCAAAAGGCAACTTTATAAGGATTTTCAAGTAAAATTCGCAAATTTTCCGATATTTTTTCAGGATAAACACAAACGACGAGGCTATTTCTACTGACCTTTTTTTTTAATTTAAGTATTGGCAAAGGATTACATGAATGTACAGCCACTCTTTTTTTTATATTTAACACTGGCAAAGGAGTAATTCATTATACAGCCACTTGCTAGGGTTCCGTATCCAAAGGGTGTATAAAGGGTGTGTTCGTCCGTTCGTCTGTCACCACTCACCAGACTATATCTTATGAACTGATATAGCTAGACAGTTAATATTTTCACAAATGATATATTTCTGTTACCGCTGTAACAACAAAAAGCCAAATGCGAGTCGGACTCTGGCTCCCATACAAAACTTTGCATTTTTTCAACCAAAATACTCCCGAAGAATTATAGATTGCCTTTGGTGTTGGGTAAAGTTTCAGGCATTCTATTCTATTCATAAAAATGCACTTTATGAATAGGCATACCTATTCTTAAACTGGTAGCTAATCCAACACAATGCATGAATATGCCATGCCTTTTACGGATGCCACACTGTGTCTAGCCGACGACGCGGTATCGGCATGGCAGGGGCAAGAAAACTGCTTTCGACACCCAGAAAATTTATAGTTTAAGCTTGAAGCGCTCGTAACCCAGCGGCTCTCGCTGATCTCAACCGATCAGTGAGGTTAAGGGACGCACACAGAGGCAGGGAACCTGATGGGTGACCAAAAGAGGCAATTTATCACGAGCGTTTCCGTGCTTCGGAGGGCACGTTAAGCTGTCGGTCCTGGCTGTTGTCGATTGACTACAGTTGTTAAAACCAAGTCAGAGGCCATTGTGCGGTTTGAAAACTCTGACACCAGGGTAAGCCAAGTTCGTCTCATTCTTGAATATACCTACACGATAAGAAGAAGAAGAAGATAGTTTAAGCTTTTGAAAAGCTCCAGCGATATCAGCTCGGAATCAATACCAGTGTTGGAACAATTTGTTCTTTTAATGACAGACAACAGCACGTCAGGTTAGGTACCCATTTTCAATACGAATATCAAGGACAACATGTATAGCCAGATGTGCTGCCGTGTCTACGACAGAATGAGTGAAATAGAAGATAGCCTTCCACGTTGAACTGGGAGTGCAAGTAAAACTTAAAAAGTACCAGCTGCCAACTCTTCCCGAGCATACTACAAAAGCCAGTAAGTAGGACGCGAAGGTTTTGTTGTATTATAGGTTTATAGGCGAAAGTCTGAAAACCTCTCACCTTTATACATCATTGGTTCATCTAATAACCCTCAAAATTGTATGTCAAACGTGGCATCAAGTGGTTCTAAGACCCCTAATGCACTACTTACCCCGATGGGTATTAAGGCGTGAGCTATGTATGTATGTATGAAGGGTAGAAGATACTCTCCGATGCTTTTAGTTCTCAAACCAAATCATTTTCTTTCAGCAATCAGTAAGTTTGTACTATTCAGTACCTAGTCATCTAGACAACCTCTAAAATGAAAAAAAAACTTTTGACTAAGCTACTGAACCGATTTTGATAATTAGGGTGACATTAGAAAGCAGATGATGTGTAGATTTGTTTTTTATGTCACTTCCTTACACCCTCCCAATTGGATTCCTAAAAAGACATTAGAACGGAATAAACATCATCGATGTTTGAACTCTAAAATACGATAAGGGTCGAATCCAGCTGGCTTCCACATCTTAAAATACTCATTGTTGTATCCTCATGTGTCCTCTAAGAATATCTATATTTTTCAAATTGCCGCCCCGCTTAATCAGCAGTAGGTATTAGTAGAACCAGCAGTAGGTATTAGTAGAAATAGCCAAAACAAACAAGATTGCGGCCAATTTTAAAGATTTCTACAATCATTCATGACAAAGACCGAGACGCTGTTATAGTAATTTAATTAGTTTTTGTTTCGTTTTACTCGTCACTAATAACAACCGAAAAAACACATCTGTCAACTCGGTTATTTGGCGCTATGTCAAACTATAGAGTGAGACAAAAAATCATTTTTTGTATGGATTTATCTTTGGTCTCTTTCTTTTTTAATGACTGAAAATATTTCGTGTGAAAAAAGCGGACCGTGGGAAGTCAGTGTAAATCGGATCGGGGGCCCGCTAAGTACGGCACCTTTATTCTATGCCAGGCCATTCTCTGCCAAAGTTATTCATTGTCATGGCATTTAAAACCATGGCTTTAAATAAATTGGCATCAAATGAAGGAGCCGAGTCAAAAGGTACCGGACAGTTTATTCTCTGCCAGCGTCATCTGATGCCATCATGGCATTAGATAAAGGGACCGTTCAATTTTTGTACACCACCGCCAAACGCTGCACACTTTGACAGCTCTCTACGTTTGTTGTCTTTGGTTGGGCAGCCATGTAAAGTCGCGTTCTACAATTTTAAATGAGGAGTCACAAATGGATAGGGATGAATGATTGTTATGTTGAGGCGGCTAACTTGGCGACTTTTTGTTTCAAACGCTGTGTGATTTTATAAACTCTGATTTGAAAATATTTTGAAGCTATATATTATCTTCATATTTAGTAATCAAAATAACTACAAATAAAAATACAGAAGAGAAGTTAATATTCAATGTAGATTATGAAATATCGAAGAAAAAGGTTTGTAAGTTAAAAAAGAAAAAGTAAGGTTAAATAAGGTAAACTGTACCTTTACTCATATAGAAACAAGAAAAAGATTATAAAAACTCAAGAGAACAAGAATGAAAGTGCACAAGACGAAAATCCACAGAAAGAACCAAGTGCACAATGTATTTGTATCTAAAAAACTAAACAAGAAATGAAGTGTGAAAGATAAATGAAGGATAAAAGCAAACGCATTAATTAAAGATGACCCACAATCCTATAAAAAACTATCGATAGAGGAAACGGTCGCTGGGTGATGTTAGGGGAATTTCTTTTTTTGCAAAGCCAAAAAAAGGAATTCAGTCTCTTGAAAAGAAACTGGTCAGGCCACCCTACCAGGACCAAGGAGTATATAACACCAGGACTTTTTTGCAACTCGCAGCCAACACAAGATTTTATATAAAAGGATCAAAAGATAAAGACACAAAATGGGTGTTCAAGACTTAACCAGACGGAACAAAGAAAGCATGACTTGTAGTTGTAACGCGAGGTTATCAACAAGATTATTCAGAAGAAATGTAAAAACAACAATATTGTGAATGTGTCTTTGGAATATGTTTGTCTCAAGGTCATAATTAGGATTAGGAAGCAACTAGATATGTAGATTTATTATCATTTCTAAATGGAAACTTACAGATGTTTATTTGAAATGAAATAATATTTATTGAAAGTGCTACTTAAATGGAATATGAAGTAAAAAAGGAACAGATCAAAAAAAATATTACCTATTAATGTTTAATAAATATACTTATTCTATAAAATGAATAAAAGAAAAAATTTTGCTCAATTTTATTTTGGTGTCCCTACAAAAACCATACAAAACAGTATATCTAAATCTATTATTGTCAGCTAGGTACCATGGTGAACATCAGAATGACTGTATACCTATTCAAACTTAAACTTTTTATTGCTTAGGTACCTACCACATAACAAAGTTTTATTTTAAACCAAGGTTGTAGTTCCTGTGATACCCCGCAGGGGTGCAGCAATTGTAGAGGGTAGGTATGTACCTCTTTACATTAAATTACTTATAACTATTGATGCTTACATCTACATTCTGAGGTACACCCGTCATTCTGAGGTTCACCTACCGTGCTCCACCCCACAAACTGATCTGATAAGCAAAGCAGATGCAGCATAGTGCGACCAATTAGGATTGTATCTGGATGAATTATATTATTGTATATCACTCAATTTTATATACAATATGGGATGGGAGCAAGCAGCACGAAGAGAAGAAAGGATCCAGCACAAATTATAATTTGGGTAAAGCCATTTTTCTCCACCCTGTATCAAAAGAAATTCCCATTTCAGCCAAACTGACCGAACAGCAAAAATAAAGTAGGTATGTTTCCTTTCAGAAAAATCGACTATCATCCACAAAACATGATGCGCAATAAGTAAGTATACTACGGGTGTGGCAATAAAACAAGAACTCACTGTTAAACTTTATTGTAGGATAAAAAATAGAATGCGCTTATAGACAGTCAGACAATGGATAGATACAAATCGAGAAGTGCGAGTAAAAAGAGGGTGCCTCGATCTAACAATGTGGATACCAGTCCTTTGGCATATCATCTAACACTTCCCCTTACGGAAAAGGATATAATACAAAATCCCTACACTCTCTGTCAACCCCATAACTTAGAATAACTTATCATGAATTAAGTAACATAAAAAGGAGTGAAACATTATGATTTCTCTTATCAGCCCATATACATCCCCACCGAGGGGCACGGGCCTCCCTTCGAAACACGGAAGGGATTTAGGCCATAGTCCACCACGCTGGCCCAATGCGGGTTGGTGGACACATTATGATTGTGATAACTAAAATCTATAATCTATTAAACAGTTCAAGAATACAACTTAAACTGAACAAATTGAGGTATTCATAGAAGAAATTTAAACAAAAATAGACATGCTTAATTATCATTTGTTACATTCAATCTGTGTCTGAAAAACATATGCTTATTAAAGGACAATGCTTTCATAAGTATATCTGCTATCATTTCATCAGTTGGTAAGTATGATATACTAATACAACCATCAGAAACCAAATCCTTTATGAAATTGTAACGCATTCTTTAGATTATGCCAAGAGCTTCTGTGCACTTTGATTTATCATTCAAAATTGTGCTTTGTAAAGGTGTGCCCATAAGATCTAACCAAAAGCTCCTGATAAATAAAATGTCTTAACATGCGTCGCTAATGGATAAATACTCTGCTTCAGTACTTGGCTTAGCAATGCTGCGTTCTTTTCTATTCTCCCAATTTATAGTATTAGTTTATATTTTAACTATAAAACCTGTAAGTGATTTCTTGTCAATAGGGTCGTTCGCCCAATCAAGATTCAACCTTTTACATTTATAAAAAATCAATCCCAAGTCCACAGTACTGGACAAATAGCGGAGAACCCTTTTGGCAGCAACCCAATGAGATCTAGTGTAGCAGTTATTAAACTGACTTAATTCAAACGTAATATCAGGCCAAGTGCACACACTCAAACACATAAGAGAGCCTATTAATTCTATATAATAATTATTAATTTTCTATTAGTAAATTGTTTACAGTTTGATTCCATACCCGACTTGCTTGCTTCAGCCCATAGATGCTTTTCTGTAACAAACACGCCTTATTAGAATCCTGTGCATAGCCAAACCCGGGGGCTGTTCCATGAATATTTCTTTAAGATTTCCATGAAAAAAAGAATATACTTAAATAAAATTCGCATTGTGGAATGCCTAACTACAGGGGAGGAAGTGTCTTCATAGTCCACTCCTGGTTATTGGCTCAATCCACTTGCTTTAAACCTATTAAAAATAAATAGGCTTTTCCAGAAGAATCTATTTTCACCTTAAAATACTTGCTTTTGACTGTTTCTATTTTTCTAACTTCCAAACATTGTTTTTAAGTGATTGATATTCAATATCCATTGCTGCTTGCTAATGATCTTTAGCTAGCCAAAGTTTCAATGTATGTGGTAGGTTCCATGAATGATGAGAGAAAATAAAATTCATAATCTTCATACCTATTAGGAGGAATACCTCTAGTACATCTAGTGGGTCTTTCTGATGACGTGTGCTCTTCTTGTGTCATCACGGTCTCACCTACCAAGCCACTGGAGTCCAAGGAAGACTCTGCAGAGCCGTCCCTCGGACCACTCTTCATCTTAGTCATCAGACTTTTATGGTGACTGGAAGCAGTCTGTGTACTCGGGTGAGGAATCAGCATCCTCCGCCTCGGAGGGGGGTCGCTCACTGGTGGCCTCACTTCCAGCAGCAACATCTCCAGCAGCTGATTCTGAAATTGATATGATTTCTTCATTTAGTAAATTCTTATTAGTATTATCAGACTTTTCTGGGGAAAACAAATTATTAATTATTTTAAGTGAGTACTATCATTTAGTTCATAATTACCTATTCATGTCATAACATGGATAATTTTGGTTTCAAATTTAAATTAACTAGATCACAGATAATATTATTCCCAGCTGATGAACTACTTATTGCTCACATCTACTGGAAACAAATTATTAGAATGTACACTTACATTACACAAACACTCATTTGTATTATTATTATATTTATTATTAGTCAATTAAATAAAACTCACATTTCTCGAATTTATTTTATTACTTTTCTCGGATTTTGTAAATCAACCAATCTGTCAATGTCAACCCTTTTGAGTTTTTTTTATTATTATAGCAATCGTCCTTTTGGACATTTCTGCCAGTTAAACGCAGTGACATACTCTTTGCTGCCAGTGTCACGTCGATTCGAATAAAAAAAAAAGCGAATTTAAAACGGAAAAAGAATCTCTTTTTCCTGAAAAGAAGAAAAAACAGAATTTCCGCAAATCTGTGTTTAAGTCATGGATCTAATTATATAGAACCATAGACATAGAAATAAGTTAAATACCACTAGACTGGCTGTTGTCAAATCAAAAACGAGACCACTTGATTTTCGCCATTTTGGCGCTGTAGTGAGGCCAAAAGTCGATTAGTCGATGTATTCCCAGCGGGGTAGGCAGGCAATCAGCTCAAGTTGTACTTTGCCTTAGTGCTTAGTACCTACTTTGCCTTGGCAATCAGCTCAAGTTGTACTTTAAAAAAAATGGCTTCAAAATATGAATGTTTCGAAGAATTGGACATCAAAGAAAAGCCATGAAATATGTTCGAAGCATTTTGACCCTAACTGTTTCATAGGAAGTAGGAAATTGTTAAAATTTGGTAGTGTTCCTACAATATTTGAAGAAAATGTTCAAGGTAAAGGTTATACATAAGGGTTACTAGAAACATGTCACGATCCCCGCTAAGGGATAGTAGTAGGCTTTATGAACTATTGAATAATATTTCAAAACTGAAAAAAGAGTACCAGTTTTCAAAAATTACATACTTTAACTTTTTATAAAGTAACACAGCTTTAAATATTGTTGTTTTTGAAACTAATGCAAAAGATAAAGCTTATTTCTTTAGTTTGAGTCATGCTAATGTGAGAAAATGGTTTTATTGTTTACGCAAAATTGATGCTCTGCTGTAAGAAAAACAGATCATCTCATACTTAGGTACATACTCAATAAAAGATATCGCTCGAAACGAGGCGTGTGATTCAAAAATAGAGCCCCAGGATGCTACGGATTGTCGCATTATAGAGTAATCTGAGTGAGATGGGGTGCGCTCCCCAACATGCACCAGTTAAGCATCGTAAAATTTTAAGTCCCTTTTCACATTTTTTGACAATATAATCGAAGTGCAAAGATCCATCAAGTTTTGAATCCAGGAGAACACCTAAAACATTATAGTGCGATTTTGCTGATATACTTAGGTACGTTGTTAATAGAGACCACAAACTCGGGCAGAGTCCTTTTCCTTGAAAAATTAACAACGAAACTTTTGGTTGGGGAAAGGTTGAGACCATTAGTAGAGAGCCAGTGGTCTAGGGAAGAGAGTGAGGTAGAGATTGATTCAGCTGCAGCTTCAATATTGCTGTTGGAAGAATAAATAAGGATATCATCAGCGTACTGTAACATCTGGCAGTTATTTACAACGGATTCTATATCATAGGTATATATATATATATATATATATATTGTAGAGTAAAGGACTCAGAACAGACCCCTGAGGTAGACCCAGTCGTACTATTTTGGAGAGATTGATATGTTCATCTCTCTTATGGAAAATAACTTGTCTCTCGGACAATAGTCCGCACACGAGGTTCGCCAGACTATCCGGAATCCTCAGCTCTTGAACTTTCTTCCTGAGGATACGAAGCTGAACGCTGTCGTATGCAGCCTGAATATCCAAGAAAGCCGCGACAACGGATTTTCCCTGGCTAAATGCAAGTCTAATGTCTGAAGTCAGAATACTAAGACTGTCTGTGGTGCCTTTACCTTTTCTAAATCCATATTGAGACAGGGCCAAAAGTCTCCCACTCTCCACATACGGTTCTTGACAAGGTACTCCAACAATTTAATTAATACTGAGGATAAGGCTATGGGGCGGTAGGATGAGTTGGGTTGAGTGCGGGGAAGCAATTGGCCCTGCTTCCCCGCACTCCACCCCGCGCATCTTTACAAAAATAACTGACAAAAAAGGTTCTCTATACCTGCAAAACAGTGGTGCAAGCCCTTTTTTAAGATGGTTAATACGATGTAGAATAACGTAAAGTAATAAAAAAACTAGGTGAATAGGGCGTTTTACTAAGAAAGGGCTTTGAAGATTTTTGTATGAAGCCTGGAATACCTACTGTCCGCCATTTTGAAATTTTTTCAAAATCGCGGCCACACTTGAGACCTAGTAAAATCGATAGCTTAGATTAATACAAACTTAAAATATTCTTTGACAAATTCTCCTAAGGTGTCAGGTTTCCAAGTTATGAGCTGTCAAAGTTACACTGGTGGCGCCATCACTGAGTACTATGACTAAAGGTTTCTGTTTTCTAACATGTTTTAAATCTAATTAAATCGATTTTTAACATCAATACAAACGTAAAATATTCTTTGATAAAATCTCCTAAAGTGTCAGGTTTCCAAGTTATAAGCTGTCAGAGTTGCACTGTTGGCACCACCAACACCAATAAGTAGGTAGGTACTATGAAAATTAGTCTCTGTTTTCAAACATGTTTTAAACCTAATTAAATTGATTGTTTATATCAATACAAATAAAGGTAACTTACTTTTAAGGTAGGTACATACTTACAAATCTATTGGGGCATACAAGACACGCACCTATAGGCCTACCGTTTAACTCGCGTATCGCCTGCGCCGTGTGAAGGCAGCGGGGAGTATATTTGAGTTGTCAGACGAAGAATAATAATAAGATAACTGTTCTTTGCCCATTATGGGAAAATACCATTTATATGTGTTATATTTATCAAAAAGTCTCACACATGCCCATGGACATTGGTGACATCAGAATAGTCACCGATATGTTACTGATCTTTAAAAAAGACGATTATTTATATTGTATGATTCTTAACGAGAAAACCTCATATACATGGTATTTATTACAATAGGTTTAAGTTAATATTTAATACTAACAGATAAGTATTAATATTTTTCATAACATTTGGTCAAATTGAAGTTGTATTTAAAAAATGTAGGTATGTGCATGTATTCTTTCCTAAACAGCCACATATTCCATGTACTGGTAGGAGATAGTTTTTTAAGATGATTGTATTATTTTAAGTAAAATAATTAAAATGCATTATTGTGTTAAAACAATTATTATGGATACATATATGTCATATGTTTAAGTGAATAAAAACACATTTAATTTACTGATGTTTTTCCTTTCTAAATGATATTAAAGTCATTACCTTTACCTATGACTTCAAAACATTTAACCTTAGTATAAGATGTCTCTGACTGGGTAGTCAGGGATATTTCGTGAAAATAGATAGATTAGTCGAAGATATGCAAAGACACGTTTAAAATATTTTGAAACTTATATTTCTTAGTACTTATTGATAGCGCCAATAGTGCAAAACTTTATAGCGGCTCGAGTGGCTACGAGTCTCCCCCGCCCCATTTCATACGCCCCGCAGGTACCCACAAATTGAGGTAGGTACAATCGCCTAAGCATTTGTCATATCATAAATTAGGAACTTTTAAATATAGCCAAAGTACTTTTAAAATCAAGTAAAACATGTTTGAAAACAGGAAAGAGAAACTATATTTCATAGTACTTAGTGATGGCACCACCAGTGTAACTTTGACAGCTCATAACTTGGAAACCTGACACTTCAGGAGAATTTGTCAAAGAATATTTTAAGTTTGTATTGATCTAAGCTATCGATTTTACTAGGTTTCAAGTGTGGCCGCGATTTTGAAAAAAATTCAAAATGGCGGACAGTAGGTATTCCAAAATCTTCAAAGCCCTTTACATTTTTTTCAACACATTTGATCATAAAGTGGGTCTTATGTCATTGTTTTAAGGTTCATAATGATATGTATTACCCAGCCCGTGAGTAATAAAAATAAAGCACAAGTACGTAATGGTTTTTTTTCTAAATTTCAGCAAAGAGATCAGATCTTATTTTATATTTAAAATTAAGTGTAAATATTGAACTACATATTTGTAAATAGAAATATCATTCCACTAAATCATTTAAATTTAACAGAAAATTATCATTTATTTGTGCTAAAACGTGAAAATATATAGTTAAGTATTTTTTTATTATTTGGCTGTATGGCATACTTGTCAATGTGAATCTCATTTTGCGAGCGAAAAAAGAAAAATAAAAGCGCCTCTTTTCAGAATTTTCAGATGTTTTCACTTGGTTTTCACAAACAGCATTTGTTTTCATCAAATTGTTATTATTGTCAGAAATACAACACAAAAAATGTCTTCTTCAAGTGCAGAACAGGAAACCTACGTGGGTATGGGTACACAGACAAAAATACTTTCCGAGGCGCAACACGCAAGTGATAGCTTGTTGCCGTCAATATCAAAAGAAAGTTTTTATTTCTTTCTTTCCTCGCAAATGTGTTGAAAAACATCGTATGACACGCGTGCGCATCGGATATTACATTAGAGGCGAGTTTAGAGCCCGAGCCGAAACTTAGCAAACTTGTAGCATAATGTACTATTGAAAAACTTGACGGAAAACAAACCTGATTTCTGTTAGAAATCTTTTTTATTTTCAGTTGGGGCGGCTGTTTTCCCTCGCTTTTAGTTTTATGAGAACACCCTGTTGTTTCCAATCGTTATTGACTTTGTTTCAACGTGATAGATCGTTTTGTTTAAAAGTTATACCGTTTTGTTTATACGGTGAGCACAGTAACAAACAAGAATTTTAAAAATTCCATAAAAAAATCTTAATTTTTTTGGTTTTTTTTTTAGTATTTTTCCCGTCGATAAAACGAAGCATAGTTACCTTATTTAATATGTGCACATTATAAAGACTCACACTGTATATATTCGTGCGTTTTGTGTAAGTTTTGTGTCTATATCCAAACCCTCAAACTTTCACATTCAAGTAGGATTATATAAAATGCCAACTGCCAGATACATACTCTTCCCTGGCATACAGTAAAGTGGGACCTGGGTTTCGCTCAATGGTTTCGCTGTATCATGGGCGAACGATAAAACAAGCCCGAGCCGAAACTTAGCACACTTGTCACTGTAGACAACCTATTATAGAATATCCATACTCAAAGATTATAGACAATACATAAATCAATTATTATGGATTGGATTGTCGATAAGAGAGCGCTTTTGACTAGGACACATGTTTTCATTGTTATCATATCAGTAAGGCAGAGAGAGACAAGAAGAAAATAATGATATGTGGCCCTATATGTAGCCGCAACTTAAGTTGCAATCGTTCACTCCTCACCTGACAAATCTTGAACGCATTCAGTTCATAGACATACGTTTTATAATCTGTGAATGGCATCAAATAACACCGGCGTACTAAAATTGTGCGGCTCCGTTATTTAATGCCATCTAGGGCATAATATAACTTGGCATCATATAACGGTGGCATAGAATAACAGGAACGAGCTTAAAATGTCCGGTTCTTTTATGTACGTCACTGTTATTTGATGCCAAAGTGGCATTGTATGAAATGGCAGAGAATAAAATGTGCGTACATGTCGCTGCCATAGAAAAAATTGGCTGAGAATAGTAGGGAGTCATAGGATCAGCCAAACACAAACACTTCACTGATTTGACATTT
Source organism: Aproaerema taeniolella (assembly GCA_949987775.1). Lineage (NCBI taxonomy): Eukaryota > Metazoa > Arthropoda > Insecta > Lepidoptera > Gelechiidae > Aproaerema > Aproaerema taeniolella. The sequence continues at coordinate 8,066,271 of OX465262.1, forward strand.
TTGACGTTTCATTTTTTAAGTTTTTTTTTCTTATTTTGGTTAATTTCTCCCTTTCGGGAAAGGCAAAGGAAACTATGTCCATGCAGCCTCGTCTTCAGTGAAAAATCTTCTTTCTTCAACTTAACCTAAGCCCTAAGCTCCTCATGTTCTGCGTAAAACCGGATAGCGTCTGTTTTACGAAAACTGGCGGCGAGAAGCACAACCGCGAGGAACTTTGTCAGTACCAAACGGAGCAGAAACGCTGTTATAACTTGAATTTTTCATCACTACACAAATCACTTTACGCAGAAAACGAAAATTCAACCGCTCACGCCGAGTTCCCGACAAAGACCAAGTCTTTTCGCCGAAAGCTTTAGTGAATATTTGTTGGATGAAAGAGGTTTTCATGCCACATTTAAACTGAATACTGGCTATGTATATAGTTTTATGGAATTCGGTGTAATGACAAGAGTTGTCACAGCCAAAAAGAAAATCTTGTGTCTTGTGTCTGTTTTTACGTGTAATATTAGTGGTTTATTTTGGTTCGTTATTTTACTTATTTTATACTTATTATAGTTACATTTACTAAAATATCTCTATGTTGATGTTTTATTAACAAAGTCATCATGGTAGCAGAGCGTGGTTGATGTTGGCAAGTCTACATTGTGAGCTGATATCGAAAGTATTTTAGTAAAATGTTTATAGTATAAAATTAGTTACGGCAAGAGTGTCGAGCTGGATTATGAGTACACCAGCAGATAATAACGTCACGATGAGTACCACAGTGAGTAATAGTAGTGGCGGTAATAGCGTATATTTGCCTTCATTTGAAAAACTTGATGGTATGAGCAATTATTCCACGTGGAAAATGCAAATGAATCTGTTTCTGATCACTGAGGATTTATGGCAGTACGTCGAGAATACACCACCGTTGACAGACGTCATTGGTCGTAAGAAAGATGACGTAGCCAGGGCTAAGATTCTTTTGATGGTAAAACCGCACTGCTTAATACACGGTAAGAAAGCGAAAACGGCTAAAGAAAGCTGGGAAGCTTTAAGCACTGCATTTGAGGACAAGGGCGTGAATAATAGATGCCGCTTGTTAGGACGCTTAGTCAGCCAGAGACTTTCGATGTATGAATCCCCGCGTGCCTATGTCTCAGAGATTATGAGAATTGCTGGAGAATTAGAGGACATCGGCAAACAAGTAGATGATGAGCTACTAGCTGCTCTCATGCTACAAGGATTGGGAGACGATTACGCGCCAATGCGAATGGCAATTGAAAATAGCAACGTTGTGCTAAATACTGACTACGTTAAAACTAAATTGATGCAGATTGAGCCGCAGACACATAGGAGCGAGCCAGAGGAGCCCTCCACGAGTTCTTTAATAGCAGCTAAAGGCAAAAGCCAGAGAAAAGGCAAGACGCGTGCTTCAAACATCAAGAGAATAAGATGTTTTATTTGTGATGGCAACCATAAAGCTAATGTTTGTCCCAAGAACCCAAATATTAAGAAGAAAGAGAGCGCCAGCATTGCCATAGCAACGACTGCTTATTCTGCTGCAGAGGATATTCGCATTAATGGAGATTGGATTCTGGACAGTGGTGCATCTAATCACATGACCCCCAGAAAAGATTGGCTAGCGAACTATGCTAATCTTAAGGAGCCAGTTCAGATTTTATGTGCGAATGGAAACAGAATAAATGGTGAAGGTCGAGGAGATGTGAGATCTAATGAATTAGATTTTGTTGTGAATGGAGTCCTGCATGTTCCTGATCTGCGAGCGAACTTAATGAGTGTAAGTACGTTAGTTGAAAGGGATAGAGTACTAGTATTTTCAAAGAGAGGTTGTGAGATCTATGAAGAGAGTGACTGTCGTGTGTTAGGTACTGTGAAAGCTGTATGTAAGGAAGAGAGAGGTATTTATAAACTTAAAGCCAAATCTCGTTCTGACATTGCTTTTGTTTCAGCTACCAACACAAGTGAATTGGAGCTTTGGCATCAAAGACTAGGTCATCTGGGTTTGCACAACATGAAATTACTGCGGGACAAAATGGCAGAAGGTATTAGTTTCAAAGATGAACCAGTAAACTGTATTTCCTGCATCAAGGGTAAGCAAACTACTTTACCTTTTCCGAAGAAGACAGGAACTCGAGCTAGAGAGGTTCTCGAGTTGATTCATAGTGATGTTTGTGGTCCTATGGATGAATCATCATTCTCAGGAGGACGTTATTTTTTAACTTTTATCGATGATAAGACAAGAAAAACTTTTGTTTACATTTTAAAGGAGAAAAGCGAAGTTTTTTCAAAATTTCTTCAGTTTAAAGCTTTGGTAGAGACCCAAACAAATAAACGAATAAAAACAATTCGTAGTGATAACGGCAAGGAGTACGTTAATAAAAAGTTTAGTGATTATTTGAGAAGAAATGGAATTGTTCATCAATTAACTGTGGACTATACTCCAGCACAAAATGGCGTCGCAGAGAGAGCTAATAGAACTATTGTAGAACGCATGAGATGTATGCGTCAAGAGGCAAACCTACCAAAAATATATTGGGCAGAGATAGTTCTAACCGTAGTTTATTTAAAGAACAGGTCGCCAACTATTGCAGTTAAAGGTATGACTCCTGAAGAAGCATGGACAGGTAAAAAGATAGATTTGAGTTATCTACGGGTATTTGGATCTCGTGCATTTATGCACATTCCTAAGGTGAAGAGAAAGAAACTTGATCCTAAGAGTAAGGAACTTGTTTTCATCGGCTATTGCGAAGACACCAAAGGGTACAAGCTTATAGATCCTATAAATTATAAAATCTATAAAGCAAGAGATGTTGTTTTCTGTGAGAAGATACAGAAGGACAATAAAGTTATTAACACAGAGGTTGTTAATGTCAAGAGAGATGTACCTAGGGTTGTTGAAGAGGTAGTGCCGCCCTTGGGATATTCTATGGATTTTAGGTCAACTAACGGAGTTTTGACAAATTCTAGAACTGTGAGTCCACCCCCATCTGAAGAGTTACCAGTCAATGATGAGAATTTGCTTCTGAATGATAATGCTAACGCAGATGAAGGATTGTCAAGAGAAGATAGAGAAATCTTTCTTGATTGTGAAGTCTCTGGTGATAATGATACGAGTGAAACAGTAGATCAGCCAGTAGAGAATCCCGGAAGAAGATATCCGTTGAGAGATAGAAAGAGAAAGGAGTTCAAAGACTTTGTACTGTATAAGAACGTTTATTGTACACACAGGACATAAATTACAGACATAAGACAGTACATACAAAAAGGTTCCGCTTATTTCTAAAAAGAAATTTCTACCAGCAGACCTGTTGATAGGATAGAGCAAGAAGAAAGGAAGACAGACGTGTACTATAGGAGAAAAATAGATATACTGAACAAATTGAAGGCTAATTATTACTTAAATACTAAATATTACTCAAGCTAAATATATATAGAATTTTATAAACCTAGTACTAAAGATATAATAAATACATATATATATATATATATATATATAAACAAATACATATATAAAAAATAAATACTATGGATGGGCAATGGAAAGGTAGTGCTCTTTTAGGCGTTTTTTGAAAATGCCTAGAGAGTTGCTGTCTCGGACATCGTGAGGAAGCGAATTCCACAGTCTCGCTGCATGCACAGTGTAAGAATAGGAGAAGAAGTCAGTATGGTGAGGAGGTATAGAAACAATAGATCTTATATGAGAACGACATGGTTGATCAATAGGTCGTGAAAAATTGAAGCGTTGGCGCAGATATTCCGGAGAAGAATCACTGCGTAGGATCTTGAACAGAAGGCAGAGAATATGAGTATTCCTGCGAAGTCGGATCGGGAGCCACTTGAGTTGACTTCGAAACTGCGAGATATGGTCATATTTACGTAGGCCGAAAATAAAACGAATACAGAGATTTTGAAGTCTCTCAAGCTTGTTAAGGAGCTCCTCTGTGGCGTCAAGGTAGCAACAGTCAGCGTAGTCTAAGAGGGGAAGAAGAAGAGATTGAGCCAAGGAAATTTTAGTTTTTAAGGGCAAGAAATTCTGAAGACGTTTAAGAGAATGCAACGAAAAGTGGATTTTGCGACTAACTTCACCAACTTGCGCCGACCAGGACAGATGCGAATCTATTATAAGGCCAAGGTTTTTAGCACGGTCGGTATAAGCTATTGGAGCATTGTTGTAGGTAACAGCAGGTAAGTGGTTGAAGTTTAAGGAACTGCATAGAGCTTTAGACCCTAGGATTAGGGCCTTTGACTTACTGGGATTAACCACCAAGCCAAAAGTCCTAGCCCAGTTACTAATGCGACCTAGATCAGCGTTAACTTCTGCAATCGCCTCAGAGATATCACTGACTTTGAAGTGATGATATAGCTGCAAGTCATCTGCGTAGAGATGGAATTTTGAAGAGAGAACTTTAGTGACAGAATTTATAAAAACAGAGAATAAGAGAGGAGATAGAACGCCACCCTGGGGAACCCCCGCAGTGAGATCACACCAATCCGAGGAGATTTCATCAGAGCGGACGCACTGCGAGCGCCCCCGAAGATAGGAGTCGAACCAGGCCACAGCTGACGAGGAGATACCTAAAGAACGAAGGATGGCAAGTAGAACATCAAAGTCGACAGAATTGAAGGCAATCTCTTCAGCTGTATCGAGCTGAAGAGATTAGAGATGATCCTGTTACTATTGAAGATGCTTTGTCTAGAGAAGATAGTGACAAATGGAGAGAAGCTATCAGATCTGAATTAGATTCCTTGCAGAAGAATAAAACTTGGGTGCTAGTAGATAAAGTGGAAGACGGCAGAGGTCGTTTTGTTGATTCTAAATGGATTTTTAGAATTAAAAAAGAGCCGGGGAGAATAAGATATAAGGCTCGCTTAGTGGCTAGGGGATTCACTCAAGTTAAGGGGTTTACATATAATGAAACTTTTGCTCCTGTTGTCAGACATAGCACTTTGAGACTACTTCTGGCGATCGCAGCTGAAAGAAACTTAAGCATTGATCATATGGATGTAGTAACTGCATTTTTAAATGGAGATTTATATGAGAAAGTATATATGAAGCAGCCTACAGGCTTTGAAGAGAAAGGCAAAGAAAATCATGTATGCTTATTGAGAAAAGCTCTTTACGGCTTAAAGCAGGCACCTAGAGCTTGGAATGAGAAACTCAACAAAGCGCTGCTAGAGTTAGACTTTAAGAGGTCAGAGAATGAACCGTGTGTCTATATCCGAAAGAGAAAGCACAGTTTGATGATCATAGCTGTCTATGTCGATGACCTCCTTATTTTCTGGGATGATGAGAATGAGAAGAAACTTGTCAAAAGAGAACTACAAACCAAGTTTGAGATGAAGGACCTTGGTATAGTTGACACTTTTCTTGGATTAAAAATCAAACAAGATAATGGAGTTATACGACTGGATCAAACTGAATATACTGAGAAAATTTTAGAGAAATTTGGTATGGCGAATTGCAAGAACGTTTCAACGCCATTGGATCCAAAGACGAAATTGGTGAAACCAGAAGATGATCAATATGTGCCACCGAGTGAGGACCATACAGAGAGTTGATTGGTTCACTGATGTATTTAGCTGTTTGTTCAAGACCAGACATTGCTTATGCAACAAGTTACTTGAGTCAATTTAACAGTTGCTATGACAATTCACACTGGGTTGCAGCTAAAAGGGTACTGAGGTATCTGAGTGGTACAAAAGAATTTGGATTAACATTTAAGAGGACTGGTAAACAATTTCTTGGATATGTAGATGCAGATCATGCAGGAGATGTATCCGACAGAAGGTCGTATACAGGCTTCGTTTTCATACTTGCTGGTGGATGGATTTCCTGGGAAAGTAGAAAACAGAAAACAGTGGCACTTTCTAGTGCAGAAGCCGAATATGTAGCGCTTGCAGAGGCATGTCGAGAGTCAGTGTTCTTAACAAGACTATACACTGAATTAACTCAAGATGAAGTGGGAACCATTCAGCTATTGAGTGACAGTCAATCTGCAATACGGATTGCAGAGAATCCCGTCCATCATCAGAGGACAAAGCACATTGATGTCAAGCATCACTACATTAGAGATTTGGTAAGAGACAAAGCTGTTTCTGTGAAGTATGTTCCGACTGGTGATATGATTGCTGATGTGATGACAAAAGGGCTTACAAGAGAGAAGCATGAAACTTGTCTGAAAGGTTTTCTGTTCTGAGCGAGTTTCAGTTTATGGAGGGGTGTTGGATGAAAGAGGTTTTCATGCCACATTTAAACTGAATACTGGCTATGTATATAGTTTTATGGAATTCGGTGTAATGACAAGAGTTGTCACAGCCAAAAAGAAAATCTTGTGTCTTGTGTCTGTTTTTACGTGTAATATTAGTGGTTTATTTTGGTTCGTTATTTTACTTATTTTATACTTATTATAGTTACATTTACTAAAATATCTCTATGTTGATGTTTTATTAACAAAGTCATCAATATTAGTACTTTGCTATCTAGAAAAGTGGACAGAAAAGCTAAAATCGATAAAAAAAAGGTCGGAATGTTTGTCAAAACGAATAGAAAATTCCCTGACAATAGGTATAAGCCGTACCCGTGAACTAAGGTATAGTAATAAGCGACTTTGCCTTTTCCATTCGAATACAGCTTTAAAAAATAAAAGTATAATATGTATGGCACCAAAACTTTGAGTATGTAGTATTTGTTTACACCAAAAATATACAATCACCTTCCTGATTATTTAAAAAAATTCAATGTCTCTATTTTCAAGCAAAAATTTTATGGTCTACTAACAGTTTAGAATAATTCTTCTCAGACTCTTTTAAATGAGTTTCTGTTTTAGTTTATTTTAATTATGTTAGGAATCTCTTTAGAGAAGAAACGTTTATTTTACTATGACTTAATGTTAGGTTGTGTTTGATTCTGTTCTGTTATGTGAAAATGGTTGACGATGTACATTCCATAATAAAATACTACTAAATATTAATATTATGTTCCTATTTCCTTTTATACCTTCAAGAGGTTATGGGCGATTATGTATAGAGGGAAATTAATGTTCGCCAACGTGAGGTAAGATGAAAGAATATAATATAAAAATATAAAAGAAAATGGCTACGGCGAATTTTCCTCAGTTGAAGGCCGAGAATTTCAACAATTGGTTATTTAGAGTTGAAGTAATATAGTCAAGTTTATTTACTTTATAGAAATGGAGTTGTGTCAATGTCATGTCATGATCATGTCATATTGTGTATAATGTTGGGACATGTAATTTAATTATGTCGATGTAATTTTAATGATGGGATATTATCGATAAAAAGTTATCGAGTTTTGTTTTACTGTTATAATAATGTTCACAATCTTGAATTGATACAATTCAATATTGAGAGGGGGTGTTAGGAATCTCTTTAGAGAAGAAACGTTTATTTTACTATGACTTAATGTCAGGTTGTGTTTGATTCTGTTCTGTTATGTGAAAATGGTTGACGATGTACATTCCATAATAAAATACTACTAAATATTAATATTATGTTCCTATTTCCTTTTATACCTTCAAGAAATTATATTCTAATAATTAGCAAGCATGTTAATTTATTGTTTAAACGTGTGTTAAACTTAAAAACATTTGTACGCTCATGTGAGCAGAATTCGGAGGTCTTTCTATTATTTTTAACATCTTTTATATACACCCGTTTTTTACAAATAAATAAACTATTTGTGTATTTACATAATTCATTGACAAAGTGTGAATTATGAAAACAATTGTTTTAAACACATTTCTAGCGGGTTCCAATCACGATTAGGTCCACTACATTTAACAAAATCCGTTCGGTGGTTTATCACTTTTTTCGAATGAATATGAACCCAGAAATATCAGGCGTGGGCGTTAAAATTGTTGAATGCTAATAAATGCAGCTATAGAATAAGTAATTCGCACAAATTCAGACACAGTGCATTTAAAAAAAAAATAATGAAACTCAGTTTTTCTTAATTTTTATTTCTACAACTTTAACCAAGACTTGTGAAAGAACGATTTAAGTATATAATCATTACAAAGCCTTAAATTTACCGTCTAATCCCAATGGTCTGGTTAAAAACTTAGCACGAAGTCGTCTAATTACGTAGCGGATTGTTAATATGGCGATCCACGTGCCAACCAAGATTCCAAGTAGTAAAACACTGATGATATCCAGCATAAAGTATTGGAACGACGAAATCCCTACGGCTGGAGAGCGAAGATAAGTCGCTTTCCCGTTGCGGAGGAGGTATTCTGACCACCAGACTGCGTTCTCGGGTCCGGAGATGAAAGGATCTGTCACCATTTCCTTCAACTTCTTCATTGCTTGCTTATATCTAAGACGAAATAGAGCATTAGTTAGTTACATTTCATCCAGTGAGAAAAAATTATGACGCTTCATTTAATCAACGTTTCGGGTTCGTTTTTCTGTCGATGTCTGTTCTCAACTGTTTTAGCAACTAGCTGTATATAATTTTTAAAAAGATAATGATTTTTTATTATTAATTTAATACACTGGCTATACCCGCGTAGTAGAAATTTTAGACTCTAGTAGGATGAAAAACACCTATTATACGGGTTAATCCCGTGCTTGATCTATCTATCTACCCATCTAAATATGTAAAGAGAGTGGTCGAGAGGTGGAGCGACAGCATCAAACAAACAAACATACTTTCTCATGCCTTCGTAAACTTTATCATCAGACTAGCATTTGTAATATGGCTTATACATAGTATTAAATTAATAAAAAGTAATGCTCTGCTTCCCCGTTAGGGATTATAGGCATGAGCGTGTGTATGTGTACCACCTACTTACTCCTCATTGGAAGCGACGACAGAGATGGTAGTCTTAAGTTCCTCCTTTTCCAAGACATAAGGGTCCAAAACTAATCCAGCGCCGTGCCTTGTCATCTCCTTAATGAAAACTTTCCTGGACTGCACGATTGGCAGACCGATAATTGGCACTTCGTAGTATAAAGCCTCTTCAAGCGACCTTGGACCTCCGTGGGTGATGAACGCTTTGACGTTTGGATGAGCTGAAATAAAATCGATGATTGAGGAGACGATTCCTTTCCGTTAAAGCACCCTCTTGCAGTCTTATAACAGGTAACAAATAGGTACAGGTCGAAGGTGATTTAAAAAATACGAGGCTATGTGGATCGTAGTACTAGGTAGCACTCTATGGTCGGTGTCTGCCCACTCTATAGAGACATAGGCAAGAGCAATATACTAATCTACCTACCTAAGTATGCTGTGTGGGAGGTCGGCTTTGCAAAAGATTTGAGAACATTGTTGAGGGGATACAAAAGTTATTCTTAAAACGGTGGTTGGCAAACTGCATGGCTGATATCCACCTTTTCATAATGAACGCACTGTCCGACCGTCCATAAGTAGGTACTTAGGTGCAATCTGCATAGAGAGATCCTTTAAAAGTTCTTGTGATGTTTTATTTGTAGAACTTGTAGGGTTCCCGGGACGTGAATCCCTCAGGTTTCTTTAAGTCTGGACAAATAAATCGACTTTTAATCCTTACCTAAAACTTCTTGCTGTGGGAACCACGCGCCTGCTATAACATTATCAGGTTTGTCAATTACAGTGGTGTTGCCAATCTTCCATAGCACGGTGTAAGGCAGCTCCTTGAATGCTTCTGTTAGGGTTTTCAGTAGATGAGGAGCCAGACTCTCTGACTCTTGGACGGAACCTATGCTGAAGTAGATGACTCCTTTGGTTGAATTATCTAGGGTTGCTTGAAGGTTCTGGAAACGTAATTTAGTGCAATACTACCATAGCTTATTTAATTTTAAAATTTACATATAGAATGAAGATTAAGATAATAATTTTTTTTTGTTCAGTTCTAGAATGATAAAAGAACATTCTTTTAATTATGAAACTTTCTTTTAATTACGATGTAAACCACGTGATGCTCTGCGACGGGGTACAAAATTCCGTTTCTATAAACGTGTCTATAAACTAACGCTGTTTTCAATCAAATATTGTAATCAGGGATTACAGGCGTTGGTTTATAGATAGATAGATTTACATTGAAGACAGAAATTAAAAGCGCGTAAAGTATTCTGAAATACAAACACCGGTACGAATAAAAACTAAACGAAATTTTGTTATTGGGATGTGCCACTTAAAAGAAAATTGTAGAGCTACCTTTGAATTCGACTGGTTAGAAACGATGATCATGTGGTATCTTACCTGAGGAAGAGTGTATCCAGGCTTAATGTGAAGACGATCCGTGTAGATAATAGCAGGTACTGTCGGCCGATTTCCGACGAGCAAAGGATTGGCGGTCACAAATAGCAAGTCAATGTCGTACTCCACATCCAAAATACTTCTCTTCAAGTCGAAGAGTTTCTTGGCAGCAATCTCGCAAGTAGGCAGGTAGTTATTGTAGTACTCATATTTGGTCTGAAAGTGACGATTGAACTCCACTAACTTTTGCCATGTAGTCAAGTTCCTGTAGTTCAAAGAATTGACGTCAGGGTACAATATGGGGTGGATGGGATTGCCTTTTGACTCGTACTGATGTATTCTTCCACTGGATGTTGTAATCGCAATGTGAGGAGCCTTGTACTTGTCTGCTGCACCGTAAAGTATCGGAACATCTGCTTCTGTGATCACGAGGTCGAATTTGATGTTCGGATTAATCAACAACGCCTGGACTTGCTTAGACTGGAGCTGCGCTATTGCCAATCGGATTGACAGCTCATTTAGAGGTCGCATCCTTTTGTAATAGTCATCAGTATTGGTCGTCAGCTGGATCCATTCGTCCCAGAATGGCCCTGACTCCTGAGACACGTCTAATTCCACAATTTTTTCCACGTCTGGGTAAGTGAAGTGTCCTGGATATGCTGTCATCATAACAACATTGTGGTTCTTCTGTGCAAGTTGGGACACGAAACCTCTGAAGACTAAATGGTCTGCGTATGACAACGAACTGAAAAGGGCCAATATTTGGGAGCTTTCCACCATTTGGCCGGTAAAGGCTAGGAGTAAAACTAGATAATATCTAGACCCCATTTTTAAAAGTAATGATGCAACACACTTAATACTTATGTCTGTTCTCTGACACCGCCGACACTTGAAAGACTTAACATTGGAACCTTTGTAAAATATCATCTGTGCAAACACAAATGTAATGCAAATAAAATTGTGTAATTTACCGTGAACAGAACTATTACACCGCAACGATAGGTGAGTAATAGGTAAGCTCAATAATTTTTAACACATACTTACCTAGTTTTTTTCTGGATTCCCATCGTTTGTTAACGTAGGAACCAAGCAATCATCTTCATCCGCAGTAAAGATTGATGTTGGTTTGGATCAGGGTTTCTATTTAGTACTATTTCTATATAGGTATACCTAAACTAAAAGTTTTTTAGTAATCAGCTGGATTTTCTTTTTGGAAGGGTTAGAGGTTTGCAATCGTATTGGAACTTCAACAGAGGTAGAGGTAAGTATACGGGGGGCTTTAAGATTGAGAAAACCCGGTTTTTAAGCCCCTGCAAAAAAGAGGGGTGTTATAAGTTTGACGTGTTTTTCTGTATTGTCTGGGGGAGTGGCGGATCAACGGGCACAAATCCTACCAGGAATTAGGTCGCTCCGTGAAGCCTCCGAATTCTCCAGGAGGATTCTGAGCTTCTGTCGGACAGGGCTGTAGCTAGAGTCGAATTTGAGGTAGGGCAGCAGTAGTTACAGGTAGAGCGGAAGTAAAAAAAATATCATAATTGATCTGCCCTCGAAGCCCTAAATCAGTCGCTATGTATTTCACTGACCTTTCAAGAGCTATTCGTAGACAAATAATTTCTGTGAGAGAGCATGGATCTAACTATTAAATCCTCAATGATAAAGAAGTGAACAAGATGGTTGAACTTCCAGATTTGGATGTAGAGATCCACGTCTGACTGAGAGTGAGGTAATAATTAAATAAATAAATATAATAAATAAATAAACGCTACACACTCAAAGGCCCACACTAAGGTTTGCCCTTGTGTTGGGGTCCCTTGGAACACACATAAAGACAAACACAAACACCCATGACCCGAGAACAAACATCTGGTTTTTACACAAATGTTTGCCCCGACTGGGGATCGAACCCTGGACCCGCCGATCGAGAGGCAGCGTCACTACCCCTCGACCAAACCGGCCGTCTTAAATGCGGAAATGGGAGCCCCTAACTCCTAAACGTATGGACCGGTCGATTTCGATACGGTTTTTTGTTTGAAAGCTGACACATACTGGAGAGGATTCTGAGCTATATGTTCAGCCGCTTAAAAGTTATTAAGCAATCGAATGTCGGGGGAGATACAAAATATTTAATTTTATTATAATGGATCTGAAACAAATAATTCAAAGATACATCTTTTAAGCTAAGCGAAATGGAAATTTTTAATATGTAAATTCTGTATGTAATGTAAATTTTCTTATTTTTTAAAATAAAAATGAATCGCTACATTTGTTGATAAGGACAAAACTCGCGAACGGCTAGATCAATTTAGCAAATTTTTTTTACTGTCTTGTAATTTTTTTTCAGGGCAAAGTTTAAGTATAGATAAAACCTAGTACCTACCTACCGGGAACGAACTCATGAGTCTATAATAATTAATGAAAACTAGTCTATAATAATTAATGAAAATACATGCACACAGATTAATTATTTCCGAAGACGGACTTGTCTTTAAAGAGATTTCTTCCAGTCAGTCTATATTTGAGATTCTTGGAGCAGTAAGTACGATGGGTATGCAAATTGCTTACATATTTAATCGGATTATTCAATTAGGAAAAGTACAAAGGTATAAACATAGAGTGTTTCCAATAGAAACTTCGATTATTTGAGTGGGGCAACTCACCCAGTATATTAATACTCATTGGTACATGGTTGCAGACTAATTTCGTTACCATGACTACGCAATGACAACGTACAACGTCGTAGGTGCGTCGTAGACACATTACTATTATTAATTTGTGATTAATTTTTGGTACAACGTCATTATAAACAAACGATTTAACGAAGTTAACAATATTTTGGTTGTTTTTTACAAAAAGAAACAAATGTGTAAAAGTTGAATTAATAACCGACTTCCAGTCGAAGCTATAAATATGGAGAACGACATAGCAGATGAGTATTCAGTGACTGGGAGGATAGGGGAGGGGGCTCATGGGTTGGTTTTCAAAGCTCGTCACAACCCTACGGGCAGAGCCGTGGCATTGAAGAAAATCCTCATCAAGAACCTCGAGGACGGCATCCCAGTTAACGTCATGAGAGAAATCAAGGCTTTGCAATTGCTTCGTTGTAAATATGTCAGTAATAATTACTTGGGTATACGTCGCGTAACGAAAGTTGAGGCGAACGTGGTACTCTCACAGACTTAATTTTTGCATTTAGACTGTTTATGTTCTAGCCAAAGGTATTGCAAAGATAACCGTCTTCAACAAAAGGACCAAAATGCTGTCAATCCACTGTACTTACTTACCTATTGAATGGTCCTCCTGTGTACAAATATTATTACGTCGTGTGCGCCTAAACTCGCCTCAGCTCTCGTCGTTGCGTGTCCTATACTTTAGGTTGCCAAGGGCATTTTGCTCACAATAAAACAGTTCTCGTCATTTTTTACCGGCTGTTACAGTGAAACCACACACTAAAAGATCCATTACATGGTTCCTTTTGGGGTTTTTGAAAGAAAGAAAGACAGCAGAAATACATCCACCCCCAAAACCAAACATCTAACGTTTACCCCGAATGGAAATCAAACCAGGAACCGTCTATTAAAATGCAGAATGAGACACTTTTAAACCAAACCTAACATTAGCCTCTGATCAAACGCTCTTTTCAACGTCTTTTGAGAGAGCTGGCAGCTGATACATTCTTATGTTCACAGATAATAAAACTGTACGAGATGTTCCCCCGAGGAATGAGTCTAGTCCTGGTGCTGGAGTACATGTGTTCAGGGTTGTGGGAGATGTTGCACCACAACCAATCTGAGCTGACGATGCCCAGAGTCAAAAGTTACGCGCAAATGCTGCTCAAAGGAACTCGATATATGCACGCGCATTATGTTATGCATCGAGTAAGTTGCAATCTTTAAGTGGCAGTGGGCAGGGTACATTGTTTGTAGGACTGACGGCCAGGGCAGAGAAGTCTTCGAGTGGCGACCGGGTACCAGAAATCGCAGCGTCCTGCAAGGATTAACGATGTGGCAAAGATTACGGGAAGCCGTTCACTACTTGATTATGTGGTGAACTAATTTTCGGAAAGCAACAATTTCCTCATACCTACTCCTTATTCGTAGACTATTGAGCTAAAGTGTATGTTGAAGTTACTCCTTGTTCTCTCTATAAATTGAATTTTTTTCAAAGGACCTAAAACCTGCGAACCTTCTGATTAATCACGAAGGTGTACTGAAAATAGCTGATTTAGGACTCGCCCGCCTCTACTGGCCGGATGGGGGAAGACCATATTCGCATCAAGTAGCAACGAGGTAAGTAGTATACATTAATCATGTATGTTTGTATTTATTATTTATTGTATGTACGTAGCAAATGTTAAGACAAGATACAAGAACGACAGAACAAAGCCGGACTTTTCCCACATGGGGATTTCTTCCAGTCAACCCAATTGAGTGTTTGAGAGGAATAAGGGTCGGCAAATGGCATTTGTACTATGTACGCTAATATCAATTCAAGTAGTTAATATATTTTTTTTACATAACTTTATCCTTAAAATTGTATGGTTTTTTATGTGTAAGAATGTTTGTTATACGCGAGAACTCCGTTTATGGTCGGCAGATTTTTAAATTTCTTTTTTTTTTGTTGCTCGAAAGAGTGTACTCCTAAGGTAGTCCCATATAACACATGGAAACTGAGCGCTTTATAAAAAAAAGACTACATATTGTATTTAGATGACGTTTAAGTTTGGAGTTATCTGCTGACAGGCATTGTTGGAATTAATTAAGTTTATACCTACTTACTATGTAATTAGAGACTCTTGCCCTCGCAGACAAACTGCTCAAGCAGTTTTGTGGGGCTTTATTTTTAAGAAGCAGAGTAATTTTTATGTCTAATAATTTAAATAAAAAAATAAATAATAAATAAATTGAAGTCGGTTATTCATACGTTTTTAACGTGGACAATTATCTACTTAAAAAAATACTTTCCAGGTGGTATCGGGCTCCAGAATTGCTGTACGGAGCGCGGTTTTACTCAGAGAAAGTGGACTTGTGGTCCGTAGGATGCATCATAGCTGAAATGATCAGGAAGCAACCTCTGTTCGCCGTATGTGTTTTTTATGTATTTGATTAATTTTCTTAGGTATTTGATATTGAAAGCAAATGATGGATTTATTTTTTCACACTTATAATATCAATCGATTGACGGAACTCCGACTCTCCTTGACCGGTTTTTTATGCCACCTCTATCAGGTAGCTTTAAAAATAGCAAAACGTTATAACGTGAATCTCCTCATGAAACTGAACAGCTTTCCCCAAAAATTACTTACATTCGAAATTATAGAAAAAAACCGCCTGACCTCACATGGTAAGCGTGGTTGTTTTTTTTTTTAATTTCGACCTATTTTCCTTGAGGAAAGTCGTTCAGTTTAGTGGGCAGATTTATAAAACTCACTAACTTTCCACCCAGGACTACATTCCCGTGGGAATTCGGGAAAATTATGTAGCCTATGTGTTAATCCAGGGTATCAGCTACTTCCATACCAAGTTTTATCAAAATTGGTCCAGCCATTTGAGCGTGAAAAAGTAACAAACATACAAACACACACAAACTTTCGTCTTTATAATGTTAGGCGTGAGTTTCGCTTTAAATCCACTCAACATATTAAATTACCTACACATTCACTCAGGGCGAATCCGACATCGAACAGCTAGCGATAGTTCTACGCCACTTGGGTTCACCTACGGAGGAATCCTGGCCAGGGCACTCAGATCTCCCTGACTACCATAAGATCAGCTTCCCGAAGTCAGCCCCGGCGCCCTGGTCTGACATGCTGCCTGGAGTGGAGCCCGACGCTGTGGACCTTGTTAAATCTTTCATCATGTATGATGATAAGAAGAGGATATCGGCTAAAGAGGTTTGATCTTTTTTTTTATGTTTGAACAACTTTCGCCAAGGAATTATAATATAGAGCAGAATATATTTTTTTTAAATTCGCCTCTCCATATAAGTAACTAATACGATAAGCCGATTTGCTTTTGTCGGGTAGGTACTTATTACATACCGAAAATTCAAAATATCGATGGTTGAAATATCTACGCTTAAAACATCGAAAGTTGAAATACCAAACAGTTGGAATGCCGATATACGATATAAATAAACATATAATTTACCGATATTTAAAATGACTGACTGTTCAAAATATCGATACACAAAATACCATGTTTAAAACATCGATGTTCAAAATACCGAAAGTTGAAATGAAACCACAGTCGTTTCTGGCACGCCGGTCGCTGTCGCGGCACGCTCGCTTCGCTCGCTCGGGTCGTGCGTTGGGGGTCGCAGTTCTAACCTAACCCAACCAACCCGTTAAGGGTAGGTTACTAACAAACCTACACGTCACAATTCCGTTTGTCATATAAACAGACAAAATAAAACATTTTTACTATAGAACACTTTATGTACCTACACCCTCTTCGGTATTTTAGCCTCCGGTATTTTAGCCTTCGGGATATTTAGTCTTAGGTATTTCAGCCTTCGAGATTTTGAGTGTATGATTCGTACAATTGTACTTTCGGGATTTCAAACTTTCGGTCAAACAAATATTTTCTGTCTTCCTTCCATAGGTTTTATGAAATTCGGTTTTCTCTACTTCGGTATTGTAATACGTACCCCTTTTGTATGTAGTCGAAAAAATTTTTTTTGAGAATTTCATATAGGTTCCTTGTAGAAAATAGCTCAGTTTCATGGAAAGAATCAACCCCTTAAGTTTCGATAGCTAATTAAAAGTCGCCCCATAGAGAATGGGACACGGCTTTTGACACGAAGATGTGGTCGAGGGTGTAAAGGTGCGTCTGTACATCCGGCAGAAGAAAAGAACGGGCGGAATTAGCTCAGCTCCTGAGCACACTCCCAGAAATATTTTATTTTATTTGGGGAGCTTACAGCTACATACAATAATCTTAGGTACATGGAAAATACACCTAACAGCCAATTACAAGCTTCTATCTCGTAAAAAAAACATAGACAAGCTACTTTGCATCTATGAGCTAGGCTTTGAGTTTATTTTTTCCTAGCTTTGAAAACATACCTGACAGGTAAGACTTTAATATTATTACTACATCAATTTGCAGGCTCTCAGACACCAATGGTTCCGAAACAGACCTCTGCCAGCTACTCTACAAGACATGCCAAAACCTAAGAACACAAATAAACCGAAATGAAAATATATTGAAATGGATTTGAAGACGTTTACTTACTTATACTCCGCGAGCACGAACAGTACCGAAATGCAAATAAATAAAAATATTGTTAAACTTCCGCGATTTGAACACATAAAATACTAAAACGGGTAAATCATGATATACTGGGTGAAAAAAACCTCCTCGCTTATTAGAAATTATGAACCAGTATCACTCAAAGAACACATTTATGAAAAAAAAAATATTTTTTCAATTGGAATAGTTCATTTTTTACCTAAACGTAGACATTACTCCTACACCAGGCACGCGAGGGGTTCGGGAAGCGCTCGAGGGGTGCACCCGAGTATTGTCTGCGTCTAGGAAAAAAAAATTCCCAACGATAAAAAAAAACTTTAAAAAAAAGTGTTCTGTGTTCTGTAAAAAAAGTGATTCACATCCTTAATTATGTGATACTGGTTCAGGATTTTCAATAAAGCTAGGAGGTTCTTTTTCAACCTGTATACGCGAATTTAGACCCGTTTTAGTATTTAGGTTAAGTCCCTTTTTATAAAGCTAGGAAAAACAAACTAGTAACACCGAAGAAACATTTCACGTTTGGTCAGCATGTTTTAAGAAACAGAAAATTCTGAAAGAATATTCCTGCTGTTTGCATAAAGGTGATTTTTGCTTGAAAATCATTGCTTAACAGTTCTATATTCTTGGTCAGACGTTACGGCATTTATTTCGTGATCGCGGTTCGCTTGATATACTTATTTATTTATTGTAATTCTTGATAACTAACAGATTAATTTATTGTACAAATAAAATAATCAAATTGTTTTAAAATGCACATTTTATTCATCTCAATCCTCAAATAACTTAAACGTAACACCAACTAATTAAATCTACGAATATGATAATAATTAAAATAGATACTTAATTGTACTTGGTAATAATTATGTACATTTGAGCCAAAGATCTATTGAAAGACGGCGAATTACTCGAGCCAAATTTATAACCTTATTTGAATACATTAAAACCTTTTTCCTACGGCAGTAAATTTTAAACAATATAGGTAACTAATTGATGTTTACTCGTGGTATTTTTAACTTATCTAAATTCCACAGTCTGTCTAAAGTTACAGAAAGTTTTATACAAGAGAATCCATATTGCGTAAAAACGAAAAATGTATGGCGTCCTTTTTTTGAAACATGCTAAATTCATCTAGTGTTTCCATACTAGATGAAAAATCTAACATTTGAGGTTTCTGGTATTGCCACTATAGAAAATTAATAAACTATTAAATTATTTCCTTTAAAAGGAAAACGATTCCTATTTACTATTATTACACAAATGAATTACCCTTTTCAATTTTTAGTTAAAAATAATTATAATGTAAGGATTTTTGCGCATAATACGAAACATTTTTGGAAACGTTTAACTAAAATATGTTGTTTATCAATCATTTTATTAAAGAAATCGTTTCCTAATTCATATTATCATTATCAATTCTATATGTCACCTGATTTACAGGAATTTAAGTCATTAATGAAAAATAGCAACATTACAAAATCTTATTTTAGTTAATCCTAACTACAATCAGACCGAAAACAAACTTATGTTTGGAAAGTAATAAATATTTTCAAGTAAAAATGCAGATGAACATCGATATACATAATAAGAGATCAAATCAAAACATCTTTAAATAGGTAACAATTTCTAAAAAAATCGAGAAACATGTAAACGGCCATCCCTCCCCCCTTTTGTCTTTTATACACATAAGACTATAATTAAAAATACTTGTATAATGAAAGTTAGTCACCAGAATCAAACTGCTAATTAACATTGAAGTATCAAACAAAAATATACACATCCTTCCCTTCCCTTAGTATACACACAAGAAACCATTTCTTCTGATTATTGTTAAGTGGTAAGTACTTGCAATTAAACTCCGAATTAAAATTTGTAGTTGGTATTAATGTAAAAAAAGCTCTAATACCCTAGTTCGCATCTTAAACGATGACCTTTATATAATCCTATTCAAAGGAAAGAGCAATTGTGCCGAATGTACACCTAGTCTTCAATATTTAAAAAATCCGCACTATAAGTGCTTTTTAAAATCGAAGAAGTTAGTGCATTCTAATTTTCTAAATAAATCCCCTAAGAGGTTAAAATGGGGTACTTACTTAACAAAATTTTGAAAACTTTCAAAATCTTGTGATTTTATTTATTTCTATCAATGAAACTGATAACGTAAGCAAAATTAGCATTGATTAAAAAGTCACCTGTGTATCTGTATTGGTTTCTCATGTTAAGGTACAGCCCTACGCAAAAAGTTAAAAAATGCTCCAGTTCTAAGTACCTACCTACCCATGAAATAATAAAAGTATAGCACAGCCGCTTCTAAACTTACAAATATGTAATGTATAGTACAATCTACAAGATGTATATCGTAAACCATGCAATTTAAAAACGATCATAACAGTATTATTGAAAATAATACAATTAATTGATATTTAAAAACTTGACATTTATAGCATGTATGACTTGTGTCCAAGGGCGTCGCCAAGGGGGGGTAGGGGGGGGGGGCAGGTGCCCCCCCCCCCTAGAGATTAAAAAAATGTATGCAACTGCAAGGCAACCAAAGTTGGAACCGTACAAATAGAAGCAAAGACTATTTATTTATTTACTAGCTTTTCGCCCGGGACTTCGTTCCCGTGGGAATTTCCCCGTCAATTGTCCAATGTTTTTAATAGTTATTCTGCTATTCGGGACGGAGAGAAATACAACAAATCAAAAACCATGGAAATCGGTCCAGCCGTTCTCGAGTTATAAGTGTTGTAACAAACACGACTTTCTTTTATATATATAGATTACTATTTATTTAATTATTTATTTATATTTAAAAAAAAAGACTCGCGCTACAAGTGGTAAAACTTCATGCTCTTGACTGTACCTACTATTTATATTTTTTTTCATCCTCCGTAATATTAACTTGCCCCCACCTAGGCCAAAGGCTGGCGACGCCCTTGCTTGTGTCATAGGAAGTGTCGACACATATCAACAAACAGTTAATACATTATTAGTAATTACTTTCTAATGTGACCAAAAAACCATTAAATCAACCTTTAATCCATTATTTACCTATACTAATCATATCTCTGTAATGGTTAAAGTGAGACAGACGACAAAAGATTTTATTTATCTTTAAGCTGATGCAATAAGGTGTAAAATTAATCTATCGGTTGATTGCCATTGTTTGGTCGATCATCAACATTGTTAAAAAATCTGTATTTTATAATTTAATAAGTTTACCCATACTTTTTAATTTTGTAAGTCTATAAATAAAAAAATCTAGCTCCAATAATAATATCAATTAGTTTTTCTAGAGATTTTATAGGTATTAGCCCGACGAAAAAAAAAAGAACCTATATGCAATACAATTTTTTAATTGGTGACCCAATTTTCTCTGAAGGAAAACATAGTATATTTTCGCAAGAAGTTTCATTTTTTTTGGCCAGGCTAATAAACTTGGTAATTTTGGGTTACTCTTTGTGTAATTTTTTTTATTAAATATAATCAGCCCCCACTTCATAGGTGCGCGATAAACAGTCCTATTCGAATTAAAGACGCTAGACGAGACAATGATTTGCGATGTGTGTTTAATTTGGATTTGATTTGATGAGCCACAGTTACGAATCACTTGTTTGTCGCGCGAGCCATGAAATGTAGGCAGATTTAGGCCCGTATTCTAGAACACGTAATCTCTATTTAATACTAGATTAGTCTTATGTAGATTTGACCGAGAGCAAATCTTTTTTTGCAGTCGGGTTATTTATTTTTTAAATTACACAACTTTAGCGTTATCTATGTCACTATGGGGGTGACTTTCAGTTAGCGAAACTTTAGGGGCTGAAGAAAATGAACAACTTTTCCCAAGGAAGTTCCCAAAAACATAGTCAACTTCCCATACAAAGGCAAAAAAGCTGATCGCACATGTATTGAGTGGCAAACTTTTTTTCATATTTCAAAATATGTTCGTAAGGGAAAGTTGTTCAGTTTCGTGGAAAAATTCACATCCTTCATTTTCGCTAATTTAAAGTCACCAAATATACTATTCAGCATTGCTACGTATTCATACGGGCCTCAAAATGTATGTGTCAGGTACAGAAGAAGTATCTATTCTATTTTGGCATTTATGCCATATACACAATCTTTTATATTCGGGAATAACACTTTCTTGAAATAGTGCTAACATGTTACACAGGAGGTCATTGCTTAAACTTGTGCTAGTAACCTATTTACCTTAGTATAAGAATTAGCTAGCTTTTTAGATGCGTGGCATCCTATAATAGAAGGTTTGAGGCAGTGGCAGTCAAAAACTATGGATTGGTATCTACGGCTTAATAGTAGAATTGCGGTTACATCTAGTTTTAGCCGGCTAGAACATAATAATCTTAACTATACTATAATTAAAACAGTCAGTAATAGTCCACTGCTGTGCGTAATCTCCACACTGGAATATACTCACCTTTTTTTTTCTAAATGACTACACTGTTGGCCGCTGATGGCTTCACCGAGCAAGTGGCGAGCGCAGATGACTCTCAGCCCAATAATTTTAAGTAACAGGCCTAAGGGCGCCCCCTGTGGGGCTCTAACCTCGGCTTAGGGCGTTACTGGGAGAATGGAGTCGGACATACGTTTGAGGAGAGAAGCGGCCGGTACCGCGAATCGGGGCGGATATACTCACCACATATAACTATGGCTTGGTTTTGAGATGGTTATACCACCATCGGTTCGATCGCCAGAACCTCTTTCGATCAGTCAGAACGGTGGAAAGCGGTCAAATGAGGCTGACATTTGAGGCCGAATTTGTATATCAATTCAAAAATGATATACATGATAATTTCATAAAAGCAACACTGATTTAGGTGTCTTTAACACTCGAACAAGTAGTGTCATATGAATTTTATTTACTATGTTAACGAGTCATGCCATGATTGCATTAATACAATATTCGAAAAATGAGGCACATGTGGAATTCCTATCTTTGGATAATTACCTCTTTTTTTAGCTATTTTCATCACTTAAACTTAGTTCGTGTTTTACATAGATAAAGCAGCAGTTAAAATCGCTATGAATTTCAAACTATTTGCATTTTTTAAATAAATACAAGTAAGAGCGTGACTATATTATGACTACGTCATGTCCGCCATTTTATAACAGAGCCACAATCACAAAATGGCCGCCAGTCACGCCGTCACACCACGTACAGTGGTGATATTCTATTGGTGCCGTAACTAAATATACATTGCCTACTAATACTACTAAAAAGACTTTAGGTAAATCGTTTCTAACTGCCGTACTCAGAGACGTCAATTAAAGTTAAGAAGTCATTAAATGTCATGCTATCCTTGTTTATATCAACAAGAGTGAAAGAGACAACATCATACTTTAATATAGTACTTAACTTTAATTGACGTCTCTGAGTACGGCAGTAAGTTTGATACCGATAAGACGCGCTTCTTCCGAAGGCGCGAAGTATAATAATTTGAATTACTATATTCACAATAAATCAATTTTATCAATTCATAGATTCATTTTAGCTTAATATGTGCATCTGCCTATTTTTTGGCTTGTGGTCTTTTGTTTTCTCGTTCGTGTGATCTACTGTGTTGTCATGTCCGAAACAATAAATCCGTCTTTCTCTAATGAAGTACGACAGAAATGTACTTTTTCTTCTAATAGGGAACGGGCACGTATCGCGTACACATGGCGAGATATTTCGCGCAATTCAAAAATAAGACATCTGCGCAGGTACATATAACTTTTAAACGTGGTACTTTAACATTGTAAAGGGATTGTAACGATTCACCTATTATCAATACTAGTTACTAGTTCCGTACCCACCCCGCGGTATGGAGATAATGTCTGACGGTGAGATCCAAGTCTGCATCGGGGGTCGGCGCGCGTCGCAATAGTACTCCCTTCAGTGTCACATATTGCGCAGGCGCCAGTGATAGTGCTGAGCATAGCTGGATGTGGACAAAAATACACTTATAAATACTAGAACCTACAAGAACCAAAGCTCGTCAGGGTTTCTAATAACGTGCCCACTGAAACTTCACTTTTATGAAAGTACTAGCTTTTCGCCCGGGACTTCGTTCCCGTGGGAATTTCCCCGTCAATTTTCCAATGTTTTTAATAGTTATTCTGCTATTCGGGACGGAGAGAAATACAACAAATCAAAAACCATGGAAATCGGTCCAGCCGTTCTCGAGTTATAAGTGTTGTAACAAACACGACTTTCTTTTATATCTATACTAGCTTTTCGCCCGGGACTTCGTTCCCGTGGGTATTTCCCCGTCAATTTTCCAATGTTTTTAATAGTTATTCTGCTATTCGGGACGGAGAGAAATACAACAAATCAAAAACCATGGAAATCGGTCCAGCCGTTCTCGAGTTATAAGTGTTGTAACAAACACGACTTTCTTTTATATATATAGATATAGATATAGATATAGAAGATATAGATATAGATAGATATAGATATAGATATTGCCGAGGAAAACTTATCTATACTAAAACAATATTATAAAGAGGAAAGATTTGTATTTTTGTATGTAACGAATAAGCTCCGAAACTACTGGACCGATTTCAAACATTCTTTCACCATTAGGATGCTACATTATCCCTGAGTAACATACAGTTCGTTCGGGCAATTAGTGTGCAGTACAGGCGCACGGTATATTGGGACCATTCTTTAACTTAAATGTGACTCGTCCACAAATGCAAATTTTTTAATAAAAATTAAAATTAAATAGCCATCTTACAACTTAAACATATATGCTATTTTTGTAGCATAAGTATAAAAAATCAATCTAGCTATTCCGAATCAGAGTCATCTGTATCACTTTGTGTGTTTATTATGAAAGTGTCTCCGTTAACATCAACATGCTGGTCTACATTAAAGTACTTATTCTCTTCTTTGATTGCGTGGGCAATATATTTACCCCACAAGTCAGATGTTACGTTCAACATGACCTGCCTGATCAATTGACATACGGCACTGCTGTTTTTGGGGTCGCAATTGTTGGCTCTAAGGTCATGTTTAATTTTAGACCACACTTGTTCTATCGGATTAAAAATGCAGTGGTATGGTGGAAGACGCACCACCTCACAACCATTCATTTTTGCTATTTCATCAATGACATATCTTTTTTCTATGCCCGCCTTTTTCACAATATCCAGCAGCACTGGAATGGTTGGGGTTGGCTCTGGAATGGAAATTTTGTACTGTCTCATAAAATCAAGGATCTCCCCTTTTCTGGTTGTGGTGTTTGGAATTCTGACGGATAGTCGCGAGTGGTAAGGAGCGTTATCCATTACTATTAGGCTATTTGGTGTTATGTTTGGCAATAATTGCTCCTGAAACCACTTTTCAAAGAGCACTGAGTTCATGTCGCAGTGGTAATCAGCGCTCGCATCGCTAATCTGTTTCGCAGATAGAAGCAGTCCATTTTCGACCCAACCGTCTTTGGATCCAGCATGCAATATGATAATGCGTTTCCCACGAGTGGAAGGCAAATCTGAAATGCAGTGACAACTACAATCAGTCCAACTTTTTTTGACGGTATCATGTGTGTCATACCACGTTTCGTCCAGGTAGATTATATTTCGCCCCTCTTGACGTGCTTCTCTGAGCTTTGTTATATATTTATAACGCCAGACTTGGAATCGCGGCGTCTCAAGCAACACACTGCGTTTATTCACTTTTTTATAGTTGAATCCAAGTTTACGTAAAAGCTCATACAACGTAGTACGTTGATACGGGAAGTCCGTATTTGTCTTTAAATCTTGCAATATCATATCGAGTGTTGGAAGTTTCTTATCTGTATAGAATCTATATACTGTGCGTCAAACTAAATCGCATTCAAAATCATCTATCTTTGAGAATTTTTTCGTCTGACTTCCTCTTTTTAAGGGAGAAACTGGTCCTGATTTTATAATTTTGGCGACAGTGTTTCGATGCACATTAACCATTTTCGAAACTGTCCCAATAATTTGATAATTTTTAAATTCCATCTCTTTATCATTATCAGGCGGCATTGTGTTGACGCAGTATTGATGAACATTCAAAATTATTTCTTTGCAGTTTTTACAAAGCGACTTCCTTTTTTTAATTGGAGCGTTATCGTCTTGAGACGTACCACCGCTGTTGTCATTATTCGCAGTGTCATTGCCAGTCTCCTCCAACATTCTCAACTATAATTAATAATGCCCTTTCTCAACTCCAATAAATAAAATAGCAAAATTTATTATTGAACTTATGCCTATTCTTTTAAATATGGCCTCCGCATAGTGATTTTGCCAATGTCAGTATTTGAAAGAAATTCAAATAATAAATGTCGAAACTCATATCTATCTATAAATAAATTAATCTATGAATATCACATAATGACCGAAAAGCTTTTATTCTAATGACCGTTACTGCAACTGGGTATTTGTAATGCAAGTAATACCTACAGGACGAATTATCTGAACCCTCCTTTGTAATTTATAAGTTAGCAGAACTAACTTCCTTAAGTACTTCTTTTTGGAAATATACGTTATTATTATTTTGTAAATGTTAACGATAGTGTCAATGAACACATACAATAATTTATTTACAGTTAAGTAATTTTATTTTCAAATAGGTACGAATATTTTTCTTTCAAAAAATAGCTATACTAATCCATGTAAATATTTACAGAGACCACAAAATATTATTATTTTCGTATTATAACTAGTAGAAAGAGATAGAAGATATGAATTACCATTCAAGTTTTCTTGTTCCCTGTACCGCCATACATTTCGAGATGACAGCTGACAGCTACCCATGCACACTAATTGAGCGAACAAACTGTAGGCTACATCATTTTCCCGAATTCCCACGGAAACGAAGTCCCGAACGGGATACTAGTCCTTAAATATACCAGCAGACGTTCGCATTTCTTTTGTTGCCAATAGACGTCGTCCAATAATCCCAAATTGAAAAAAATACAATTTTTTAAATTCAAACTCAAATGAAATGAAAACTTCTGCCTATACAAATAGGATACAATTTTCCTTGAATTTCCTTGAATCTTTACTCTCATGAGAGTGAAGTCTCATTGGCATCTTAAATAAAAACGCTTATGTTATAGAACTATGAGAATAAACGCGTCAATCTCATAGATGGAAATCGGTTAAAAACAAAAGCTTTGGTTCAAGGTCCAATTTCACCCTTTAATTCAATTATGATGCAATCTTCAATATTGTATGTACAGAGGACTACGTCAGGTTACTATACGCGTGCATTGTGCTGTTACAATAAGAATATTTTTGCAAAAAAAATGGAGTAACCAGATGCGCTGGCCTTGGTAGTTACATGATACATACATGCCAAGAAATGAAAATTTGTTTAATACAAATACTGACCCTTTATTTCTAAGGTTTTTTTGACGATCAATTCTCTTTCAGATTACGATTTTAAAACATCTGTGTTTCCAAACCTGACACACTGTAAAGTGTTTTAATAATAAAGTTTTAAAAAAATATGTTAAAACTATCTATACCTAAAAAAATATATATACAGGGTGTAAAAGACAGCAACAATAACTGAAACCCTGGACTCAGAAAATCATTCTGAACGATTTTCCATTGGAATTTTTCTCTTTTCTTTTTTTCATGCTTTTTAATGTTTTCTGCTTACATTTTTTATTATTTAATCGAATACACTCCATTTTGCAATTAAAAACAATCATAACAACGTAAAACAAGAAAACCACCAATGTACATCGCATTCCGACAGCAGCGCGGCGCGGGGGGATCAAAGTCAAAGTCAAAGTCAAAAGTGTTTATTTCATTGAACATATAAAATGATACTTGAACACGTCAATATTATGAATTACATTAGCACTTTTGGCTTTGCGCCTATTCGCAAAGGTGCAGTCTTCCTCAGGAGAAGAATAGGCAAGAAACTCCGAGGGTCGCTCTTTTTAAGTCAATCATATAAATTTTCTTACTGTTAATTTTAATTGACTTAGGCCCGTGTTCACCAAAAAAATAACCAACGGTTAAACCGCGGTTAGAAGCTAATCAGATAAAATGTCAAAAAAAATGTATGAAAATGAGATTGTCAAATCTCTGGTTAGCTGCTAATCGTTGGTTAAATATTTGGTGAACACTGGCCTTAATATCTGAATAACTCTGGAGCTGAGCAATTTATTCCCATGGTTGCTTGTCTAACAGATAATCCGAAATTCTATAATAGCCCTTTTTACAAAGTTTTTGTTTAATTATCGTCTTAAATTTTTCTAAAGGTAGGTTTTGAATACACATGGGAATCTTATTGTAGAAGCGTATACATTGACCCATAAAAGAGTTTGTTACTTTGTAGAGACGGCTGTCTAGTATATCCAAGTTATGTTTGCTTCTAGTGTTTACATTGTGCCTATCACAATTTTTCTTAAACAATTGTTCATTTTTCTTTACATACAAAAGATTATTAAATATATACTGGGACGCAAATGTCAAAATATCTATTTCCTTAAATCTATTTCTAAGAGACATTCTAGGTCTCATTTGATAAATCGCGCGAACAGCCCTTTTCTGCAGGACAAATATCTTATTAATGTCGGCAGCATTACCCCACAGCAAAATGCCATATGACATTAGGCTGTGGAAGTAACTGAAATATACGGTTCTCGCGGTTTCTACGTCCGATAATTGACGGATTTTTTTAACCGCGTAAGCTGCTGAACTGAGTCTGTTCGCTAACTTATCAATATGAGGACCCCATTGAAGCTTTGTGTCAATAGTGATACCTAAGAATACAGTAGATTCTACAACTTCCAGTTTTTCATTTTTAACCTGTACATTGGTATTAAACTGTTTAACGTTAGGCAAGGTAAATTTAACACATTTGGTTTTTTTCTCGTTCAAGAGTAGGTTATTTGCAGTGAACCATTCAACTACCTTTGAGATCGCAATATTCACGTCGTCATAATTAGTGTCATATCTATTCACTTTAAATAAAAGTGATGTGTCATCTGCAAATAATACGATCTCATGGGCCTCTTTAACAAGAAAAGGCAAATCATTAATGTACAGGAGAAACAAGAATGGTCCTAAAATTGAACCCTGCGGGACGCCCATACAGACTGTGGACCCAGGTGATCTAGTGCCGTTAACCTCAACCTTCTGGATCCTATTACACAAATAAGATTCCAGAAGCCTAAGTGCATTTCCTCTTATGCCATAGTGATGTAATTTTCTGATTAGAGTCTCATAGTGAACACAGTCAAAAGCCTTGGACAAATCACAGAAGATCGGGCGCGGGGCGCGGTTTCACGATACGTTGCGTAGCGCCAAAGTAGGTAAGTAATGAAAACTCCTTAACATGACGTTTCCGGGAAAAAATAATTATAGTTATGAGTAGATTCCACCATTTAAGTATTTGCTAAGCTGTTCTTTACACTCTGTATACATTATACTGTATAAGATACTTTTATACTACCCGAACATTGTAAAAATGTGTTTGTTTGTTTACGAATCGACCTGATATTTTGCACATAGGTCGGAGTGGCAGGCTACTTTCCCCTCGCGGGCGTATAACTAGTAAATAATAATATTACCTGTATTTCATTACTATTGAGCAGATGCTTCGAGCAGGCGTTGCCGCATGAGCTCTTTCTGCAACATCCACATGCGGTACTTCCGTCCTGTGTGCACTTTGGGCTGGTGGAACTTGAGCCGCTTTCTCCGTCTCTGTACAAATACAATACAAATAATTTAAAATTCAAATTCAAAATATTTATTTCGGATATCCATAGGTGTTAGTAACAAAGATAAAACTAAGAAGCTAGTGTTAATAACCAAATTATTATTCTTCTTCTTATCGTGTAGGTATAGTCAAGTGTCCTGTTGTCAGTTTTTAGACCGCCAAATGGCCTCCGACTTGGTTTAACGACTGTAGTGAATCGGAAACAGCCGGGACCACCAGCTTAACGGTTAACGTGCCATCCGAAGCACGGAAACACTCGTGATAAATTGCCACTTTGGTCACCTACCAAAAAAAAATGCTCCATAGCTATTGGCTAACCGCACACACCAAATATTGTCAATATTTGTATGTTCCTCCTTATCGTATCCACAAGTGCGACCAGGAGATCTATATATTGACAATAACATTGCAGGTGTGCGGCTAGCCATTAAGATACATTTTACGTTCCGTTGAATGCCGCGCCATTGTGTATAAACAGCGCCTAATGTTTGAAAAAAACAGGAGACACGCCCTAATGATTGTCTCTGGTAACAAGTGACTAAGCATACCTAAATAGTCATAAGCCGTTGCCGATTTTACACAGATGAGATGTAGAGGCCTATTGTTGGTTACTAAGCTTACCTTTTTCTTAGCTGCTGCGAGTTGTTCTGCATTGTTTCTTTTGTCTGACTGTCCAGGCACCCACTGCTGCCCTGGCGAAAACAATCGTTATACGAGATCAAACACAACACTACACGATGCAAACATCGCCCTAATAGTACCCTCGGTTATTTAATTTTGTGTCCTGTTCACTGGCAATAAGATTCAAATTAGAACGAACTTGGATACTAAAGTTCCACTTTGTGACTCTAGTACCTCCCAGCACGCTTGGTCGAGCAAGAAGCGTTCTTGAGGACAGTGCAAAATGGTTTAACTCCTGGCTCTACGATCCACAGAGTCCAGTGCGGCTAGTTGGTATTTGGTCGTACCATCCCAAAGGTGGCTACAATACTCCATGCACGATCGCACCTGCGCCTTATAATGGGAAAAAAGTTGATCTGGCGTGAAGTATCGTTTAACCTTGTTAAGGATGCCCAGCTCTTTGGCCGCAGATTGAGCTTTGGACTTGATGGAAATGCCGAAGTTAAGGTTGGTAGATAACTTCATGCCGAGGAGTTCTAGCTCATCGGTTATAGATTTAGCTGTACTCTGGAAAGAAGGAGTCAAGTTGAACAGACTCCTTTTTGCGGGGAACAAACACGCTTGCGTTTTGGTGGCATGGTGGTTTTGGTTTTGGTAGTTCATTTCGCCCTATTGGGAGACAAGACTTAAGATTAAGTTTCCTCGCTCTACCATTGCTTCCCTCATTTTATCCCTACCGGCTCTTGCACTGGACAGATCTCTCCATGTCTGTACCTTAATCTGAGTGTCAAAATTAGGCAAAAATATTGCAGCAGGAAGAGAGGCACAGAGAGAACAGACCACCGTGTGGTGATCGTTTGAGAATAACACCACCCCATCTCTTTCCGTGGGTGTCGTAAGAGGCGACTAAGGAAACACAAATGAGACCTGTCTCCAAGTAATCCACGCCTCTTAATTTTTTTCTGAATCTGAGGTGTCATCTTATGGTCTCATGCGGTGTGGTAGGCTCTGTAAAGGGCCGTCTGGTTCGCGACCACCCTCCTACCGAAGTCCGACGCCAAACAGCTTGCTGTTTTCCGTCGGTGCGTGGGAGTACCAGTGCCTTTATAGGCATATTCTGGGTTAACTCGCTCCATCGTCGACCTCATCTTTGATCTTATGGTCAAGATTTAACCCATCTTATAATAAAAAATAAGACCCCTAGGGAACTTCGGCGTCAATGGCCATAAGGCCTGAGGAGTATCCAGCGACAACTACTCAGATCGATCGTTCACTTAGGATTGTAAACAAAATAACAACGAAATCCAGTTCAAACTTGTGGTGGAAACGTTTGTCCTACGTCAGGATCATATGTTGGTATTTATTAGTCCTCTAAACTAAAATAACAATAAACTATTTATTGTAAAAATTAATAACTTTACTAAGTATAACTGGATCTTTCTTAAAATACCAAAATTATTACGTGACATGAATGATATAAACTGTTTTAAATTTAAATTATTTGACTTGTTAAATCAGAAATGTTATTACTGTGTAAACGAGTATCTAAATGACAACTCTTTATAGATGCTTAAAAAATGTTGTATGCCCGAGAGGCGGGAAATAGCTGTACCTTTACTAACAACCACTGTAACCTGTTGTAATACCTATTTTCCACAATAAATACATCGATTGATTGATTGATTGATTTCTCAGTCCTTTTCCAACTTCATTGAATGTTTCGTTATCATCTTAGTTAACTGAACATTTTTAAAAAGCACACAGCACTTCAGGTTACTACGAGCGTGATAAAGGCGACGTCAAGGTCAACATGTATCGCCTGATAAGCTGCCTTGTGTACCTAATTACAGATTTGATTCACAGCGTCACTCTAATTTTGTACTTATTTGTTTAAACCATTGATTCTCAAAGTGGTCTAGGTGGACCCCCAGGGGTCCACGGGAAACTCGACGGGGGTCTACGTTGGCGTGACAAAAAACTGGGGGCTCACGATTCGTAAACGGGGTCTACGAAAATGTATCTGGTTTCGATAGTGAAACACTAAATTATTTATCTCTAAATAAAATATGTGAGAATTGATTGGTTCCTTGTGCTCTGAGAAGATGTCAAAAGAGTAAAGTTGGATGGAATTACTTTTTTGATCGGTCAGCTTTACTTTTTTGACATACACTCACAGAACAATCTATTAACCGATCAGTTCCCCTAATAATTTTTTCGAAAACTGTTAATTCGTGGTTACAACTCAGCCGCAACGCAAGTAGTTAGGTCTAAATTTTCACATATTTTGTCGAGTTTTGGGAATATGATAGAAATGTAGCTGCAGGGGGTCCACCGGAACCAGCAAAATTTTGAAAGTGGTCTATGAGAAAAAAAAGTTTGGGAACCTCTAGTTTAAACTTTTGTTTAACATTGCTTTTCTTCCTTCATCGCTGAGCAAATGATAATTAATGAGAAATCCACACAAATTCGAAAAGACGAATTTAGTGGTAAAGGCCAGCACTAGAGTTTGAGGCCGCAACCTTCTGGTTACAAGTCTGGCTCATTACCAAATAGGCTATCACCGCTTAAATCTCTTTAAGTAATTATTTTTTGGATTAATGGATTGGTATTACTTAACTAGTGAAATATGTCTCAATTGTCTAACTACGGTCATAAGTAGGGTTGATATTGACCATGCAGGTAGAATTCAGCTTAGCTACCTACTTTCTAAAATCTAATATCGCGCGAAGCACAAGCATGATTTGTGACTTATGCATGATATGAATAAAATGAAGCATAATGGAACTCAAAGTCGCAATTTGGTCCACACTTGCCGAAACAAAAAAGAAGAATGAAGGAGCTAAAAATAAAAACAAAAAAAACAAAAATGAAATGAATAATGTAAATGTAAGCACTACAGTAACGTCAAGTTTTCATTTGATTTTTTTTTATCATATAGAATGTAAATCTTGAATAAAGAGATGGTACTTCTATAATATTTACGTCTGAGGTACAAAAATAGATTATTGAATGAAACACGTGCTTAGCAGTTTAATAATAAGTATGCGCATTAGATTTGGCAATGGTATTTTTAATTTGCAATGTATTGCAGTTTTTTATATGGATTTCAGTATAAATACTTAACACAACTACGAAAGAATAACACGATACGGTTTTAACGTATTAAAAATAATAAATCAATATTTGTTGACTGAGAATGCCCACAGTTGATAATTTATAATCCTCAGACATAAGTAACTGAGTATACACATCAACACTGTCTAGGGTTGTCTACATTGCACGATTTTTCATAAAAAAGAAGTTTGAGAAGCTACAAAAGCATACTTGAGGGATAGTTTTCAGATGAGCAAGTGTTAAGAAACGTGACGAAATTTTTATACAAAAAGCAGAAAAAAGTACATTTTCGTTATCGTCATGTTTTCACGAAACCAAATTTATTGATAAGAATTGAAAATCCAGGTTTAGCACTTGTTCATCTGAAAATTAATTCCTCCCAAGTGTCTCGAGTATGCTTTTAAAGGTTCTAAAATCAATTTCCGTTTAAGTTTGGCATGTGCCTTTGAGTGGCAAGCAAACTACATAGTATTTGATTTTAATAATCACCCAGGGTGACCACACTTTTTAAATTTTTAAACAAACTTGACGTCAAAAGTAGTGCCGCAGGGAATGCAAAAAGCGAAGTACCACAAGGCGAGGTCTCACGTCGAGATGATGCGGTTGCGCGTTGGGATGTTTTCTATGCGCGGCATGTTGTTCGTAATGCGCGCATTCTTCAAGGCGAGTGACTCCAGCTAGTCGGTATCGATGGAGCTCTGCTAATCGCACTCTTAATTCGCGTTCCCTCCAAAGCCCTGCGACCACCCCTGCTTGTTCCGTGCGCCCGTAAAACTGAGCCGTCCATCGCAGGCGTTCTATGAATTCTCTGTAGAGTAAGTGGAATTGTAACTTAAAGTAAAAAGTACTCTTAAAGTGATAAAAGATGGCGCTTAAGTATTAGTAAACGCAACAATAGATGCTCAAAACTAAAAGTCCGAATCCCAGCAGTTTCCTCCCGTCAGCGCCATCTGCCGCCACAAATGTGGAACCAAAAGTTCAACTGACGTATTTGAAGTTGTTTTGTGATTGGGTCATAAAACAAATGCACCTACCTTTTGCAACTAAAAAATGGAAAATAAAACGCTAAATTACCAAATGTAAAATAATAAATAAACTCAACTTTGAATATATTTGCTATTGAATAAATTAAGATGGCTGGACATTGTCTTTTTTTATTATTATATATTCTTTATTGCACAAACACAGTAGGGAAAAAAAAAATACATAAAAAATAGTGTACAAAGGCGAGCTTATCTCTAGAAGAGATCTCTTCCAGCCAACCTAATCGGTGAGAAATAGTGTACGAGACGGGAAGAGAGAATTGCGCACAACGTAAGAAAATACCAAATAAGAGAAGGGCTTATATTATTAATACTTAAATATAATGAAATAAAAATAATATATATACTAACATATATAATACATATAAACGAATATAATAAAATAATTTTTTAAAAGATAGATTTTTTAAAAGATATTTTAAATAGATACCAGCTAGAACTAATACGATTTTCTTACTTTTTCTCTTTGGCGAGTTTTCCAAGAGTTTTCTGTTTGTTTCGCTGATTGTTGAAGAAGATAGAGACAAGCTGGAAATCTCGGACTAGTCTTTTTCTCCTGGTTCTCTCGCGCAGGCGCCGTGTGTATATGTCTACTTGCGACAGTTTTAATGCTGGAAGAAATTTATTCATGTCTGAATTTGTAGCTCTTGAATGTCAAAAAAGGGGATACTAACCTATATGAAATATATTTTTTAAAATTGCTGCATTTAACGAATGCGCGCGAAGCATGTGCTAAATTAATAGCCTTTTGCTTGTGACTTGCAGCTAATCACTCTCCCTCTCGAGCCTTTCATGTATAATTGACTGGCCTGAGAGTTCAGTCAGTAGGTAATGACCTTCCCTACTGATTGGAAGGCCCTGGGTTCGACCCCGCCCTACACAAAATATGTGATCAACATATTTTCAGGTATTTATGGGTAGTCTGTATAGCTACTGTTTATTTATGGGTGATAAATAGAAATACCTGAAAATATTGCTTAGTTTGGGGTTAGATAGCACTATGTGAATTGTCTAAGAATATCTATTTTATTAATTTACAAAAATGGAATGCTGATCTGCTTTGTTAATTGGTAAAATCGACAAGTACCTTTTACTATAAATAAATAAACTTTTTAAGAATCAAAATTAAAACGACTTCAAAAACCGAAAAATAAAGACAAAATCATTTAACCTACTGATAAGTCAGTGCGAAGGTAGCCTATCAAGCTTATTTTGCTTGGCACCGACTTCAAACAGATTAGTATGGTTTTTAAGGTTTTGTGGATAAAGTTTATTCGTTTTTGTGGTGAATTTGTGAGAAAAGAGACTCCATTAGTCAAGTTGTTGTACAGCTTTTGTACAGTGAAGTATGGTTGGGTGCAGGGAAGGGGTAAACTATTGCTATCTAAAAGGGGCACACTCCCGGTTCCATGCATAGAGTGTATGGTCTAAGGTAGGTACTACGTAGGACATTAAATGATTTTATTTTGTCTTTATTTTTCGGTTTTTTGAAGCCAGTTTAATTTTTTTTCTTAGAAAGTTTATTTATTTTTTCATTTTTAGTGTAAATAATACAAATAACATGAGAAACATTGTAAATGCCTATTGAATTCAAGAGTTTCCCTCAATTCCCATGGGATTCCTCCTCCTTTTTGGAAATCGGTTAAGTAAAAACTGTTCAAATAAAATAAAAATACTGTACAATTATTCTGAGAATAAAAATTTTCTTATTCAGATAGATAGTAACACTTATTGCACATAAAATTACAAAAAGTTACATTTAGGTACAAAAGTACACAAGGGCAGCCTTATCTCTGAGTGAAATCTCTTCCAGACCACCTTTGTTTTTAGGAATGACTTTCTGAATCAAGAATAGAGCAGAGTATCATATGAACTTACCAACATCAAGCTCATCATCTTCAGGATTTAAGGATAAAGTTGAAATTAACTGTTCAGCCTCATGATCATGCTCCTAAAAAAGGTTTTAGTGTATTATAAAAAGTATAAAAGAATAATTTATACTCAAACAGATCCACAACCAAATTCACTAAGTATTTGTATCAGTAAATATCAAAGTAAAGTAAGGGTCAGCTCACACCAAGACGCGATGCGACGCGACGTTGCGAATAGAGCTACTCAAAATTGAACTTTATTTAGTACATGAATAGATTGTTAGAACGCCGCGGCGCGGTTATTCTCAATTGTAATAAATAAAGTTCAATTTTGAGTGGCTTTATCCGCAACGTCGCTTCGCGTCGCGGTGGGAGCTGACCGTTAAAGGATCTTTGACCTTTATGGTCAGAAAGGTCCTTTATGGTTTATGGTCAAATTGAGGTCAAGAGTTAAAAAAAAGGAAGGAATGATCTACTTTGGCTAATATGAAGATTTAAATGCTTATTTTATTTTATTGTACACACATAGTTTGATACTTAATTACTAAAAAATGTTACAAAGGCGAGCTTATCTCTATAAGAGATCTCTTCCAGCCAACTCATCCGGTGTCAGAAAATTACGGGCACAAGACTGTGTGCATTAATTATAGTAGTTATAAAAATAAATAGCTGACACAAGGATTAATTAAATTTATTTTAGATCTTAGATTATTATGAATCATTTTTACCCTTTCAAAATCATCTCTATTTGGCATGTATCCCAACTGTGACGCTTCATCAGAGGAGACAGCCAATGGAGGTAATCTCGAGACAGCATTAGGACCGAGTGGGCCTTCGTCCCTGTCTGCACAGTGTAATGATGGTCGGGATGTACTTTCTACATTACCCCAAGTGGCTCTACCTATACTTCCTTCCAGATATCTTGTTATATATTCATCTTTTGCCTCTGAAAGATAAATAAAATTTATTTGAACCCAAATCAATATGTTGTAGATAATAGAAATAAAAAGACTGCTATTTTTTACCTTCTGGTGTTCTAGTCTCTATATGCTTTGCTATATCTTCCCAATTACCAAACCCAAACTGCTCTATAGCATCCAGCAATCGCACTTCTTCATTCGCTGACCAGCTACTACGTCCTAGAAATATTCCGAACGCTCCAGAGTCCTAGAAGTTTGATAAAAGTTTGTATTCATAGCAAAATGTCAAAGTAAAGCAGTTCACTACAGTAAATATAACAACCGCTGTAGCTAAACTCACCATAAATTGATAGGAATGGTCATTTTTATGTGCACCTATTTCAGCCCCTAGTGAAAAGCACTGTAAAAAAAGGGAAAATCTTATTGAAAGGCAAACTTGCTTTAAAAATTTGCGCCAAAACTATAAACAAAAATGGCAGCAACGCTACTTTACCTGCAAACAAATATCAAAATCTATACATTCTGCACATCTCACACGTACACCATTTATTTCTTCTTGACAATAGTTACAGTTGTATTTAGCGTATAAATCTGAAAACGACATGATTTCAATAAAATATGATAAAAACAAGTTCAACGTTGGCAGTTTTATCAACGACCTACTCACCGGCCATTTTTTTTCCATAGACAATTGCCTTTATTTTTCTGGTCCTGCCATATTCGAAATTTTAGTGACAATCAAAAACCGGTAATGAGTACAACAAAGAACTTTCTATAAAAACAATATAAAAATCAAATTAAACGTTTATTGTCCAAATCATCAATAAAATCTTATTATTGTCTCAAATAACGCTAATAACTTGATTACAAGTTTTATTTTATTTTATTTCCCTTAAAAAAACGAAAATGCGGGACAAAATCAACAAAATACGGGACAAATCGCAGCACGTACATCGGTCTTCACTTTTTTTTTTTTTTTTTTTTGATTTGGCTTCGCAAAGCATTTAGCCAACGACAAAGTTATTAAAAGTTAGGGAAACACAGATATCATAAAAAACGGATAGGAATTTGGAATGGAAAAGGGAAGGATTAGGTGAATTTTACAAATATATTTACATAAACAAAAAAAGGAACAAGTTTATATTTTTATATTATTAAATTCAATAAAAGTGGCTAATATGTTGTAAATATTATGGTCAATATTATATAATAAACATTGTATGGAAGTGGGGAAAAGGACATGGGACAGAAGGAGATGTGAAAGGAAAGTTGATGTGTCATTTAGTGCGCAAGTAAAGAAAATGTGATTCAGATCCCCGTACTCTCCGCATGAACACCTGGGGTCAGGGACAACGTTCAATTTAAACAAATGAGCCGGGGTGGAGACGTGACCCAAACGCATTCTGCACAGAATTGATGTAGCCCGTTTGCTTAGTTTA
This sequence comes from Aproaerema taeniolella, assembly GCA_949987775.1. Lineage (NCBI taxonomy): Eukaryota > Metazoa > Arthropoda > Insecta > Lepidoptera > Gelechiidae > Aproaerema > Aproaerema taeniolella. Next base: position 8,104,440 of record OX465262.1, read on the forward strand.
AGTTTACTAAACCATGGTTTAGTGGGAATGTTTTCCTGAACGCTTTTATAAAATTTGCCCTTAGACGCAGAATCCACCCACAGCTGATTCCACGTCTGTTGCAACCTTAATTTTGCTTGCGTTATTAAATCGTTGGTATAAATATGATAGGGGAAAACATCCCCAACCTGAATGGCTTCGTTTGCCAGTTGATCAGCCCTTTCATTGCCACGAATGCCCGCATGACCAGGAACCCAAGCAACAACGACGCTAAATCCTCTATTAGAGCATTGATATAAAAAATCCCTGATAGCAAAAACTACTGGGGACTGCTTGTGAGATTTGAAAGGAAACCTTGATATCGCTTGCAAGGCGCTAAGAGAGTCGCTAAAAATTACTGTTTTTGATAGTTTCATTAATAAAATATATTCAACCGCCTTTAAAATCCCAAAGCACTCCCCAGTAAATACTGTAGACTGTGGGGGTAATTTAATTTTTTGAACTATTGTGTATTGTGAATGGTAAACCCCAACACCAACACACCCGTCGTCAGTATGTTTGGAAGCATCGGTGTAAATATAATGCCATTTTGGCCATTCATTATGTATAGTAAAATTAAATTCCGCATTAGGGTCAGAATCCGTTTTCGCAACACCTATACTGTTTTTGATTTGAGGAGTTGTTACAAGTGCACCGTAGTCGCCCTCATAGAGAGGAAGTTTTAAACTACGGTGGGTAGAGGCTTCAATATTTTTAAAAATTTTAAGACTATTAACAAGACAGGGTGATTTTTTATGGGCCCAGTAACTTGAAGAATTAACTTGTTCTGCCAGCTGAGTGACCCTTTGATACATTGAATGGGACTTTAATTGTAAGCTACGGAAAAAGAAACGGTCACACAAATACTGCCTCCTCAATGCCAAAGGAGGGTCACAACACTCAGCCTGTAAGCAGTTTATTGGACTAGATTTCATTGCACCAGTAATGACTCTTAAGGCCTTTGACTGAATGCCATCCAACTTTTTAAAGGCTGCCACACTACCTGGTTCAAGTAAGAAAGTACCGTAGTCCAAGACACTTCGAATCAACGCATTATAAAGGAGCTTCATAGTAAAAGGATGCGCCCCCCACCAAACTCCAGAAAGGCATCTTAAAATGTTCAATGTTTTTTCACATCTCAGCACAATATAATCACAATGATCTACTCCTGCAAGTTTTGAGTCTAAGATTACGCCCAAGAATTTTGCCTGTTCCCTAATTGGAAGAACTGTATCACCGTATGACACCTGGATTAGTGGAGGGATCCGCTTTTTGGAAAATAATACCACATTGCTTTTAGAAGGAGATAAATCCAAACCATTAGCGTCTAACCAACACTTCAGTGACGTCAGCGCCTGAGATAAAGACTCAGCTATTCCATCCTCCGATTTTCCAGGTACATACAGAAGCAAATCATCAGCATATTGGAGTACACAAGCGTTAGGGTTCAAACACGATTCCAAATCGACAGTGTAAATATTATACAAAATAGGACTAAGGACAGAGCCCTGTGGCAAGCCTTTCCATGCAGTTCTTTCAACTATATTATCGGAGTCTGTACTATACTTAATATATCGTTCAGACAAAAGATTAATTATAAAATTTACTAATAGGGTGGGGACTTTTAAAACAATGAGTTTATGTTTAAGAATTGAAATTAATACGTTATCATAGGCAGATTTTATATCCAAAAAAGCGGCAATTACAGAGTCGCTTCTAGTAAAAGCTAATCTTATATCTGTGGTAAAAATGCTCAAACTGTCAAAAGTACATTTGCCTTTTCTATATCCGTTTGTGGCAAATGCACATCTTGTGCCACGCCAATTAAAAAAAAAAAAAAAACCCGAACTGACTCTGCGATAGTAAATTATGATGTTCTTTATACCATTCTAGACGAATTTTTATCAAGTGTTCCGCTATTTTGGACAAAACTGAAGCTAAAGCAATTGGTCGATATGATGACGGATCTGTACGGTCCTTCTTCGGCTTTAATAACAAAATTAAACTTTGTGTTCTCCAAGACCGAGGAACGTGTCCAGTGACCATAACATTATTGACTAAAGATAAATAATAAACAAGACTGTCATCATTAAGATTTGATAAAAAGGAGTATGGAATGCCGTCTTCACCAGGTGCCGAATCCCTTAATGTGGAAAGTACGCCTTTCAACTCTTCTATAGTGAAAGGAGTATTTAGAACAGAATCACTGTAGTCATGGTCCGACGATAATTGAGATGACAAAGGGCTTGTGACAAATTCTTCAGGTACTGAAGGAGGGGCCAGCCGATCCATAATTTGTTCTGCTAAAAGAGGAGAAATCTTACTTTGTGTCGTGTCATTGAATGCAGACCTAAACCTTCTTACATTCTGCCATACAAGTGAAGGACTAACATTAGGGGATAATGATAAACAAAATCTTTGCCAACCTTCAAATTTCTTTTTCTTTAAAAGTTCTTTAGTGTTTTGTGATATCTGTAAATAATTATTGAAATTTTCTTGTGACATTAATGTACAGTATGCTTTCTCTGCATTTTTTCTCTCTCTAGTAGCAATAGTACACTCTTCATCCCACCAAGGAGGTGAAGGTATCAATCCAGTGCCACTCTTCTTAAAAGGGAATGAGACATCAGCCGCCTCAATTAACAGTTTGGCAAATGATTCTGAACAGGATGATACATTTGTATGAGAGATTTCTGGCAAGTCTCGCAACTTTTGCTCTACTCTGCTCTTATACAAACTCCAATCAGCATTAGCCAGCTTGTATTTTAATCGTGGCTGCCTAAACTGCCTAGGAGGACTCGCAGAAGGGAAAGTTATTATAAGTGGGAAATGATCGCTTCCATGTGTAGAGTCATGAGGCATCCAAGTCAAAAAGGATGCTAGATCAGGTGTACAAATACACAAGTCAGGGGCACTAGGACCTTCACCAGGTCCAGAAATGCGAGTTGGTGCACCAGTATTCAATATGCATAAATTATTAGACTCTATTAAATCCAAAAGTTGCACCCCATAGTAACTGTTTGAATCATATCCCCACAGTTGGTGGTGAGAATTAAAATCACCCATGCACACAAAAGGTTTTGGTAGTAAGTTGAACAAAATATTAATTTCGTTAAAGATACTTACACTAGGCTTTTTAAAATATAAAGAAACATAACAAACACTATTTACAATAACAGCAATGACAGATAATTCATTGCTAAATGAAGGAAGGGAAAGTTGAGAATAAAAAAGAGAATTCCTAATAAGTATGGCAGCTCCACCATACCCATCAGGCCTATCAGCCCTAAGACAGGAAAAACCAGGAATACGAAAATTAGGCTCCTGTTTCAACCATGTTTCTTGGAGGCTAATAATAGATGGATTATAATGATTTACTAAAAATAATAATTCATATTTTTTACTAAGAATACTCCTGCAGTTCCACTGCATGACTGTGGCTTTGTGATCCATTATTATTATTGTTAGATAACTTATGTAAAGTATGTATTACTTCTGCAACGTTGGACGGTGAAATTGTATTATGCTGAGATAACAATTGTATTAAAAGTTTTATCATATCTGAGGTATTTACATTACTATCACTTTGGTTTTTATTAAAAATAGGTTTAGTCTTAGGAAGTACGGGATCCTTCACCATGTCATTATGAAAATGATGATCATATCCCTTAATAACTTTTGGTGGAGACCTAGGTTGTCTAAACACTGTCTTTTTATATGACACAGTAGAATTTAGTGGATTTTGAGCCAAAGAATTATGTTTGTATGTTGTAGAAGCAGAGGATGTTGGTGCTGTGAGAAGAGCATCTGCATATGATTTTCTAGTTATTGGTGGATGTAACTTTACTGCCTCCATATAAGAAATGCAACTCTTGCTCATGGTTTCTTTGATATTTTTTTGACGATTAAATTCCAAACATTTTTTACTAATAGCTTCATGGTACCCCTTGCACAAACAACACCAATAATCCTCTTCTTCAACATCACAGCTATCTCCTGAATGCCCTTGACCACATTTATAACACCTTGGTGCTGACCGACATTGATTTTTAACGTGACCATATCTACAACAGTTATAGCACTGTACAGTTGGATAAATGTATAAATCAACAGGTAGAGCAGTGTAGCACATGTAAACGCGTGTTGGTAAAATTTGCCCATCAAAAGTTACAACAATAGTTCCTGTATTTACAAATTGGCTATTATTGTTGACAGTCACTTTCCTTTTTAATCGTCTGATTTTCATGATAGGGCCACATCCAATTGGAACATTAATATTCGCCAAAACCTCATCATCAGACCAATCCATAGGCACTCCCCTAATTACTCCCATACGTGTCACATTAAATGTAGGGACAAAGGCTTTATATTTTTCATTTAATAAGCTATTGTGTTGTAAAAAAGTGTTAGCTTCTGAATAGGTTGAGAAAGCCAGGCTAATGCGATTTCTCCCAATACGCTTGAGGCTACCATTCACAATACCTTTAATGTCTGCTCTTTTAAGGAAACGACCAAAGGTCACTGGATGAAGAATTGTGGAGTCGTTGCTACTTTCAATTTCTTTCTGAACGTGAACTACATATGGGGCTGCATCTGATGCCTGGTAAATTGGCCGACCAACCGGCACACGAGTGGTTCCGTCAGACTTGGTTTGTTGTTTATTATTTTCAATGAAAATAGGAGTTGCGAGAGCACGGGGACCAGAACTGATACTATCACTATTTAAACATTGGCAATCGGTTGGTTTTTCCTTTAAACCATGTTTACGTTGTTTTTTATTGCATGTGCCGCAAATTGCGCGGGAAAGGACCCTTTTTCTTTTTATAAGTTTATTGGTGGAATCTGACACTGAACAATCAGTGTCCATGGACGATTCCAGGACATTAATTAATATGTCCATTCGCGTGGACGCACTATTTACATTTTGTACAAGATTCTGATGTCCTGGAGGAAAGACTGTTCCTCCAGGATCATCGGGCGGATCGCCCATGGAAATAAAAAGACTTACCTATATATACAGCAAACTACACACTACTATTATAAATATACAAGTAAATTACTAATATACACAACAAATATTTATAGTTAAACCAATCCTTTTCACAATTTTACAATAAAATTAAAATCCGCAACAAGAAACACAACCGAACCGACCGAAGTTTCCCGCCCTTTTTTTCCGGTCTTCACTTTAACATTTATTTGATAAAGTAACACCAGTTTCAAACAAAGAATATAAATACTCCTGGCGGAGAAGAATGGCAACTCCATACAAAGAGATTTCAGTGCTGACATCTGTTTTATTACCCTGTCAACAAGCATGGAGCGCGAAAATACAAAATAGATCTTTGTTGTTCAATTTAAATATTTGGGATTAGCATTTTCACTTGTAAGAAAACTCCGTAAGTATTACTTATTACTAGTAATACTTACTGAGTTTTCGTACAAGTGAAAATGCTAATCCCAAATATATAAATATAATAAGGTAAGTAATTAAATAAAACTGAATAACTTTAGTTTAAAATTTGTTTATTAATAGATTGTAGCAAATTCTTATCAAAAAATGCAACACATAATATATCCAATAGGCTGGCGACATATTTTTCAATTCGATGCTCCTTATAAATTTAGCTTTTTACCAAATCAAAAACATTTCGGCTGGAGATGAGTTAGTTTACAAACTATTTTCTTCATGTTCATGTTTCATATTAGCAACATTTGTAATACAAAATCATAATCATATATTGATGAACAGATTTAGACCAAATTTAGACAATACTTTTATTCTTTTTGTTGTTTAATGATTTGATTTAAGTACATAATATTGCTAATATACCTTGCATATTACAAACTGGTGAGTTAAAGGAGATTTAAGAATATATTTTTTTTACTTTGCTGACTTTCATTATTTTATATTACAATTTATCACACATTAGCAACATCTGTATAATATAAAATCATAATGATATCAATACTTATTAACAAAACATTCCTGTATATTTTTTAGGTCTTCTTCCTGTAACATACAAGCGTTAGACATCCTATCCCTAAGAGAGATTAAATCCCTATAATTTAGATAACCTAAGCGATTATGCCAAACTGTAATCGGTGTTGCCCTCTGAACAGCGACTGTGGAACTCAACACCTCTTGCCTATGTAAGAGTGATGAATTCGCCCATTCGTAAAACTCACTTGAACAACTCACATTCAACCTGTACATGCCTTTATTCATAGAAGCAACCGCAATACATTTACCTAACCTATCACGAATCTCACATCGACACCAGTTGAACATCACTGTAAAATTATTCTTAATTAATGTGCTTACTGATAAAAGATTACTAGATAACCTTGGTAATACAACACATTAACAAGCTTTCTCACCTGGCCATTTAAATTTAATAATATGTCCCCAATACCTTCACAATTCAACTCCTCATTATTTGCTACCGTTACCTTATTATTATGACACTTAAAATTAAAAAAAATGTCTCTGTTGTCACACATAATTATGTGAAGTACATCCGGAATCCACATACCACCAATTCTTCTCATAGTAGTCCCCCTGGTTAGCCATCAATGCTCTTGCTGCCATAGCTTGCTCTTCACTGCTTCTTTTTTGATCAAGCTTGAATTTAAAACAGTTCACTTTCTTGTGACCCGGCTTTTTGCAATAATTACATTTTCCTTTAAAAGTATTCTTCTTTGAAAGAAAAGCCGTGTTATTTTCAGAATTGTTTTCCTAATTTCTTCTTGCAACAGTCGAGCTCGAACTAATTCGCTTGACAATTTTTTCGTCATGTTGGCAGTTTCTAAATTAGATACTAACGGGTCATACTCGGTTGGTAGTCCGGATAAAAGAATTTCTGCTACTTCACTATCTATCTTCTATAACTTTCCCTATATCAGCCAGCTGCTGAACTAGTAACATAGCTTCTTCAATGTATTTTGTCATAGAGTTGTAATTTTTGTATTCAATTTTGTGAAGTTGCCTCTATAAAAAACACTCGCCTAACAAGACCTGAGTCTTCAAACACGTCTGATAGACATTTCCAAGCTTCTTTTGCTGTTTTCGCTTGCCTGACGTACTGATACAAATGGCTTTTGAGGCTGAGACATATTCGCGCTAGGGCACGTTGATCTTTCGCGTCGCCCTGGGAACTGGCACCGGTTTCAACAATATCCCACAATTCGTCGTGCATGAGTGCCATCCGGCACGAAAACTTCCAGGAATAATAGTTTTCTGAGCCTACTTCTCAACATGTATCTGTGGCAATGGTGTGACAATGGTGTGCCATGTGTCGACTCGGTTCTACTATCGTTAGCCATGTGGTTAAATTAATAGCCGACTTACTTGCTTCGCCTCGTGATGTGCACTTTACTTTTCTAATCCTTCCACTGGGACTCTGGGACCGTAACCTCCTATTTACCCCATCCATGTCACACACACTTGCAGCAATATTTATTCCTGCTTCAAAGCAGTGATGCAGAACCTGGAATATACAAAAACATAATACATTAACATTTATGGTCAATATGTATGATTATCTATTTTAAATTCATAAATACATGCGTGTATATCTACCTCCTTGATAAGCACTGCAAGTCTATCTGCGGTACAAAATCCACTTGAGAAAAAATGTGCAATCGGTTGTTTTATACGTTTTCTAATGCCACTGATCATAAAAACCAATGCATATCCGGCTATCTGACCAACTCTTCCCTGAGATCCGTGGTCTTGGAAGCCTTCAATTATGTCATCCCTTGGATTATATTGAACATGTTTTTTAAGGGACATTTCGTCGAACATCAACACATATTCACTATCCTGCGGCTGTTGAGTTTGTATAAATTTCTTTAGTACTTCCAGCACGGATTTGTTACAACCAACATCCATGCAGATTTTATTTAATAAGTTTCTTAATGTGCTTGGTGATGGAAGAGAAAACAGCCTTCTCAGTAAGCGGTAGCATGCTGGCGACCTTTTATAAATTCTCAAGGCTGTAATTTTTTCTTCTTTTGTCCACCTTTTTCCTCTTAATTTTCTCTTTACATTTTGTATTTGCCCTTGCAAGAGTAGAGCAAATGTGGGTGTTATTTTATTGGACAATTTTTTTACAGCCTTGTCTTCTGCAATAGTGTTCAGCATTGCACTCGCTTTTAATTTTCTTATTGTAATTTGCAAGCGGCTAATTCTATTCATGTACTTTGTACATTTTTTATACAAAAGGGACTCTTGTTCACTCATTTTTGAAACAGGCTGACGCTGTCGCTGGTAAGTGCCTGATGTACCTGGTTCTACATTGACATCAATATTTGACAATGGTACAGGTTGAGGCTGTCGCTGGTAAGTGCCCGATGTACCTGATTCTACATTGACATCAATATTTGACAATGGTACAGGTTGACGCTGTCGCTGGTAAGTGCCCGATGTACCTGATTCTACATTGACATCAATATTTGACAATGGTACAGGTTGATGCTGTTGCTGGTAAGTGCCCGATGTACCTGGTTCTACATTGACATCAATATTTGACAATGGTACATGTCGTGAAGGTCCTGGTTGTTCATTTAAGTAAATGGGCAGGACATGTTCAGTCTGAAAATAATAAATACCTAAATAATATAATTTGAACCTTAGTACCTTGGCTAGGAGACACTTTAAGACAAATTTACCAAACAATATTATTGTATATATTCCATTGTTATTGTATATATTCCATTACCATGTGAAATGTGTTTACAACAGGGATAAAATAGATGATCATTAATTCAATTCAATAGCCTTTATTCAGATGTAACATTTTTTTCAAATATGTATATTATTTCATTTGATTGATTATTAAAATATTATATTATTATTATTAGTATTACATTAGGTACATGCATATTTATCATTGTAAAATTACAAATTGCATTTCATTAAATAATTCAATCATTTCTATAATTTCAATCTGTCTATAATTTCATCATCAAGGGCAAAGGCCAAAAGATGATCATCAACAAACATGAATGTTTAAACATTGCATCAATGTCCACACTATTTTTATATTTATTGGAGGGGACACCTGTCTAAAACACGACACTGTTAGGCAACAGCCTGTCCTAGTCCACCATCCTAGTCCGTTGTGGTTTGGCAGACACACTAACAAACAGGTTTCCTTACAATATTTTCCTTAACCATAAGACCATCAGTAAAATGTACATGATCAGTACAGAAATAAATAAGGGTTGAATAACAGTAGGAAAGATTTCAGTACAGAATTTCTGTACTGATATTTTTACTGATACTTTATAAAAAAATTAGGTACTTACATCACAAGGAACAGCATTTCGTACTAATCGTGTCTTCGATTCATCTGTAAAGTCCTCAGCTTTAAAATGTTTTTCACACAATACTCTGTGTTCATCATACAATTTTCTTTGAAATTGTAAAGAGCTGTGGTCACTCTCAGGGAACATGTACTTCGCCCATAGCTCACACCTGTAATTGTGTTGTAAATAAGTTTAATTTATTTTACATTAGAAACACTTTAACCTGGTGTGTCTAACTAAACTTACACATCAATTATTACAATTATTTTCAACCTAAATTGTCGTCAAATAAGTAAGATAAGTTTTACAGCAAAAGTTTTTATTCTCCTAATGTTTTTAAAAGTTATTTCTGTTTCAATAAAAACCCTGCCTTAGGTGTGCCAAGCCAAGATGTTTGACTGTGTGAATAGGTATATTTAATAGAAAATGTGAGCTTTATCAAGAAGCAAATATAATATAACATACCTCAGCAGATTCCTCGTTCCAGGCTTTGTAAATCTAAATAATTTAACACCATCTTCGGCAGGCGAAGAGCCGCATTTCAGGCACTTTCTCTTGTTTTCTTTATCGGCCATTATGCAGGATTATAGATCCAAAAGAGTCACAAGTTTAGTAGCACACTTCTCAGCAAATAAAGTCACTTTTTTACAAGATTATAGTAATTTTCTTACAAAACAATTTCACCGGCTAGAAAATTCCCCAAACGCCATTTTGACAGCATATCACATGTTAACATATCATATCTAGAGAAACAAAAACTACCGTAAAATTTAAAAATTAATTCGTATATATTTTTGATTTAACTAATTTAATATTATTTCTATTACATTGTAAAGCTATTAAATCAATATAAATAAAATAAAATATTTCGTAGTTATTTCTAAACATTATTTTAATGTCGGTCTAATTGTAAGCCTACCAAATGGTAGAAACAAAATTTACTCGTTGGTAGCCACCCTAAAATTATTACCCCGAAGGTATTTTTTGTGCTCCATACAAAGTTGACAGGGACTGGTTTCAAATGTCAAATGTCATGACATGATATCGGCTGGATTTCGTCGTGTATATATTTTGAAAAAAATATCTTTCGATTTAAAATATTTCTCGCTGAAAGTCGCATTTAAGTAGATTTCTATAGTGTATGTGAATGTTTAGTAAACTATTATAAGAGTGCGTCCGTAGTACTCATGTGATGTGACATTGGAACGCATCACCGAGATTTGTGTTCTGTCTCTGTGACCATGAAATCGAGTAAACGAAGACTTCAGGCGCTCACAGAGGGCTCAGATGGAATTCCTAATTATCTCAAAATGGAAGATTCAGAATCCTCTATTCCACCAGTATTTAGATCGCGCTTACATGAGCTATTTTCTCAGATTGAGAAAGAGTTTGACCTTCTCTACACTGAAAACTTAAACCGTAAGTCAATACAAATCATGTATACACAAACAGACAGGTGCTAAATAAAAAAGGTCTATATTAACTCAGTTTTACCTTGGAACATTTACTGTTGTTGCAAAATGAATAAATGCTTTTGCAAGTTCCTTTAATTCTTGGCTAATGTTATTTAAGTAAATATGAATACATTCTTTGTGTAAAGATTTTTGTTTATATTTTATAGTTCAAGAGAAGGTAGACATTCTGAGTGAGAAACTTGAGAGAGAAAGCTATGTTGGAGACAAGCAGAATGTTGATTATATTGAATTTGAAGCCACTGGAAAAAACTCCAAAATAAAGTGTAAGTAGCTACAACATTTTAAAAATACAACATCTTAAAAAAAACATATTTATTTTATTTATAAATTGTTGTCAAGGGGCTATGTGAGTATTTGGTACTCTACCTACCCCAATAGGGAAAGCATAATGTGTATGTATATGTATATCTCAGTTTTTATAATACTTAGTAGAAAGTTTTTCAGTTTCTTTAATCATATTCAATTTAATGTATAACCACATAAATATCTAGTATCTATTAAATTCCTTTTTCAAGCATGGATGATTTGGTTGATACATGTATTTATTAATAAAAATTATATTTGTGGTTATTACTAAATATTTATACTTCAAGTTAAAAACTTGTTGAAAAACTACCACCTTTATACCATGATAAAATATATTATTTTCTTGTCATGTTATGTACACACGGCGACATGTCAGACTGAATATATTGGCCTTGATGTCATCCTTATCATGTGCATATTAGCATCGGTTTTCATAGTGCAAAGGGGGAACTGACGTACTGCTATCTGTACTCTAATGAAAACAAGGAATAAAAGCTATCCTGTCAAAAATTATCAATCACAGTGATTATTATTTAAAGAATCTATTGTAAAAAAAACTATAAAAAACAGCCACAGTAAACATACCAAGGACATGTTCTGTGATTGGCCCAGCTTCAATTAATAACAGATTTAAACTGGAAATTCTTGTTACACAATCAATGCTATTCTCTCTGACCTTTGTAATGCTAGTGTATGTTACCTTATTTGATAAATGGGAAAAATATACGCAAAATTAAATGTAGAATTGTTTCCAGAAAGTTATTTCCTTCTGTTCCTTGACAAGAAGATAAAAAATCTACTACACTAATTTTAATAGAAAATTATTTATGAAATTTACGTATATATTTTTTTATTGGTTAATTTATAATTAATTAGAATGTAATTTTCTCTATCCTAACAAAAAGAAAAAAATTAAATAGTATTAGGATGAATACAAAAAAAGTAATAGAGCGAATGTAATAGCAAAAAATTAAGTACTAAATGTTTTTTTTTTTTTTTTTTTTTCTTATTGTTCTGCTAACTGCAATAGAATAAGAATAGAATAGAAAAATCTTTATTTTATAGGACATTCAGGATGTCACTTAAAACAAGTCAAGATTACAATGAAATACATACAAACATACATTAAACGATTTAAATACATACATACGCATTCGTACCTCTGATCCTACTGACTCTACGCCTATTCGCAAAGGTGCAGTCTTCCTCAGAGAAGAACAGGCAAGAAACTCTGAGGTTGCTCTTTTAAATCGCATTACAAATTTTCTTATTTACAAATTTTTTCAGTGTGATCACTATAAGCAGCTGTTATGAGTGAAGCTGGCGATTATGCTAAATGTTAATACTAATGTTAATTATAATTATTATGCTTGGAGCAATGCGCAGTTAGGTTTTTAGAGATTTTTAATTTTATACAGAGGTTTTAGTCTGCATAGATGTGATTTTTTTAGGTGTGAGTATATGTATGTAAATTGATTGAATTTCTTCATTTCTCAATTCTAGTAGCCCAAAGTAACTCCCAAAAGGTGAAAGCAAGTCACAAGCTTCGTGTGCAGACCAGCAAGATAGTGTCGAGCTTCAAGGCCCCCACCTACAACTGTCAGCTAGTCAGAGAGTTCACTGGCCATAAGGATGGCATCTGGGATGTTTCCTCAGCAAGACCTGGCCAGGCACTGTTTGGAACCGCTTCGGCTGGTGAGTTTTTATGGTAGTTATTCCCTAACCAGGTCCAGATAAGTCCTGAATAACCTAACCTAAACAGGGCCCAAGAAGTCCCAACTAAGTACCCAACCCAAACCCTTGGACTAAGAAAGCTGGAATTTTTCAGAGATTCTAGATCTAGAAGCTATAGATTTTTCTGAATTCTCAGAAGAACTAAGTAGTTTAACAAAGAGAACTAAGTCCCGGGTAGTTTAACAAGTAGTTTATTTCATTAACAGACAGTTTTCCTATTTTCTTAAGTGTCTCTCGGCAAACTTCGTGTTTCTGAAACTAAGTTATAACAAATCAACAATAAAGTATGTATTTCTAAATTTAGATTATTGCAGATGGTAAATCTAAAAATTCATAGACACAAACATTTTGTTTGTCTCAAGAATCTCATTTTGTCTAGATGCGACAATTCTATAATATTCATACACTCACACCTGTAATCCTTTACGGGGCGGGGTAAGCAGAATGTCATGTGTTTCAGAAAGCATTTGATGCCACATTTGATAATAATAATAATAATACTAACATATACAGTGTTTATTTTGTATCTTGCCATATTGACTGAATGGGCATTGATTCCCTGTTTGCGGTAGTTGCTCATTAAAAGTTGTCTTAACATGAGGCTAGGACAAATGCAGTTATTGTTGTGAGGTAACTGGTCCATAGAAATATGCGATAATACAATTCATATACCTCTGTACACTTTTCATCCTTACTATGATGTTTTAACAGTCTCACTAATAATAAATTAGACACTGTGTATCAAATGCGCAAACATTCTTTTTTGTAGCTTTTTGTTCGTTTTATGCTTGTGCAGACAGCTGAAGAGATTCCTGACCACCCTTATCGGATACAGATGAAGTTGTTTATGAAAAAACATAAAATTTTAAAATCGAGATTATTTAGTTGACAAAACTATACATATTCGTAAAATAACTTCATACCTATTTCATAGAGGGGTGAGTTAATTATACAGCTGGCTGTACAATGCAATGGGTAAATATTATTAGTAAGGCCGTAAATGTTAAAGTGTAATGTTTGCCCTTCTGTCTAAATGGAACCACGTGATTTTAAGACAATCGGAGACAAATTCAAAAAAGCTTTGTTTCATAGAACACAGATAATGTTTCTTAAAATATGTCAATATTAGATAGAGGGCTAGAAAGTGATATACAGGCTATTTTTCAACGACAGCTAAGTCGTGTGCGGAAATTTAGTAAATATACTTTCAGAAGTTATGTATCAAAGTGATTCTTTATTATGCAATTTAGCATAGTGTTTCTTTACGCAACGAACAAGTTTACAATTCCTAACTGAGTGTCCAATGTACGCGGTGGTAAGATGGGAGACAATAGGCATGGATCCTCATCCATGTATTTGTTCATAAAAGAAGAACAAATACAGGAGATTAGCATAAAGGAGATAATTGTGTTTGCAAAAGCTTCTGGGAGGTTTAAAGAAGTGGAACTGTCAGTGCAGAGGTAAAACTCATGCGCTGTTATGGGGAATTGGGTGAAATGGTCCCAAATAAGTGGACTGATCACCCGCCTGTGCGTAATGGGCGTTCCCTCCATAGATAGATAGATATGCAACAAACTGTCTAATCTGACAATTTTTTCTGTATCCTCAGATCACACAGCCTGCATCTGGAGTGTAGAGTGGGGGAAATGCCTGCTGCAATACACAGGGCACTCGGGGTCGGTGAACTCCATCCGGTTTCACCCAAACCGTGATATCGCTCTCACTAGCAGCGGGGATAACACTGCTCATGTCTGGCAAGCTGCTGTCAACTGGGATCTACCGGTAATCCCGTATTAATAAATCCAAACTTAATGTATCACCCCCGACATTCGATTGCTTATAACTTTTAAACGGCTGAACCAATTCTGATCAAATATAGCTAAGAACCATCTCGATTACGTCAGTTTTCATACAAAAAAAACCGTGTTGAAATCGGTACACCCGGTTAGGATCTATGGTGCCACAGACATACGGATACACAGACCCGTCAAACTTATAAAACTTCTCTTTTTGGTTAAAAATAATTATTTTAGTCAACTTTGAGGAAATAATTATTTATGCAAATAAATATAATGGCACTGTTCGAGAGCGAAGTTTCATATACTAATTACTCTTAAAATTCTTTTTTAAGGACCCATTACTCCTCAAAAAAGCCACCTTTCTCCAGATTAAGGCACAGGCCAGATAAATCTTTTTTTTATTTATTTAATCGTCATTGCCAATAATTAAGACTTAATCAATGCTTGAGGTTGGCACAGGACCTAGCATTGGGCTGATGAAGGTTGACAATGGTTATAAAGATTTATTTTACTCTTATGTAATTTTCAACATGTGAATGTATTTATTGCATCACATTTTAAAAGTTGCTATAGATTCTTCTTATCGTGTAGGTTTATTAATTATTCAGCTCTTGTATTTTGTTTCAGCGAGGCCAATCCTCAGAAGAAGAGCTAGAAGGTGGTGGGGAAGAGAGCTTAGGCGAAGGCGGAGACCGGCCAGAAGTTCTACGCACGCCATTGGCTGAGCTCGCCGGCCATCTTGGAGTGGTCGTGGCCGCTGATTGGCTGGCGGGCGGCGATCACGTCATCACAGCTTCGTGGGACCGCACGGCCAATCTGTATGATGTGGAAACTGGGGACTGCTTGCAGATTCTTACTGGTAAGATTGTTTCTAAATCCATTTTTGATATCGTCAATATCTGCTTTTTATCTTGTAGGTTTGTGTGGTGCTGAGCAGAGTTTTAAAATACAACATTCATTCTAAACTCAAGCGTTTATTTTTTTTAAGCTATTGCATAGATTCTATCGCGGGCCTTGAGCGCGGGGACCGAATCCAGAAATTCCGTAACGAAAAAACCTAACGCTCCCCACTCCGACGGGCACGGAGGTGTGGCTTGAAGGCCGTGCATCGACTAACGTCGTTTCAGTTCGGCAATCTTCGACACGGTGTTTGTGTGCGTGCAACAATAATAATAATAATAATATAATAATAATATAATAATAATAATAATAATACAATGAAGTTGCTCCGATCAGGACGAAAATCGGTATCTGGGGGGTTTGGGGGTCGATGATTCCGAATATCGGGTCCCTTTTTCGATTCCACCATTTTCCAAGATGGCCGCCATACAAGGAGTGGTGAGGCGAGGCCGCGTAGGGCGTAGCCCGGAGCGTCCCCCCCCCCAAATCCAAGATGGCCGCCATACAAGTTTAGATTCTAAAAGGCGAGGCCGTAGGCCGAGGCGAGCCGCGTAAAAAGCGAGGCCGAAGGCCGAGCTCTGCGTAGGGCGTAGCCCGGAGCGTCCCCCCCCCCAAATCCAAGATGGCCGCTGTGGCCAATTCGGGCAATGTGGGACTGTAATCAAACTTGCTGGGTGGTAAATATAGTGTGTAATAAGTAAATACAAATCAAAAACGTACAATTTTATCAAGGCTCTAGCAGATAATGTCAAAAACTAGAAAACAAAAGCATAAATATCAAAAATAATAAAATAAACTCTAAAGAGATGTGCTATCCTGCACATTCCTCCCCAGGCCGAGAGGAAACGACCGGGATTAACTTTTTCAGCGGCCTCCGAAGTACTCCAGCAGAGGTCCGAACATCAGCAACTCTCACAACCCCGTCAGGACCACTGAACGTTTTTTCAATTCTACCCAGCGGCCAAGTTCCCCTGGGCAAAGTGTCATCAACGATGCGGACTATGTCGCCGTTTTTCTATGCCGGTGGAGTTCCGCCTCCTCTTCGTTGGGCCTGCGTGGGTAGATATTCTTTCACCCAACGCTGCCAGAAAAAATCAGCTAAGCGGGCAGCACGCCTGTGTCCTTGGCGGCTCACAAGATCATGGTCTTCTACTGAGCAAGGAATCGGGCATCCAGAAGTTGTTCCTAAAAGGAAATTGAAGGGCGTTATTGCCTCTGGAGCTTCTGGATCCAAAGAAACATAAGTGAGAGGACGTGAATTGATAACAGCTTCCGCCTCCGCAAGTAAAGTTGCCAGTACTTCTTCAGACGGTGCCCGTTCTTTAAGGGTCACTCTTAAAGCCGTTTTTACGCTGCGAACCAGCCTCTCCCAAACTCCTCCCATAAAAGGTGAAGCCGGTGGAATAAAACGCCAACCGATGCCGGCATTTGTCGCATATTCTCCAACTGCGTCAGCATATAAAGCACGAAGAATTCTGTTGGCACCCACAAAAGCCGTTCCGTTGTCAGATAGAATTTCCGATGGTGTACCTCTTCGAGCAGAAAATCTCTTCAAAGCCATCACAGCTGAATCAGCAGACAAACTTCCGACGATTTCCAAATGAATAGCTCTGGAAACCAGGCAAGTGAACAGCGCCACATATCGTTTTTCGCGACGTCGTCCAATAGAAACTTGAACCGGACCGAAGTAGTCAAGGCCCACAAAAGTGAAAGGTCTTCTATGATGAGCGAGACGAACATCTGGTAGGTTTCCCATTGGTGGATCGAAAGGAGTCGATTTATTCAGATGACAATATTGACAGCGGTGAGAGACAAATCTCACTGTTCTGCGTAAGTTAAGGATCCAAAAACGTTGCCGTAACTCGTTTATAACGGTCTCGTTATTGGCATGTGCATACTTTTGATGGTATTGCATAATCAACAATCGTGTCGCAGGATGTTTTCCATCGAGGATAATCGGGCATTTCAAATCCTGGTCCACTTCTGGAGCAGCCATAAATCCTGCTTGATAATCGTAGCAAGCCGTGTTCATCGACGACTGGTGAGAGTTTCATAAGACGACTTTGACGGGGAAGTGCTCGCTTTACTTTCAGACACTTCAATTCTTCTTCAAACGAGTCTAACTGACTTTGGCGAAATATATGGACCTCTGCTAAACGAAGATCTTGCGCAGTCAGTGCATTTTTAGGTTCAGCTAACGGTGAACTACTATTTTGAGAAGAAAATATACATAAAGTTCCGTCAGTCCGTCGGTGAGTTCTCATATCAAAACCTTTTTTGATGAGTTGATGTTTGCGCAGTAATGAAATGAAAATATGAGCTCTAGCTGTTGCACGAACCAAACGAAGCCAAGAACTGAAACGGCAAGGATCAGCTGCAATTGGCTTGTGCAAAGTTTCATCACTACAATTTTGAAAATATACATGAGCACAAGACTTTAACTCCTCCTGACCGTCTCTTGAAGAAATCTGAGGCATTTCGAACGGCCATTCAAAAGACAACAAAAAGTCAGGACCAGTAAACCAGCGAGAATCTGGAGTTAAACTTTTATGCTTACATCGAGTTGCATCATCGGCAACATTGAGATCACCGGGCACCCAAAACCATTCATGAACATCAGTGGTCTCTAAAATTTCGCCCACTCTATTTGCTACAAATGGCTTGAAACTACGAGGGTCAGCGCGTCGCAGCCAACCGAGCACAACTCTGCTGTCTGTCCAAAAATAGCGTGCAGCAGGCCTGTGTTTATGAGCTTCACAAATAGATGCAGCTAACCGAGCTGCAACCAGCGCTCCCTGCAGTTCCAAGCGTGGGATGGAAGATGATTTTAATGGCGCTACGCGTGATTTACTACAGATGAGAGCAAGCTTCACACTTTTGTCAGCGTAAACAAAACGAAAATATGCAACAGCGGCATAAGCTGATTCACCAGCGTCACAAAAGATGTGAAGTTCGCATTTTGTGACTTCAAGCTCGCTCAAATTATAACAACGTGGAACACAGAGTTCTGAAAAAGTGAACAAATCATGAAGCCAGTCTTTCCAAGCTTTAGAATCAGTTTGAGAAAGCTTTTCATCCCATTCAATGTTACTACGCCATACAAGTTGAAAAAGAATGCGTCCTCTTATAACGATCGGAGCGAGAATACCAAACGGGTCAAAAATCCGCATTACAAGAGAAAGCACTTCTCGTTTCGTAGGCCTGTCCGGCAAGGTGAAAGAGTCCTTCAGACCAATATTGAAACTAAGAAGGTCTTGTTCAGGATGCCAAATCAAGCCTAAGGTTCTCACGGTGGGAGAAACAGATTGGGGCAACTTCCCCAAATTAACATTATTCGTATTTGATGGCGACGAGCTGTCAAGACGAAGTTCATGAGGCAAAAGCGACAACGCATCTAGCTTATTTGAAACCCAGCTTCGCATTTCAAAGCCGCCGCGTTTATGAACCGTAGTTATATCTAAAGCAAGCTGCTTTGCTTGATGGACGGAGTCAACACTCCCAATATAATCGTCCATATAATGGTCGTACTGAATCGCATGCGCAGCCTCGGGAAATTCGTCCTGGAACTCACTCGCGTTCTTGTTTTTTACCGAAATGGCTGTAAAAGGACTAGAGACAGCACCAAAGATCATTGAGGACATTCTGAAAATTTTAATAGGATCCTTAGGATCGTTTCGCCACAAAAATCTTTGAGCATCCCTATCCGCTTCTCTTATTTTAACTTGCGGGAACATTTCGCGAATGTCCGCATTAAGGGCAACTTTGCCTTCACGAAAACGCAGAAGAATATAAAGAAGAGGTTGAAGTAAGTCGGGGCCAGTCAACAAAAGCGAATTTAAACTAACTCCGTCTGACTTAGCGGCGGCATCGTGAACAACTCGTAGTTTATTAGGTTTATTTGGGTTTACTACACCGAAATGTGGTAGATACCAACACGGGTTATTGGTGTTCACGTTGTCGCATTCCTCGGCGTAACCTTTAGATAAGGTTTCTGCAATGTTTTTTCTATAACGTTCAGCATACGCGGGGTCTCTACTCATTTTTTTTTCCAAACTGCGAAACCTCGAAAGTGCGACTGGATAACTATTGGGAAAATCGAAGTTATCTGACTTCCATAAGAGGCCGGCCTCGAAATGTCCGTTAGGAAGGCGGCGAGCGGTATTCTCAAAAACTTGAATAGCGCGCATATCATCGGCGCTTCGCGGCTTTAGTTGAGCAATACCTATAGAGTCAAGCCTGTATTGCTCCTTAATAAGTTGTTCTATGGATTCCTTACAACTAGAATCAACAATGTCGGAATCAGAAACTCGAGCATGGTTAACAAAGTTAACAGGTTTAGTCTTACTGGACCCAAAACCATACAGCACCCATCCAAGAGCAGTATTTATGGCAACAGGTTGAAGTTTGGTACCCCGGCGAATGGTTGTGGGAACAGATAGATGCCAGTTGTCCGAGCCTATAATAATCTCCGGTTTTGCTTCTTCATAAGCTAGCTTGTCGGCGAGATCTTTCAAATGCGAAAACTTGCTTATATCGATATGACTGGCACACTGAGAAGCGAGACCTAAACCAGGCATAGAACGAGCCGCGCGAATCATAAAAGAGTTTTTTGAATGAAGACCTCTAATATTGAAGTCAACATACTGAATTTTTACTTTCTTAGTCAGGCCACCTATACAATTTACAGAAATTAGACTTTCAGGCCCAACTGTACCAATACGCGACGACAAATCTGCGTCAATGAAAGTAGCGGACGCGCCATCGTCTAACAAGGCGTAAGTGTCGACACTGCCAGCGGGACCTGACACGATCACCTTCAGTAACGGACGACTCGGCCGCACCGGCGCTTCTTGAAATGGCGCGGCGGCAGGGGCGGCGGCGACTGCATGGACACAAGTATCGGACCTCTGTTCAGTTCGCTCAGCAGAGGAGCACTTACTTGCTCCGGGGGTAGACAAAGGAACAGAGGGGGGTTCGTCTACAATATCTGTATGAGCGACTACGCTGCGACTAAAATTCGGATCGTGTAGAAGTCGGTGATGTCGCGAGTTACAACCTGTTTGCTTACAAACTTCTTTCTGACCATTTTGACAAGTTTTAAAATAATGGGGCTTTTTGCTAAGACACTTATAGCAAGATTTATTTTCTTTTATCCATTCCCATCTGTCAGTGATTGACAACGCTAAAAACTTGTCACATTTTTGTATGTTGTGTGACAAATCACAATACGAACAATTTAATGTTTTCGAATCATCACGAATGTTTTCCTTCACTGTATGCATTTTAGGCCTATCTTTTTGCCCACTGCTGGACTGTGGGCCTGAGGTTGTGGGCACTATATTGTCGTACACCAAACCGTACCTATACTGTAGGTCAACCTCGCGTGTGAGAAACCTAGATAGTAGCTCCAACTTTGAAGAAGTTTCTCCAGGCCGAAAATCAGCATAATCAAGCCATCGAGTACGTAGCAGTGTAGGCAATTTACTGATTACCGAGTTAAAAAGTTCAGGAGAGCGTAAATAGTCATCCTGCCCTAGTAGTCGGATAACCTCCACACAGTTACGTACCCGGGTAGCAAAAGAAATCAAATCCTTACCTTCGATATTTACCTTAGGTAGGGCACGCATGGCTGCAACCTCTTGCAGCACAACAAGTTCGGGGCGGCCATACTGTAGGTCGAGCGCCGCGACCACCTCGTCGGGGGTGCGCGCCGACACCAACAACACACGCACAGAGTCGCGTGCCATGCCGCGCAACGCATTGCTAAGACGTGCTAAATTTTCAGCATTAGAAAACATGGACCTAGAGTCCAAGAATATACGTTTGAAAGCAAGCCATTCCGTAGCTGACTTGCCGTCAAAGGTGGGGAGGGGAATCCGCGAGCCCTCGCGGCGCCGCGCCAACGACTCGACGGCGTGAATAAACCGCTCCGTGGCTCCTCCCTCCGGGCCAACACACGTGGCCGGGTCACACACCTCCTGCTGCACCGGAGACCGACGACCTGCAACAAGGGGCTCGCCTCTCTCAGCCGGAAATGGTGGGTTTGTCAACGTTTGCACGTTAACCGTGTTGTCTAACCACTTGTCTAATGAGCCATCGTTGTAAGAGCTAGCGCGACTGCCTTCTGACTGGAGAGCTGCTAAGTCAGCTCGACGCTGGGCGTCGGCTACTTTCTTCTGAATATCGAGCTTAGCAAGCTCTAACTCGGCTAAGCGTCGTGCGTGCTCGGCTTCTACTGCTAGTTTCCTAGCCTTAATAGTAGCTGACGTCCTTTGAGATAAAGACCCAGAGGGGGTAGCTCCCGGGGGCGCCGCCGCACGGTCCGGTGCGGACGGCCCGGCCTCCGCGGAGCGATCGGCCTCCTCTGCCTGGGTACGGGCACGGGTTTTCATCGTAAAGAAAGTAGAATTTACGAAATTAGTACTTACGGTTTTACAAACTTACTATATTTACTTAGGTCGCAAGGACCAAACAATGTGGTAGCTCAAGGACCAAACAATGTGGCCAATTCGGGCAATGTGGGACTGTAATCAAACTTGCTGGGTGGTAAATATAGTGTGTAATAAGTAAATACAAATCAAAAACGTACAATTTTATCAAGGCTCTAGCAGACAATGTCAAAAACTAGAAAACAAAAGCATAAATATCAAAAATAATAAAATAAACTCTAAAGAGATGTGCTATCCTGCACAGCCGCTATACAAGTTTAGATTCTAAAGGTGAGGCGAGGCCGAAGGCCGAGTCGAGCCGCGTATAGGGTGAGGCCGAAGGCCGAACTTCGCGTAGGGCGAAGCCTGGAGCGACCCCCCCCCTAATTAAAGATGGCCGCCATACAAATTTATATTTTTAAGGTGAGGCAAGGTCGCAGACCGAGCCGAACGCGCGAGCCGAGGCCGTAGGCCGAGGCGAGCTGCGTATAGGGCGAGGCCGAAGGCCGAGCTCCGCGTAGGGCGAAGCCCGAAGCGTCACTAAACATATTACCCGCCGACCGCCATCCGAAAATTTCATATCCGCCATCTTGGATTTTAGTTGGGGGAATCGTGACGCGAAGGGCAAAGCCCGGAGCGTCTCGATTCCCCCAACTAAAATCCAAGATGGCGGATATGAAATTTTCGGGCATACCGACATGGGTGTCGTTTAATAGGTTTTCGGGGGTTCTGATTCCGAAAATGACATCCATTTTGAAATCCAAGATGGCGGACATGTATTTTTTGTAAAAAACCGTCATGGGTGTCGTTTAATAGGTTTTCGAGGGTGCTGATTGCGAAAATAACATCCATTTTAAAATCCAAGATGGCGGCCGTAAAAAACAAAAAAATGGTAAACTTTTTTGAAATTTTTACATAGCATTTTGTATCAACTTATGCAATTATAATTAAAAGTAGAGGGCTACTTTTAATAGTAATTGCATAAGTTGATACAAAATGCTATGCAATAGCTTTACCGCGGCAGTCCCCGAGTGCCACACGTCTATTTTTTTTGTAATTTATAAGCATGTTTAAATAGTGGGAGGGCTAGTGGCCCGATATCAAAAGTCCGGGACTTTAATTGCCCGAGATTATGGGTCATAAGATAAACAATAATAACGTACAGGGTCAACAGCACATCATGCTATCCAAAACTGTCAAATTCCCAAGCATTAGAGTTTGACAGTTTGTGGTAACCTGATGTGCTGTTGACGTACATTATTGTATACCAACATAAACAATGATTTTATTACCAGGCCATGACCATGAACTAACCCACGCGTCAGCACACCACAGCTCTCGTCTGGTGGTGACAGCGTCACGAGACACCACTTTCAGATTGTGGGACTTCCGTGAACCCATCCACTCCGTCTCTGTGTTTCAAGGACATACTGAGTACGTATATGTAACGGCAGCCATTATACTATGTAGAAAGCAATTATAGTTACTTCCATTACAGTAGTATCACGGGGAGGAGAGATTGTACCTTGCGGTAGGAAGAATATACCTTGGTGTGGCTAGATTGTACCTTGACATGGGGAAATTGTATCTTGAGGTGGGAAAATTGTATCTTGAGGTGGGGGAATTGTATCTTGAGGTGGGGAAATTGTTAACCTTGAAGTGGGGATATATCTTGAGGTGGACTCTTGTAGCTTGAAACTGTAGCTGTGATACTGTAGCTTGAAATTGAAAAATTAAACTTTTGGAAGATTATACCGGGGGCATTATCGTAATAAAGGTTTTCATTTTATTTTCAGGAGTGTAACATCAGCCGTTTTCACTCGTGAAGATAAAGTTGTCTCTGGTTCAGACGATCGATCTGTAAAGGTATTATTTTATCTATGTAACAGAAGAATATACATTACCTACCTTTGATTTTACTAAATATATTTTATGTTTACATCTATGCTAATATTATAAAGAGGAAAGATTTGATTGTTTGTTTGTTTGCATTGAATAGGCTCCAAAACTACTGGACCGATTTGAAAAATTCTTCCACCATTAGAATCCTACATTATCCGTGATGAACATAGGCTACATAATGGGCTATGTGCAAGATTTTTAAAATAATTTGTTTTTTTTTTATTTTAAGCAGATTTATGGTCCCATAATCAAATAAAAAAGATATCAAATAATTATGGTTAGGGATCATTCAACAATTACGTGATCACCGGAAGGGGGGGGGGGGGTCGGGTGCTTGTATATACATCGGATTATTTGGGGGGGGGGGAAGAAGCTATGATTACGTCATCATTTTATAACTTTAATTAACGTATAGCGAAATGAATAAATAAATTATATTTAAATATTTACGTCCAATTTTGAAGTCTATTACTGGTAACACTAACTATTAGATAGATGGAACGGGATTTCCCCTGCTATAGACAAACTGTGGAACAGTGTGACCAGATTCAGTTTTTTTATACTTTTTCGGCATATTTTATCGACTTTTCCAAGCATCAGTATTGCTAATACAGCAAAAATTTTAAACACGGACGGATTACGTAATCAAGGCGAGGGGGGGGGGCTTAAAAACAAAAGATTACGCTGTGATTACATAGGGGGGGGGGGGGGGGTTAAAAAAACGGCCAAAAATGATCAGGTAATTGTTGAACGATCCCTTATAGGTAAAAAAATAATAATGTTTTAAAATTTTGGTTACGATTTGTTGCTTACTACAGCATTCTATACGGTTTAATTCCTTTGCCAAAGTAAAAAAAAAGACGTTCGACAGTTGGTTGACACATAACCTAACCATTGTGTTTTTGAGTTGTTGGTTGTTGAGTTTGTTTCTGTTTCGTGGTTTTGATTATTTGGATATTTACTGACTACTTGGTTTTGCTACCTGGACTCTATTGTTACCTTCTGTTTCGTGGTTTTGATTATTTGGATTTATATTTACTGACGACTTGGCTTTGCTTCCTGGACTTTCGAACTTTCGCAATACACTGGATTCTGACACTATGGATACCGCTCAGTTCGTTAGAGCTGATTCTACCAACTTGCCTGAAGTAACTACCAACCAAACTCGGAAATAAACAACCAATACAATATCACAAATTAATAATAGTAATGTGTCTACGACAATACAATATGAAACAGTTATGTTTTTTTTCTTAAGACAGTTTGGCAAAGGAATACGATTGCATAATTCCGTTCTTAGGATTAGTTTACCGTACTGAGAATCTTTTAATTATTATGTTTTTATTTCAAAAGATAGATTTTTAAAAATTTTTTTTTAAGAAACGGGACCTTATTCCTTTATGTTAAATAATAAATCAAACGAAATTAAAAATATTTTTAAAATGTCATACATAGCCCATTTTCCCGAATTCCGACGGGAACGAAGTTCCGGGCGGAAAGCTAGTAATTAATAAACAAAATTATTTTTTTGTGTAATTTTGGGTTTTTAGTCAAGATTGATGAAGCATGATTATTATTTTCTTAGTTATGACGAAGACAATCGCGAATTCCTTTTTGTACAATTTCTTTTTTATGCATTAGTAAACTTCATTAATAACCAACTGTATGATTCCTTAGAAATCTATAATCTCTTCTTATATTATAAATGCGAAAGTTACTCTGTCTGTCTGTCTGTTTCACGCCTAAACAACTGAACTGATTTTGATGAAATTTGGTTTTGAGATAGATTAGACCTTGGGAAAGGACATAGGCTCTATTTTATCCCACAGCTGGGCACGATATAAGCTGTAGTCCACGCGGGCAGAAAGCTAGTATCGTATAATCTAAAACCCCAAAATAATACAGCTTCTTCGAAAATAGTGTAAGTTTTTTGTACTAGGTATGGGACGTCCGCAATATGAGATCAGCGCTAGCGACTATCCGCTCTGACTCGTCCGTTAATCGAGTGGGGGTGAGCTCTGGCGGACTTATTGCTATACCGCACGACAACCGACAAGTCCGTCTGTTTGACTTGCAAGGACAGCGGCTTGCACGCTTGCCAAGATCCAGTCGGCAGGTAAGATATATATATTTTTATGTTCTACTTCTTCTTATCGTGTAGGTATGTGTCTCTGACTTGGTTTTAACGACTAAAGTAAATCGACAACAGCCGGGAACAACAGCTTAACATGCCTTCCGAAGCACGGAAACGCACGTGATAAATTGCCACTTTGGTCACCCGTCAGGATCCATGCCTCTGTGTAAGTTGCTTAACTGATTGGTTGAGATCAGCGAGTGCCTCTGGGCTACTAGAGCTTATGATGCCTAATAGACAAAATGGATACTCGACTAATGTGCTCAACGAACTGTCAAATTATTGCACTAGGACTGTTAAAGATTGTGAGATTAAATTATATTTTTTTCTCAGGGCCACCGACGTATGGTAACATCAGTAGCATGGGCTGAAGATATGTCTTCCAACATCAATTTCTTCAGCAGTGGCTTTGACCGCCGCATCCTCGGCTGGTCCATACAACCTTCCAAGGAGAACTGAATCATCAGAACTGTTTGTTAATCTATGAAGTATATCATGTGAGTTATGGTTGGTTTACATTTGACACTACTCGGTTTTTAGTTATCAGACTTTTCAACTGTTTGGTAAACGTATTGGAATAAATAAGAATATATTTGAGGAGTGTCTTCTTCTTATTGTGTAAGTGTAAATCAAGTGTGTGGCGAACTTGGCTAACCCTGGTGTCAGAGTTCTCAAACCACACAATGGCCACTGACTTGGTTTTAACGACCTGTAGTCAATCAATAACGTGCCCTCCGAAGCATGGAAACGCTCGTGATTAATTTGCCACTTTGGTCACCCATTATGTCTTGTCTAGACGGTTTATTTTAATATTAACTCTTTTTTCCGAAACAGCTGCAAAGTAAGAAAAATTGTATTGGGAGCGTTTTTTTTAATATTTTGACCTATGTTTTTTGGAAAACAGTAATTAATTAGCTCCTTAATTTTTGCTAATAATTTTTGTATTTTTCGAATCATCAGATGTGAGTGGTTGGGCAAAAAGGGACCTCAATGAAAAATAATTGATTTCGAGTAAATCGCGTTTAAAGTTTCGAGTCGATATTAGTTTCGCCTCGAGCGCGCTCACTAAAAAATCCACAAAAAAAACTATGGCACTTAAAAATATTCTGATTAGACCAAAACAAAGCTTAAAGACCACAGAAACAAAATTAATGGTCCCTTTTTGCGTAACCTTTCACATATTTATCGAGAGGTGTTTTGTCAGTGCGTAACTAATAAATACCTGAATAAATCTTCAGAGTTTAAGAAAGAGCGATTGATTCGTTTAAAAAATCTGATGGCGGAGTAGGTGTAAATGGACTTTATTTCGTCTGCGCTAGTGTTTGAGGTAGGCAGGATTTGCGTAGTAATAGAACCACCTTGTATGGGCAGTTAGTTGGTGTCATTTCATATCAAAAAGTCTAAATACAATGACCTATTGAGAAGAATGGCAATCATTATTTGTGGGAGCCAGACTTCCGTCTTGAAATCCATTCGCAGTCAATACCTTTGTTTCCACTCACTTCTACATCACATTTGTTAAGCAATAAAGCTTACATTGTCTTGTTTTACACAGAAAGCCGCGCGACTTTATCTGGACACCCCTTTAACACCCAGTTGCAGAGACGTCCATATTTAATGCCACTTTGACTGTCATACTGTCACTTTCCGTCTTGTTGACGTTAACAAGGACGGCATTACATTTAAAGAAGCTTTAACTTTAATGAACGTTTCTGCAACTGAGTGTAAATACCTTTCTGGTATGTGAATGCCGCTTTATTCCGTGTTTTTAGTGTTGCCAATTAAAAAAATGTTTTGCAATGATATGACGAGGTCCAGAAAATTTGTGCTTCTAATCGAAATTATTTTATCTGACTAGACATTTTCAAAATTTGTATTAATAAATTTAAAAACAAGTTTTATTACTACGCAAAACTCAGGCTTTGAATTGCCAAATATTTAATAAGTTATGTTATGGTAGAAGAATGAGTATAGTCGATTGTAAACTGTGTTTTAAAAGTTTGCTTACAATTATTAACCTTAATAATAATAATCATAAAAATAATGTTCATTCCTTTCTGCTACGTTGTAATACACCGCTTTGTGTTTGATTAATTTTCAATTCTTTGCACATGTTGCACAAAAACTATGGCTGTTATTTTAACTTAGATGACACAAATAAGCAAATATTACATTAAACCCAAAAAACATGTCGCATTTGAAGCCTCACAGATTGTTTTAAAGCTAATAAAGATCACACATTTAGTCCGCCTGAGTTTGATTCCATTTATTGGCAGATGCTACTGCGTAAAATAGATAGACTAAAACATGTATGCACTAGGTATACTCCGTGTCAGATAGGAAGGCGGAATGTGGCTATTACGTTTCGAAATAAGTGTGCACTATTCCTGTATATTTTTTCACTATTGATAGTCCTATCGATATTCTTACTGTTTTTCAAGGTCAACTTTAGATAGTCAAACTATCGATAGTTATGCAACACTATTGCATAGGTTTCATTTGATTTGGCAGGGTAAAGCGAACAGTATACTCCTACCAAATTAAATGGGCATTGTGCTTTATTAAAATAGTAAACAAGTGTCGTGCCTACTATTTTATAGCTTAATAGCTACTTTCTGCCTTCTTACTTGACGCTGAGTATTATACTACGGCCGTTATCAACTGAGGCGTGGCCCGTAAGTGCAAGCGAGTTAGGTTCCATAAGGCCCGCAAGTGCAAGCGAGATAGACAAAGGGAAATGATTTATGGCCCGACGCCTCAGTTTATAACGGCCCTAGTATAGATACAAATTTGTCTTCTTTGTTTCATCTAAGGATTATTGTATTTAAGGATGTTTATATTTTACGTATAAGTACTGTTGGCTTTTAGTAGTTTATTATTATTAATTATGTTTGTTCGTCCAGTGACGATTTGTATTTAAAAGTATATGTGGGTTGGTATTTAATATCGTATGTTGTAGTTAGCGGGAAAAGGACTTAGGGAAATTATACTGATGTGGAATTAACTAAGACATTATAGTTTGTGTTTAATAATAAGGTTACGGTATAATTTAAAAATGTATTTTCAACCTTATAAGGTTTTCATCTTAGGGTGTTCGTTTTCCACCGATTTTTATTTGGTACTAAAGGATGCCTGGGACCTCAATTCCGTGGGAATTTCGTAAAATACTTCCATATTCGTAGCCTACGTTATAAAAGGAACCTTTTGGCCAAATTTTAGCTTTCTAGGGCTAAGGGTTTGGGCTTATGATGAGCCAGTAAGTCAGGACTTGCAATTTTATACATATAGTTGGAAAACAGCGGGAATGAAAGGTCGTCTAAGGTCAAAAACTCTCGTTTGCGGTTGGCCTAAATGTTCATAGACCTCTATGGCCAAATTAAATTTTGTTTTAAGTACATAATATCTATGATGATAAGTACCTCTTGTTATTATGTAGCTCCATGCTAATTTGATCGAAGTCAGTACTTATTAACACATTAATATATGTGGTAACTTTAAATTAGCTGGCGAAAATTAAGGAAATGCATCTGCCCACTAAACTAAACAACTTTCCCTAAAAAATATGGGTAGAAATTTGAAAAAAAATAATTTCGCCTCCTCATACAACTTGTACGATCATCTATTTACCTTTATACAAAAAGTCGCAAAATCTTTTGGGAATTTTATACAAGGTGTTTAAAAAAACCCAAAAATAATAATAAATCAAAATTAAGCTTATTGCACAGTTCTATTACAAATTGCCAAGTATGTCATATTAATTATATGAAACTTTCATTTTGTAAATGGCAAACCGTGCAACTGATTACTAGAGTTGCGACTATTTCACTTTTAAAATTAAATTTTGGAATTTCTTTTATTTGGGTTTTTTTGAAACACCTTGTCTTATACACCTGGGGAAAAGTTGTTCTGTTTCATTGGGAGAAAAGTTTCTCTAACTAATTTAAAGTCTATGATACATTTTGTTATTAAACTCTCAGATATCTAATATAGAAAATGGCACACTAACACTTAGCTGTAAGTTTTATTACCCTTTTAGCGACAAAAGTTTTCGTCAAAAACGCCCACCACTAGCCACGACATTAAAAAAAAATGTTTAATGTCGTGGCGTATGGCAAACGCTTGGTGAACGATATTAAAGTAAAAAAAAATTGTCTGATATATCAGACTGGCGGCGAGGGCACGAAACTTTAACGTCTGATATATCAGACTTTGGCGGTTAAAAGGTTAACGTTGTCTCTTTCTCACTTTTGGGATACATTTTCTCACTTTTTCCGTCCCTATCCACTTATAAGTGAGTGTGTCATTTTTATTTAATTGCTCGTTGTACTAAAACGTATATGTGCTAATTGTATTTCAATGGTCAGTATGATAAGATTTTGTATATATCGTCCTATTATGTGTATAGGTATGGTATGTATATTATAAACTAGAGGATGCCTAGGACTTCGTTTCCATCGGAATTTCGTTAAATCCTTAATCCTTGCCTACGTCATAAAAAGAACCTTAAAAAGAACAGCTTTCTAGAACCAAGGGTTTGGGCTGCGCTTCGGTGAGTCAGTGAGTCAGGACTTGCAATTTTATATATACGTATTAAAATTGTTCTATTTCATGAGCGCGCGATCAAATGAAAACGTTAAATGTTTCTTCTATTTCGAAATTCACGCGCCGTAAATGTAAAATCTTTACAAAAAAAAATATTAATGCGCAGCTCTATTTCAAATGTCAAACCGTGCAACTAATCACTAGAGTTGCGACCATTTCACTTTTTAATTTTTTTCTTTTTTTGAATTTCTTTGAAACACCCTGTATACAGTATGTTTCCAAAATTATATGTCTATTATAAGAATTAATCATACTCACTGATAATGATATTTAATGTTTATGATTAACTACATCACTTGTGAAACTTAGACAGTGTCATGTACATTGCTTTTAAAATTGAAATAGAGAATTTAACTTTTAACATATTGTTAGGAATACCTGTCACTTCAACGAAACAATATAATCCACCTAGTCAAAATATATTGTTATTTTAAGCCAAAGATCAAAGCTCTGGAATGTAGAACTAATGAAAAATGTTAAAAACTTAGTTCAAATATCACGAATCGAAGCTGTAAAAATACTTTTTTTTTTTCTCACAAAATCAATTCTGACTTTTTAAATAGTGGCAAAGGCTTCGTCAGTTGCTTGTGCAACACTTTGTTGTTTAACACACGATGTATGCGCTCCTGCCGCGCGTACCCGCTCAACGCTGCGGCCGGCCGTACAGTCTCTACTATGTTGTCGTCGTACAAATCCACTAGATTTCGTAATATGGATTCTAAACCAACTGTATTTAAAACCAAACCATCTTGTAACATCTTCAAAGGCGCTTGTTCACCAAAAAGTTCTGAAGGAATTCTGTAAATTGATTATAAATTTAAATTGTTTTAAAAATATTAGGCAAAGGGCTTTTGTACTTAGGATATAATTATCTGTTATTATTATACTAAGTTATTGTATGTAGTAATATTATTTTTTCTATATAGTGGAATTTTAGCCGTATGTTTCCTTATTATTTATTTGTAATATGCATATCGATGATGCATATTCAATGTAATGTTTATAATACTTGTTCTTTCAAGTGTTATATACAAATATTAATGTAAAATGAATCTTCGAATTCTTTCGAACCATGTCCAAGAACTTTAAAAAAGCTTCATAAATGTTTAAAAATGTTAAAAACAACAATACAAATACAATATTGTTTTAAAATTATCTGAAATATAGAAGCCATTAAATAGTCAAACGGCTGAGTAAGTTACTTCTTATTTACTTACTTTCTTTACCTCCTTCATAAAGGATTTTAACTAATTTATTTCGGTAATTTTCAATACACAGTTTATTTCCATGGTTTTATGTCCATGGTTTACTTCTGCAAATATTAAGATACTAGCTTTTCGCCCGCGGCTCCGCCCGCGTGGACTACAGGTTATATCGTGCCCAACTGTGGGATAAAATGTAGCCTATCTCTGTACAGAATTTCATCAAATCGGTTCAGTAGTTTAGACGTGAAAGACGGTCAGACAGATAGACAGAGTTACTTTCGCATTTATAATATTAGTAAGGATTTTAAGGGAGAAGTTAATTTCTGTCAAACAATATGCTATAAAATGTTATCCATCTTATTTGTCTTATAAATGTGTTTTAATGTACCATACGTGTCTATACATGCTTCATTATACCTATGAAATGTATGTACATCAGTGTTTTTCAATCTTTTTGACTTTACGACCCCTTTGGAAGTTCAAAGGTTAAAAGTTAGTCGCGGGGTATGCGCGAGACATTATACAGGCACAGCCTTTTCACGACCTAAAATAATTGTCTTTTTATTTTTTCCCGCGACTCCCCGAGTAAAGCTTCACGACTCATTTGACGGCCGGCCGGTTTGGTCGAGTGGTAGTGACGCTGCCTCTTGATCAACGGGTCCTGGGTTTGATTCCCAGTCGGGGCAAATATTTGTGTAAAAAGCATTGTTCACGGGTCACGGGTGTTTGTGTTTGTCTTTATGTGTGTTCCGAGAGACCCACGACACAAGGGAAAAACTTATTGTGGGCCTTTGAGTTTGTAGCGTTTATTTATTATTATTTATTTATAGTTTGAAAAACACTGACCTTATACGAGTTAGTTTCCAATTTAAAAAGTTACGATTATGACTTTATTAGTCAGTTCACACCGCGACGCGACGCTGCGCGCACATATTAATAGAGCCACTCAAAATATAATTTTATTTATTACATGTGAGAATTTAGAATACGTCACACCACGCAGCGCTGCGCCTCGAGATGACGTCAAAAAAATATTCCTCTCTATTTACCATATTCCGCTATGAATTCACCTATTTGCTGTTTTACCCATAACTACTACTTACTCGTGAACATAGCTTAAAAAAATATTTCATCCCTTTTGAAGGCGGGTCAATTTTTTGTTAAAAATATTTTATGAGTGGCTCTATTAAAAGTGCTCGCAGCGTCGCGTCGCGGTGTGAACTGACCCTTAGGTTATAAAGTAGGTAATTTCTTGTTGTTGTCTTCTTCCTAAAAGGTAAAAATTACTTTGTGAAATACTTTAACATATTTAGCAAACCAAGCATAATAATCGTTATTTAAATAGTTTGTGTTTTATGTAATAACATGATTCATAATGTGAATGAATAGGTTGTTGAATATCTTCTATAAATGATCTGAATATTTTTGTTATGCCTATTATGGTATGGAATATATGGAATTGTAATTTTGTGTTTTTTTAATTTCTCCTAAAATTACCTAAAAACTAGTTTTTCTTCGTGTGTCCAAAAATGTTGGCAGGGCAGGTGCAGCAGAGGTACTAAACGCAAGACTTGAAAACGGTTAAGGTATAACGGTAGGGTAACAGGTATAAAATTTCAATACCGTATCAATTTAAAGGTAGAGTCAAAACGGTTAGGAATTACGGTTACGCTACCGTTTTATACCGATATCTTTATAATTTTACAATAATATACCTTTATTTTTATCGCTACCGTAACCGAAATTATTTTGGTACCGAAAAAACGCCAGCGCGATGTTGCCGGCAGCGGTGGGGTGTAAAGAAAACCTATTTATTTATTAATTTATGTACCACAAAAAATAACGGTACCGTTACTTAGCGGTACCAAATAATTTCGCTACCGAAATTTTAAGCTGCCGGAAAATAACGGTACCGTTATTTACGGGTACCTAAAACTTAAAGGTATGACGTCATACCGCTAACCGTTTTAACCGATATTTTTTCGGTTATTCAAGCCCTGACTAAACGTAAATATGTCACCGTAACATTGTAATTTAAATTAATAAGAAACTGAGAGTTTAACTGTCAGTAGGTTCATTGTGAACTGCCCCTTGTTTTCACATTGACGGACTTTTTTATCATAATATTCTTCTTCTTATCGTGTAGGTATAGTCAAGTGTGTGGCGAACTTGGCTAACCCTGCCCTGGTGTCAGAGTTTTCAAACCGTACAATGGCCTCTGACTTGGTTTTAACGGCTGTAGTTAATCGACAACAGCCGGGACCGACAGCTTAACGTGCCCTGTGCAGCACGGAAACGCTCGTGATAAAGTATTGCCATTTTGGTCACCCATCAGGTTTTCTGCCTCTGTGTACGTTGCTTAACCTCACTAATCGGTTGAGATCAGCGAGCGCCACTGGGCTAAGAGCGCTTCTTATAATATTAATTTATCCCAATTGCATGGGGGGTAAAATAGGTGTTCAAGTTTTGTAAGAAAAAAACGATTTTTGTGGACTATTGACTGTAAACTTCGTGGAAATATATCTTGAAGCAAATAAACGAACACGTGCTTCGCTATTTTTCGAAATTTATCCCCTAAGTGGTCGCAATGGGTTAAACAAAAGTAAAAATACAAAAAAAAACACTTAAAGTTTCGTTAGATTATGAATTTACTAGGCAAATTGTAACGTCGCTGGAGATTATAATTTCGTTAGTGAAATTGTTATATTACCTACGGTCTTTACAATTTTTCGGTGACCATATCCGTTTTCAAGTTCGATTTTCGGTTAGAATAAGTAACTATTCCTGAAAAAAAGCAGTTGTTTCGGTTTATGGGTGTTTTGGCTGTCTTTGTACAGACAGCAGCTCGTCAGGTTAAACATTTTTACTACGAAAGCCGGCGCTAAAAGGCGACGTCAAGGTCAACATATTTAGCCGGATGTGCCGCCGTGTATACATGTTCAGAGGGTTACCTACTTATAGCTGTAGAAAAAAAATAATAGGTCTTTACCTATGAAATTGCCGATTTTTTCTCAAGCTTTATTGATCAGCTATTACTAAAATTGTTTTTATTTAAAACCTTGGCCATATAACGGAGATATTGAGTCAAATTAATACATATTTACTTGAGATTTATTTGCTGAAAAAGAAGCTCAAATATAGCTCGTTTCATCCGTGGTCCGTTTCATTGCTTATTTTTGCTGTACCGTTGTAACAGTTACAACTTTCAATAAAGTAAGTATGATGAAAATTAACTTAATATAGTCCAAACCTTCCCACAAAATTTTGCTAAATTTGGATTTCGCATTCCCGAGAAAAATCCAAAAACGTTAGTATGGAAAATTCAGTTTTCCAAAAATATTGTATGAAAAACGGCAATTTCATAGGTAAAGACCTATTATAATATATTTATTATATACCTAGTCTTGGAGTGAAAGGCAATGGAAACCAAGCGTGGGATTTTATATTGTGAATTTTATTGGAACAAAACCATATCACATAAATCTACAACGTCCAATTACAATTTAAATATTTCTTCTAACTGAATGGGAGGATTTCTTTTTGGGTATTTGGGGAGGTTTAGGAAATTATAGTTTGTATTTATAAACACATCCCTCAAGTTTATAAGTAACTGTTTATTTCACTTTATTTTCACGAGTACATAAGTGTCTATTAACTAGGTAACAACTTCTAGTTCCGCGCTGCGTGTTCGCAATGTCATACTGTGTCTCCTATAACACAGTTCCATCTTATTTAAAGGAACGGCCAAGTAAGAAACTTGTCGTTCATTGGCAAGCTTAAACATTGGAGCGTATTTGGCGCTCGCAGGCTGGCCGATAGCAGCCACAGAATTTGGTCGCTCCATTTTACGGAGCGGTGGCATCCGCCACACCACCCCCCCCACGAAGAAAATAAAACCAGAGGAAGAAGAAACATGCATCAAGTAAAAGAACAAAAGAGCGGTCAAAGGTTGAAAGGAGTCTTAAATCGAACCTTTCTTCCCGAACGCGTTGTAATTTAAGGTTTCTTAGAGGGCTCTGGAGCAGGCTTCGTCGCAGGAGGCACAACCCGGACAGTGGGTGTCACAGGCTCAGATGGAGTGGAAGGTGAAGCTTTAGTAACTGATGAGTCATCACCAGTAATGTAGGCCGGTTTAACACGCTCTAAGCTGACCGTAACCGTTCGTTCACCAATTTTTATTGTGATGGTCTTGTCCTGTCTTGAGACGACCCTATGCGGCCCCGTATAAGGCGGCTTTAAAGTCCTTAAGGACGTTCGAACGGAATCGTCTCTTAAGAAGACGTGTGAAGAAGTATCCAACTCCTTAAAAACGAATGTAGAGCGCTGACTATGACGAGATGCCGGCACTGGTCGCAGTTGGGACATGTACTGTCGTAACTGAGTGACTAAGCTAGTGGCATCCTCGACGCTATTACTGGGAGGTGAAGAGACAATTAGCTCACCGGGTAGGCAAAGGGGTTCCCCATAAACCAACTCGGCTGAGGAAGTCTGCAAATCCTCTTTCAAAGCAGCACGCATGCTAAGGAGCACCACAGGCAAAGCTTTATGCCAGGATTCGTTATGACACATCAGGGCAGCTTTTAATTGCCGACGCATCCGTTCCACTAAGCCATTCGCACACGGATGATAGCTCGTGGTGCGAATTCGTTTGGCACAGCAGAGATTCATTAAGGCTTGAAAGAGTGTAGCCTCAAACTGACGTCCTTGGTCAGTTGTCACCAAAGAGGGTACCCCGAAACGGGCTATCCACTCTCTGAAGAAGGTTTCTGCAACCTCGTCCGCCGTCATGCTTACCATAGGCCAGGCTTCAGGCCACCGCGTAAAGCGGTCAACAGCTGTTAAACAATACTGAAAACCTTTGCTATGCGGAAGGGGACCTATGATGTCTAAATGAATGTGGCGAAAACGTTTCGTTGGGCTGGAGAAATGACCAAGTGGGGTGTTTGTGTGTCTGGTTACCTTGCTACGCTGGCAAGGAATGCAGGAACGACTCCATTCACGGCAGTCTTTTTGCCTGCCAGGCCACACAAAACGCTCAGACACCAACCGCGCGGTAGCTCGCGCACCTGGGTGGCTGAGATTATGTAATTTTGTAAATATCGCACGACGAAAGGTCGGTGTTATATATGGGCGGGGTCTACCGGTGGAGACGTCACAAAACAGTTCGATGTCAGTACCAGGTATGTTGATCTTTTGCAGGGTCAAAGACGACTCGGATTTAGCTTTTTGGAGCTCCGGGTCCGTGGTTTGATCTTGAGCCAGTTCCGCATAGCTTTCTTCAATGCGGATAGCTTCGATGCGGGACATAGCGTCCGCCACCACATTGTCTTCGCCTTTTATATATTTAATGTCAGTTGTGAATTGACTAATGAAAGACAATTGATTTAGTTGAGAGGGCGGCAACTTCTCGCGGCGCTGTATGAAAGCATACAGCAAAGGTTTATGGTCCGTGAAGATAGTTACATGCTGAACTTCAAGTATGTGACGGAAATGCTGTACACTTTCATACACCGCTAAAAGCTCCCTATAGTAAGCAGGCCATTGCGATTGCTTTGGTGTAAGTTTTTTACTGAAAAATGCAAGGGGACGCCAGTCGCCATTGATTTTCTGTCGCAGGCAAGATCCGACATGTACCCTTGAGGCGTCTGTAAACAGGCCAAGCGGTGCATCATTTACAGGATGCTGCAACAGAGTTGCGTCAGATAAGCTCTTTTTACAAGCTTCAAAATGTTCGCGTAGTTCGGGTGACCATGGAAATGGCTTTGCACCCTTACCGTTAACAGAAACTAAGGCGTCTATTAATGGGGCTTGAAACTGTGCGGCATGGGGAATGAATCGACGGTAATAATTTAACATCCCAAGAAACCGTCTCATGCCTTGTACTGTCTCGGGAGGGGGAAAATCTAGGAGGTTTTTGACACGTTCTTGGGGAGGACGAGTGCCATCGGCATTTATCGTATACCCGAGAAACGTCACTTCAGAAGCACCAAGGACACATTTAGAGGGATTGATCACAACTCCATAATCCTGCAGTCTCTTGAAGAGAATGCGCAGGTGTTCCTTGTGGTGGGTTTCGTCAGGAGAGAAAACGAGGACATCATCGATATATGGAAAACAAAAATCGAGACCTCGTGTGACCTCATCGATGAAACGCTGAAAGGTTTGACCAGCGTTCCTTAAGCCAAATGTCATGTAAGGGAATTCGAAGAGGCCAAACGGAGTAACGATGGCTGTCTTCGATATATCCTCATCGGCGACAGGAATTTGGTGGTACGCTTTTATTAAATCTAGAGTACTGAATATAGTAGCGCCTTGTAAACCTTGCGCGAAATCATTGATGTTTCGGACAGGGTACCGATCTGGCATCGTCCGAGCGTTCAATGCGCGGTAATCTCCACATGGGCGCCAAGAATTATCTTTCTTTGGCGTCATGTGCAAGGGTGATGACCAGGCACTCTTGGAAGGTCGGGCTGTACCACACCGTATCATCTCCTCAAACTCTTTCTTGGCTGCCAATAACTTTTGATTATAGTTAAAATTATAGCTTGTATAAACACATCCCTCAGTTTATAAGTAACTGTTTATTTCACTTTATTTTCACGAGTACATAAGTGTCTATTAACTAGGTAACAACTTCTAGTTCCGCGCTGCGTGTTCGCAATGTCATACTGTGTCTCCTATAACACAGTTCCATCTTATTTAAAGGAACGGCCAAGTAAGAAACTTGTCGTTCATTGGCAAGCTTAAACATTGGCGCGTATTTGGCGCTCGCAGGCTGGCCAATAGCAGCCACAGAATTTGGTCGCTCCATTTTACGGAGCGGTGGCATCCGCCACAGGTATTAAAAAAAAAAGTACTTCCCCAGAGCTCTCTAGATGGCGCTGAACTGACTCCGTTACTAGGTGCCGAAGCCAAAAGGCTTGGAGAAAAACATTGCATCAAATATTCTGAGTTTATTTTGGCTTTCCAATCATCCTAGTTTTCTCGCGCTTTGTTATAATTCAGTTTTGTTTTTTCGTTGTTTTCGTAAAATCACCTAACTACGTATGGTAGACGTGATATTGATGTGATATGACTATAACGTTTCGTTTTATGATCTCAAAATTACGTTCAAGTGAATTAATCAAAAATAATTTAACGTTCCGTTCCTTGCAGTAACGTACATAGTTTAGCGCCATCTATCCGGCGACTGGGGAAAAATTTAAAAAAAATAAAAAGAAAATCCCTCATTGTACAGAGGCTAGCGCATCAGGTTACTCAATTTTCATTGCAAAACCGCTCTTATCTCAACAGCACAGAGTGCACGCGTGTGGTAACCTGAGTTGCGGCCGTCCGTACATCTATGGATCATTGGCGTATCTAGGGTTATTTTCTAGGGGGGGCCTGGCGAAAATTACATGTAAGTACTCTAGCTTAATATTAATACGCTGTGTATTCAAATGTAACTAATAAGTACTGTATTCTAGTATGTAATAATAAGTAAGTATGTAGATTTCTCGGCTGTGATAATTATTTATTATAAAATGATTTTTGTGTGAAGTTATTTATCAGTATTTTGGCGTCAATCATAGAATTTCGAATTGGTAGCCCAACATTCTGGGGTGGGCCCTAGACCATACTGGGGTGGGCACGGCCCACCCGGCCCCCCCCTTTATACGCCTATGCTATGGATCATTCCATTATTTTTTTTGGATTGGCAGTATGACTAAATTGCTTTAGTCTGCAAATCTTTAAAAAAAAACTTTGTCCAATCAAATCAAATCACGGCGGGGGTCTTTGGCGGGAACTCGGCGTGAGCGGTTGCTTTGTCAATTAAATTTTCATTTTCTGCGTGAAAAAGTTGTTTAATGTGTAATAGTGATAGTGTATTATGCAGTAAATTGACTAAAATTCGTGTAGTGATGAAAAATTCAAGTGATAACAGTGTTTCTGCTCCGTTTGGTACCGACATAGATCCTCGCGGTTGTGCTTCTCGCCGCCAGTTTTCGTAAAACAGACGCTATCCGGTTTTACGCAGAACATGAGAAGCTTAGGGCTTAGGTTAAGTTGAAGAAAGAAGATTTTTCACTTAAGACATG
Source organism: Aproaerema taeniolella (assembly GCA_949987775.1). Taxonomy (NCBI): domain Eukaryota; kingdom Metazoa; phylum Arthropoda; class Insecta; order Lepidoptera; family Gelechiidae; genus Aproaerema; species Aproaerema taeniolella. Next base: position 8,144,333 of record OX465262.1, read on the forward strand.
GCTGTATGGACATAGTTTCCTTTGCCTTTCCCGAAAGGGATAAATTAAAAAAAAAAAAATTACAAAAAAAAAAAATCAAATCACGACGGGCAGTCCTAGAAAGATAAAAAAAACATTTTGGCTGAATTCGCGAAACAAGACGTGGGGATTTTGCAGATTTGTGCTGATAAACTCTGATTTTGGTAATTATTCCAATATTTCTTACTATTTTTAATCTCCGAACACTACATCAAACAATATTTTGGTTTACTTCCGATGTTTCCTCATTGTTATTGTTTCTGCATGTTTACAAATTGAAAGCATGTTGCTTTAGCGTGAAGATGGACGAGTTGAGGAGTTTCTTCAACGATCCTTGTCCGTCGAAAGATCAGATAAAGCGGATCCGAGGGGGTGTGACTGGCGGTATTCGGATCACGAGAGAAGATACCCTGCAGCAATGCGGTCGCAAAGAAGAGCACCGGCACTCTGTCGTGCCCACCGGCACAGACTATGCCCGCGAAGTCAGGGAAAAAGAAACTGAAATGTATTTGAAGGTTAGCTATTAGACAAAGCCTTTTTTTTTTCAATAAGAATTTATCATCCATAATCTCTACTTGACTGCATCTTTTATTAAAAACACAATTAAAAAGAGCAAAATATACCTAATACAGTAATTGACATACATAGGCATATTATTTTATATAATATCTCGTAATGTTCTACAAAATTTAGTCTTTTTTTATACCATGAATATTACCGGTTCTGTATAAACCAGCTCACAATCTGATTCGATACCAACAGTTTAAACACACGCAGATCTCGCTGAACAGTTGAAGTACAACTTTATCTAATTTAGGAATCAATGATGAACAAAAATATTTTTTCCTCCTTCGATCAACTATAAAGACCTAGATACACAATCCACAACAAAAAAGTTCCCTCACTAAATGATCACCCACTTGACGTTTTGGGTTGTCTTTTCGTTTAGTAGCATTCGTTCGTTTCGAAAGTAACCATGCCTCAGTGCGCAGTGAAAAATTTTAAAAATCACAACTTTAAAGGAATGTGGAATGACATTTTTCAAATAAGTAGTTTTGTAATTATTATATGTGAATTGAAATTATCTTGATATTTGGCCAAGAAAAGGTTATAAAACATTTTTTTAGTTTAATTTAATAACATTCGGCGAGAGTATAACCCTTTAAATTGAATAGACACTAGCCGAACTTACAAATCCATACCGTTGTATTTCAACATCATTTGTTCGGGTTATGCAGTGACTCTGTTCTAAAACAAATAGAGACGCTGTTTTTTTTTCTATTGTTTTTTTTCATTTTCATCTGTGTTATAAAATTTAAGTGTAAAAAGTATAATATTAATTCTGTTTTCTATACTTACATTAAAGGTTTTATGGCAAAATCATCATATAAAACTGAATTAATAAAAAATTTAACGTGCGTGACGTTTACAAACATAAAGCTTTATTGGATTTTTAGTTTTCCTAGAGATCCTGTGCGATGTGGACTGTGGACATCCGTGATCGCACGTCAAAGATGTGAAGATTTTTTTCAGCCGTCGCAAAGTAGTGTCTTTTGCTCCTAGCATTTTTTAGAAAGTGACTCGTATGTCATTACAAAAGGAGTCAAAAGGTTACACAAAACAGCTGCACCTCAAATAGTATGTACCTTTTTATCACTTTTGATTTGGAGTTTCTTGTATTGAATAAAATAAAAAAAATATGTTTCAGCTTCAGGATAAAGATGATGACAGCGAAGAAGACAAATGTTTTTTTTTTGAGTTGGTTGCTTTTTTTTAAAAAAAAATATTTCTTGTACTTAAATATCTATTTAGTTTCATAGCTAATTTCCTCTCTTAAATCTCAATAGGTCAATTCTGTTTTAAATAAGCAAAACATAATATATGTGTAATCGGGAAAGACACAGTTCTTTTCTTTTTTTATAAGTTATTTCATATTTCATAAAAAAAATAAGCATAGAATATTATGTTTATAAGCAATAATTAAGAAGAATGGTGGCTGCTGTGATTATCAATTGTAATGTATATTAATCGTCGGTTAATTTGAAATTAATGTGATTTTTTTAATAATAAAAAAACATAAAAACTAACATAAAAGTAAACGGCTGAACCAATTTTGATAAATCATATCTGAAATCCAGCGCAAGAAGAAGCTTTCGAATAAAATAAACTGCACCATTAACATCATCAGTTTAAGAGCTATGACGCTCCTATACATATACCTACAACACAATCAGGGGTTAAAAAGAAAACCACACCATTTCGTAGCATTTTGAATTTGTTAAAAAGTTTGTACGAAGATTTTTTTTATGTGAAATCGACCCAACTAATATATTTTTATAATTAATAAAGGCATCTCCACTCCTCCCATGTTCTACGTGACAGCCAGTGTCATCAAATTGTCTTACGTTATCCTTTGTTCAAAACCAAAAGTGTTATTTTACAAATTAAACAGATTTTATTTTCGACCTTATAATATTACGTTAAGGTTTAAATTAGATTAAAATGTTTGAAACTTTAGAACTTTTTCATAATACATGAAGTGGTATACAACTATCTAAGTACGTATTGTAGTTAGGACACTTTTAAATTTCATTTTGTATGGGACTGTGTATCTAGTTTTCTATAGTTGATCGAAGTTTTCCTCACAAAAAACACATAACTTAATGAAGTGGTACCTATGCAATAGTAATTGTTCAAGTGCAAAGCATCAAGCTTAATGCATTCTAAAATGTACAATACTGTCCAGGTTGTTAAAGGGGTCACTTGGATGAGTATATGTATATTATTAATATGAATCCAGCATATCAAATTGTTTATCAAATTCAAATTGTTTATTGTAAAACTAGAGTGACAATAAATGAAACTTAAGACAACATATTAATAATAAGGCAAATGAATACCAGTGCTTGAACTAAGCTAAATGCCTGTATCTCAGGCGATGTATGGAAGACACTAAAAATAAATTCAGATATTAAATAGGTAATGTTTTCATTTTTAGAACGAATTAGGTCGAGACAATTGGCAGAGTGTCTCAGGAGGATTAGAGTCAATAGAACATTTGTCATCCTGGGGAGCTTCAATGATGAATATTGGCGAACTCACCGAAGAAGCCATGACGGAAGTATACAGCAAATACTCCTTCAAGAAAAGAGAAGACAGAATGAAATTGGCTATTGACGAGTTTAAACAAGACGTAAGAACTTTTAATTCTTTAAACTTTTGACCCATTTTGTTTCATATGCTATTAATTGAAATGCAAAAAAATCAGTCATATTTATTTATCAGTTACATTAAGGCAATAAGGCCCAGAAAATTTAATCAATGGACACATTCTTGATATTAGTTGGAGAACTGTAAACTGACATTTTGTATGTTCTAGGAAATTAAGCTATTTTTGATCTTGATTTGATTTTGACAAAGGCTTACTTTCTACATGAATGAAGTAGATTAGTAAATAAAATAATTTTTAAAAAAATGTAAGAACCAAGTGTGTTTTCTAGATCCTGGACATGATCAGTGGTTTTCCAGTAGTAATAATTGAAGGACCAACGGGATGTGGTAAGACCACACAAGTACCGCAGTGGATTCTTGATGACTGTTATCAAAAGCGAAAGCCGTGTAAAATTATTGTGACACAACCGAGAAGGATCGCAGCCATATCCATTGCTCGGAGAGTCGCTCAGGAGAGAGGCTGGGATGTTGGAGGTCTTGTGGGATATCAAGTAAGTTAATTGAAGAAAATTATTTGATAAAGAACGATTTGTAAAGTAAATGGCGAAGTCGTTAGGCCAACTTGACCAAGATCATTTTCAGAGCCATGTATCAATTAACATATTGATTTAATACTAGCTGATGCTCTCGATTTCGTTCCTTGAGCTAGAAAGTTTTGTGGGTGTATGCAGAACTACTCGCTAAAATTTCGTCATAATCATATGAATAGATTATGTACACCAGTACATAAGAGTGACAGCAAAGGTGTAGTTACGAACTACCGGCCAATTTCAATTTTGTCGACTTTGTCAAAGGTCTTCGAAAAGTTAGTACACGGATCATTATATCCACTACTTGATAGGCATATAATAAATAACCAACACGGTTTCGTAAGAAACCGCTCTACTTCGACTAACTTATTATTATACACCTCCTACTTATTTGATGCCCTAGATAAGGGGACACAAGTTGATGCCGTGTACACAGACTTCAAGAAGGCCTTTGACAAAGTTGATCATTTAATACTACTACATAAGCTTGAATACAATGGAATTAAGGGTTCTCTACTCAGGTGGTTTGCATCTTACATTGATAACCGAAAACAGCGTGTCGTAGTGAATGGGTATGAATCAGGCTTGTATTCAGTATCTTCTGGAATTCCACAAGGGTCGATTTTAGGACCTTTCTTATTCGTCTTATACATTAACGATGTTTTCGAACACATTAAATACTCAAATTTTATCATTTACGCTGATGATTTAAAAATATTCAAAGAAATTAAGACCTTGGATGACTGTGAATTACTGCAACGGGACCTTATAACTTTCAACGACTACTGTCTTAAGAATAAACTCCAATTGAGCCACTCAAAGTGTAGTATGATAACTTTTACAAAAAAGTTAACCCCACTTGTTTATCAATATACTATAAATGGTGTTAATCTGACTAAAGTATCATGTATCCGTGACCTCGGTGTGTTGCTGGATAGCAAACTTACTCTGGATGTACGTACATATTGAGCATATTATTTCTAGGGCCTTTAAGTTATTTGGTTTTATTTCCAGAATTGCACAGCCATTCAGGAAACCAGGGACGTATCTTTATTTGTTCTCTTCACTTATTAGACCCTTATTAGAGTATGCTGCTGTGGTTTGGGACCCTTTTTATAAAAAATACATCAACGACATTGAAAGAGTACAGAAAAAAATTTTGAAAATTCAAATTACGAAGACCTTATATCTAAATTTAATTGTATTAGTCTACAACAACGACGAACCAATTTAGGGTCCATATTTTTATATAAAATTATCAATGGTTTCATAAATTGTCCTGAACTGGTGGGTAAAATCAATTATAAAGTACCTTATCGTGGCACCGGTAGAAATAAAGGCCTCTTCTATATTCCTCTCTGTCGGACCAACGCTGAAATGCGTTCTCCGCTATATCGAATGTGTAAAACGTACAATGACCAATTTTTGGACATTGACATATTTGGATCTACGCTATATAAATACAAACGCGAGCTTGCACTAAAAAAACGTTAATTAGGTAATTGTTATTATATAATTAATATATATACAATATACATTTATTAAAATATATATTTTATTACATACTATATTATATTTATATATTTTCAATTATTTTTTTCCTTCTTAATTATCTACTTTTTTTTCTCAGCACTCTGTGACGGCTGAATCTTGTTAAATTGTTGTGGAACATGTTGTTGGTATACACGTAACACACTCAACTTATTGATGTTATCAAAAAATCTGTGATTTGTCTTGTGTAATACTGTTTGTGTTCTTCTTAATAAATAAATAAATAAATAGAGGACAAACCAAACTTACACTGATTTTTATTAATATAGATTACTAGCTTTAAGCCCGGGACTTCATTCCCGTGGGAATTCGGGAAAATAATGTACCCATGTTCATCACAGATAATGTAGAATTCCAATGGTGAAAAACAATCAAATCTTTCGTCTTTATAATATTAATATATGTAGATCAACAGTTTTACTCTTATTCAACATATTTTAAAATTACATATTACTTATAACTTTTTTCAGGTGGGCCTAGAAAACCGATCATCTCCTGATACACGTATACATTATGTCACCACAGGGATCTTGCTACAAAAATTAGGTAACACTCATACTGTGTTCACATTAAATAGCGAGCGTGGTCACTAAATATCAAACATAGGACATGATATAGTAGCGTTTACATACAGACGCAAGTAAAAACCATTGCACCCTGCTTAATTATCTCAGTGGGGAAATTAAACACTACGCTTTTTTACGACGCGTGCGATACAAATCTCGTACACACGGGTGTGCAAGAATCGCGCGAAGGTGTCACTTCTTCACATACAACATGTGGGCAAGGTAGTGTACTAACACCATGTTTCATTATGAACACGTGCTTATTGTGACCTACGTTTTGATATTTCGTGACCCCCGTGAGTTAATGTGAATTAATACTAAGAGGCCAGTTAGCTTATAGTAACTTTTTCCCTAATTTCTAGTGAACGCAAAAACAATGAACGAATACACCCACGTGATTCTAGACGAAGTTCACGAAAGAGGCCAAGAGATGGACTTCCTTCTGCTTGTAGTCAAAAGACTGTTATACACTGTCTCGCCCCGAATCAAAGTGATATTGATGTCTGCAACGTTCAGGAAGAAAGCATTCGCAGATTACTTCAGTATACCGTCGCCTCATGGCCCACAGATGACCTCCTGCATTGAAGTTGTGAAGAAAGAACCCACTTTCACTGTAAAGACGTTCTTCTTGAATCATCTCACGAAGTTCGGATCGGTAAGTTGATAAGGTTTGAATATGATTTGGTTCTACTACACAGCGGGAAAATTAGGTGATTCCTAACCTAGGATGTTACAAGCGCGCGGCGCGTATTTTGACATAAATCGCACAAGCGTAAAAGACAAACAACTTATTCTTTCTGAATAGATTTGGTGTATTGATTTGTTCATTTGGTGTATTCTTTCAAAACATCTTCATCATGATTAACCCGTCGCATGCTTATTTGCGCCGCGTGCGATACAAATCTCGTACTCCATGTGTTTGAACACAGCACGCGAAGGTTTAAGAAGACAACAAAGTCACATAATTATCATAAAAAAAATTACAATAATGGCTGAAAAACGCGCTAACGACTTCAATTTAATTTAATTTATGATACAAGCCAAATGTTTGTCTTTTTTGAGACAGAAATTCCCTACCAGAAACAGAAAGTCTAATGGCAAAGAAAAAAGGTCGTACGCGTTTAAAGATACCTACTTACAACATTTTCGAATGCATTTTTCTAAAAACACGAGTACTCTATTCTATCAACACTAAAGCTAGTCTATCATTGCCTAGATTCTTCAACAAGCGTCTCCGAAAGAGGAACCCTCCATTGCTCCAGAAATGCACCATCTTGTGCTGAGACTGATCAATGCGTTCGAAATGATCGACAAACAAGAGGATAAATATGAAGACCGATCGTCTGCTGCCCTGCCATCGGTGCTCATTTTCTTGCCCGGCATCAACGAAATTGAAGAATTGTATAACTGTCTGAACGATACAAATCTCAGGTAAGAAAAGAAATGGTATAAAAATTCCTTCTATAACACTTTCAGGATATTCTGCATTAATTGTATTCGCGCGTCGTCGTCGTACCAAAAGTTGCCTTTCTCCTACTTGACAACACCCAATAAAATACTTAGCGTCATTGTAATTTCAACCTTGCCCTGTGCGCGTAAAGAACAAATCTGCTTGCTTATAAATAAATTAAATTTACCGCTTACTTATAAATAAATTTTAACCGTAAATAAGCGTTTTTTTATGCACATAGGTACATTATCTTCAATATTAATTACGCATCAAACCATCTAATAAAAACCAGAAAGGTCGAGGGCAGATCTCAAAAAAAAGATGAATTACACCTTAATTGTCGTACAACGATAACAATACCATTACATAATCTTCAAACAAGTCCGCAAAGCCGTGCGGCGTACGGTACGCTGCTCCACCACTTCATGTGCGGACCTGCGTCAAGGAGACGTATTTTTGAAATGATAGAATTCCAATTCGCATACGAATTGACAGGATTCGCATGAGAATCTCATACAAATCTTGTCAATTCGTATGCGAATTGGAATTCTGTTGTTTAAAAAATACGTCTCAAGGTGTACTGTTTTTCTCATACTATGCGCGTATTACAATACACTTACGCTACGAGCCGTGTGCAAAGGACCTTACTGTACGCTACTCTCTGGAATTATGCTACTGTAATATCTCATGACGTGTGTCTGCAATTCCCTCGAGAATCCCCCCCATTCTAAAACATTCGATTCGATATCGACAGTCGGAATGACTCAGTGCATCTCTCTTTAGGGCGATAGTCTTGTCCAGCGTCGAAGTCTAGTTGAATCGTGTGGAACAGGCTGAGAAACCACAGCTTGAAATGATATTCGTTTTTCAGGGAAAAACTAGCAGACGCTGAGTGTGCGAGATACAACTGGAGGGTGCTGCCTTTGCATTCTACCATCACCACGGAAGAACAAGCGCGTGTGTTCCAAAGTGTGGCCCCAGGGACTCGCAAGATCATCCTCGCCACCAACATCGCTGAGAGTTCTATCACAGTGCCTGATGTCAAGTATGGTGAGAAAAAATCTGCCGATTCTTAGAACAGAGAACCTTCTTACCGAAGTCCGACGCCAAACAGCTTGCTGTGTTCCGTCGGTGCGTAGGAGTACCAGTGCCTTAATAAGCATTTTCTGGGTTAACTCGCGCCATCGTCGACCTCATCTATGACCTTGGTCAAGATTGAGGTCAAGAGTTAACCCATGTGATTATTTTAAAAAAAATCCAGCTAAACTAAGTGTTACAGTTTATTTATAGACATTAATAACGTTTGAGTGTAATTTAACAATGTTTTCAACAGTGATAGACTACTGCTTGAGCAAAGTGCTAGTAGCGGATGCGAATACAAACTTCACATCTCTGGAGCTGCACTGGGCTTCGAAGACTAACTGCGAGCAGCGAGCCGGACGCGCCGGTCGAGTCAGAGACGGACGGGTTTACAGACTTGTCACTGATAAGTTCTATGTAAGTTGTCTTTAACTTATGTAGTTTATACTTTGTGTTGTTGCTTCTTGATGGAACTCCATATTATTACCAATGAAAGACATTATTTTTATAAATATAAAAAATATTAAACATTAAACAAATGTTTAATATTTTTATGTGACCGGTTTCGATTACATCATCTTCAGGCTTGTCTTAATTTAAAGATTAAATTACAACAGAATCCCACTAATCCGGCACTTCAATAGACCGACACATCCAATAATCCGGCACCCTCCGCCTGCGCCATCCCCTACTTTTTTTTAAAATCTTATTTTAAAGAACTTGGCCATGAAGTTGACCATGTCGCTCTATACTGCTACAAATAAATAGTGTAAAAGTAAAAGAGACTCGTTCCTTGGCGCTGACACTCCACAGTGTAGGTCATCTCAGCTCCAAGGCACGACGCACTAATTTGTACAGAGCTTTAGTTTCTCTCGACAGCGGGAAAGCTAAAACTCTGTTGCACGTACCAGTCTGCCTGTAGTCGCGACACATAATTGTCTCATATTCGCACCTTATTCGTTAATTCCGGACACATTCCATCAATACATGGTAAACATCTTCTACCTGATCGCACTCCGAACAATTAGGGGAATCAACCTTCTTCATCATATAAGCAAACTTGTTTAATGGAATGTGTCCAGAAAATGTAATTAGTTAATTGTGAGATATGTTACAGTTATAAAAAAATCTTTACCTAGAACATGGACACAAATACATACATTGTATTCCCTTCATTAAATGCTTTATTTTAATTAACTATGAGTTTTTCTATACAATCCAGTAATCCGAACATTCCATTAATCTGACACCCTTTGGTTTATAATAGTGCCGGATTAGTGAGATTCCACTGTAATACGTTTTATAGTTTAAATTAAGACACGCCTGAAGATTATGTAATCGAAACCGGTCACATAACAATATTAAACAAATAAAGTGGAACTAGTGTAAAAATCACATCTTTCATTGGTAATAGTCTTTTACTTACGTTATGTGGGGTCATAATAGTTTAGTGATCCAAACTCTTTATCCTCACCTGCTTCCACCAATATGGCAAACTTGACTAACTCTGGTGTCAGAGTTTTCAAACCGCACAATGGCCTCTGGCTTGGTTTTAACGACTGTTGGTTTTAACGGTTTTAACGTTAATCTACAACAGCTGGGACCGACAGCTTAAACACGAAGCACGGATACTTTCGTGATAAGTTGCCACTCTGGTCACCTATTAGGTTCCCTATCTCTGTGTACGCTGCTTAACCTTAATGATCGATTGAGATCAACGAGCGCTACTGGGCTACGAGCGCTTCACCTGCTAAACTATCACAATCGGTAAAGGTTTTTGTTATTTACCTACTTTGGCGCTACGCAATGTATCGCGAAATCGCGCCCCGCTCGCGGTCCCACCGCGCCGCGCTGCTGTCAGAATGCGATGTAAATAGCTGGCTTTCGTGTTTTATGCTGTAATCGTTGTTTTTTTTTATTAGAAAATAGAGTTTTTTAGAATAAATTACTTAATTGTAAAGCAGAGAACATTAAAAACATGAAACAAATTTGAAAATTTTCCTTACGATTTTTTTTTTGACGCTATACACTCAAGGGCCCACGCTAAGGTTTTCCCTTGTGTCATGGGTCCCTTGGAACACACATAAAGACAGACACGAACTCCCATGACCCAAGAACAAACATCTGCTTTTTATACAAATATTCACCCCAACAGCGTCACTGCCACTCGACCAAACCGGCCGAATAAAATCATTCAGAATGGTGGTCTGAGTTTAGGGTATAATTTTTTGCTAAGGACAGGCCTTACACCTTGTATATGAATTTTGTTCGAATCGCAGGAAAACTTCGAACAAGAATGTCGTCCAGAAATTCTACGTTGCCCACTGGAGAGATTGGTGCTGCTGGCCAAGATGTTGGATATTGGCCCTCCTCAGGAGACACTGGCTCTTGCTATGGACCCGCCAGACTTGTCAAATATACAGCGCACTATTCTTGTGCTTAAAGAGGTACGTCAAAGAAACGAAACAAGCATTTGTTTAAAAATAAATCAGATTTATTTTCTAAACAGATAAAAATAACCTTATTACTACAATAGCTTGGCGACTACAGCACCCGGTAAAGGCAGCACACATAGGAATAGTGCCATCTCCGTCTCTCAACAGGCCTGGGCCGGCAGTGCGAACAGTGTCTATACAAGAAGTTTACGGACTATGAAAGCGTGCGTGCGTAAAAACATGTTCGAAAGTTAGAAAAATGAGATTTATGGAAAGGTAACAGCTTAAATAAAAAAATGCGTTAACTACTTATCGAGAGTGTTCAATCAAGAACATTTTGATAGCAAATTCAAGTTCCTGTGTGCATTTCACTACCATTTTTACAGCTTAAAAGATACACAGTTGCTTAAAAGATTTTTACAGCTTAAAGATACACAGTTGCTATTTAGAGGTGACTTTGTGAGCTTTTTCTATCGAACCAAAAGTGCTGAATCATGTTTTCAGCAAACTACTTATCTAGTTTATGTCCTGAATATTACCGTAGTATTTTTTTTCTTCGATTTAATGCAGTGCGTCTTGCTTATCTACGCATCATAAAATCGTAATTTAGGTGCTGTAGTCGCCTTAAATTATAAATGGTCTAACTCTAATATTTTCTAAAAGAGCCCGGCGCCACAGAATAAATAATAGTACTAACGTACAGAAGTCTCACTCCCTAACAAAAGTCAACTTTAGGCATAAAAAATTGCCTACCATTGCAAGCGGCACAGGCTTGCAAGAGAAATTGAAACTTATAGTCGGCCGCTAGCGTTCATATTCTATTGCGCACCGCCGACTCGATGCCGCGTTCGCGACGAGAGCTCAGGGTTAACACTCGCCGCCGATTTAGAGGTAAAATTATTATTGAACTTAATGAAGTAAGATAACAAAGATTATATAATTTTCCACGTTAAAAACGTATGAGTCACCGACTTCAATCCCAACAACAGTTCGCACAAAGTAGATATCTAGTTTTTTGCGGACTACAATGCCTATTAGCAAATAACTACAAACAGAAATGTCATTCATTTATTTAGATGATGTTCTAGTTTGTAGTATATTTTGTTTTTGTTGATTTTTTTTAAAAGCGCTGAATCATTTTCGATAAAATTTATATGGGACCTCTTCAGGAGTATACTCTTTCGAACAAATAAAGAATTTTGAAAATCGGACAACAGTTGCCGGAGTAATCGCGTAACAAATATAAAAAAAAAAAAAAAAACATACAGTCGAATTGAGAACCTCCTCCTTTTTTGAAGTCGGTTGAAAATCAAAAGTAACTTCAGTTAGGAAGTGTAAAAAGTAAAAACACAAGTTAACATAACCAACCATGTTATTTGATATCTAGCCTACACACCCACTAACTACAGACACCTACAGACTATTGTGATGGCATAACGTGTTTCTGTCTGGTTTTTATATTGTTAATAAATAGGTACATTATTATTTTGTTCAATACGCGACTAACGCGGCTCACGCGCGCGCGGTGAGTTTCAACCCGCGCTCGCTGACATACTCAGTATGCCCGCCGCGCGAACATGCCTAAACTGCGGAGTGACACCCCCCTGCCGGCGCCTAAACTAAACCGAGGCCTGTGCTATAATTGCCGAACCATTTAGGCTGATAGCGTATTAGGCGAAGCATTGGCACTATTTCAGAATATGTTTAAATCTATACAATTATTATAAAGAGGAAAGATTTGTATTTTTATATGTATATAACGAATAAACTTAAAAACTACTGGACCGATTTCACAAATTCCTGAAATTATGTAGCCTATGTTATTCCTGAGTAACATAGGCTACATAATTTTCTCACGGGAACGAAGTCCCGACCGTGCTAGTATGTTAATAAAGCGATATTTTTTGTTGATTTGTGTGGGTTTTATTGGTTTTTTGATATTTTTTACTAACAACTAAGAGTGATATTTTTTGTTGATTTGTGTGGATTTTATTGGTTTTTTGATATTTTTTACTAACAACTAAGAGTGTTAGTTTTTATTTCGCTGAATTGTAGTGATTAAAAAGTTCTGAAATTAACACAATTCGAGTAAATCAATAAAATATATCGTTCGGCACCAAGCAATTGTTGGTAACTTCGGAATTCCCATACGGCGCAGTGTTGACTTGCGAAATCGTTTTTTATGGGGGTTGCCAATTTGTCCGTACCATGTTGATAACGTTATCAGATTCGGTAAGTTTTATTGGTATTATAATTGAATATACAAATTCAACTATTGCGACGCGTGCGGTGCTTAAGCGGTTTCGTCTTTGATCTTTCTTTTAGCCTTTCCATACAACTAGATCGATCAGCTGTTTTCGTTTACAAACTCTGTTATGGTTATGGGTCAATGTGTACGCTTCTACCTTTAGAAAAATTTAAGACAATAATGAAACAAATAAAGTTTACAAAAACTTTGTAAAAGGGCTATTATACAATTTCTGATTACCTATCTGTTAGATAAGCAACTATGGGAAAAAATTGCTCAGCTCCAGTGTTATTCAGATATCAAGTCAATTAAAATTAGAAATAAGGTTTATATGATTGAGTTAAAAAGAGCAACTCTCAAAGTTTCTTGCCTATTCTTCTCTGAGGAAGACTGCACCTTTACGAATAGGCGCAAAGTAAAAATGCTAATCTACTTTGACTTATTTTAAGTAAAATTCTGAATGTTCTATGAAATAAAACTATTTTCAACCGACTTCAAAAAAGGAGGAGGTTCTCAATTCGACTGTATTTTTTTTTTTTTTTTGTATATTTGTTACGCGATTACTCCGGCAACTGTTGTCCGATTTTCAAAATTCTTTATTTGTTCGAAAGAGTATACTCCTGAAGAGGTCCCATATAAATTTTATCGAAAATGATTCAGCGCTTTTAAAAAAAATCAACAAAAACAAAATATACTACAAACTAGAACATCATCTAAATAAACAAACATTTCTGTTTGTAGTTATTTGCTAATAGGCATTGTAGTCCGCAAAAAACTAGATATCTACTTTGTGCGAACTGTTGTTGGGATTGAAGTCGGTGACTCATACGTTTTTAACGTGGAAAATTATTGTCTTCAAGTATGAGAAAATTCGACATTTTAAATGAGATTTTCATATGAGATCCTCGATAAAAGTTTTTCAGTTTCACAGGAAGCATCACCGTGTCAAGCATCATTTTTGCCGTGTGGTGATCGGTTGAGAATAACACCACCCCATCTCTTTCCGTGGGTGTCGTAAGAGGCGACTAAGGAAACACAAATGAGACCTGCCTCCTAGTAATCCATCCCAGGCAACGAAACTTTATTTTTTCTGAATCTGAGGTGTTGTCCTATGGTCTCATGCGGTGTGGTAGGCTCTGTAAAGGGCCGGCCGTGGCTCTGTAAAGGGCCGGCCGTGGCTCTGTAAAGGGCCGTCTGGTTCGCGACCACCCTCCTACCGAAGTCCGACGCCAAACAGCTTGCTGTGTTCCGTCGGTGCGTGGGAGTACCAGTGCCTTTATAGGCATTTTCTGGGTTAACTCGCTCCATCGTCGACCTGCCAACTCTTCTTCTTTGACCTTATGGTCAAGATTGAGGTCAAGAGTTAACCCATCTTATAATAAAAAATTAAAAAAACCCTCAACTTTTCGCTTACTAAAGTCCTTTCTATTATAGATTGGAGGTCTAAAGAAGACACTGAACGGTGTATGGAATCAATCAGACGGTGACATCACTTACTTGGGCCGGATCATGGCCAAACTTCCCCTGGATGTGCGTGCTTCCAAGCTCATCATGTTAGGGTACATCTATGGCTGCCTAGAAGAAAGCATTGTTATTGGTAAGTCATTACTAGAGCGACCACTAAAACATCGTTTATACTCATTTTTATAGAAATTAGACTTGGCTGGATCGAGTGTTTGATGAAAAAGTATCATGTTTCTATATTTTTTCTTAAAAAAGTTGCTGTATTTTTCGAGTAGATCAAAGTTTATGATTTAACATAAACTTTTTAAATGCAGATAAATAAATGTTCTCAAATGAAGATTATTTAATCAAAACTTATCGTAAGTTTAAAGTTAAACTTATCATTTGACATTTACCCCAACTATTCATATTTAGTTCCCTCAGTCCAGTTTTGAATTTAAAAAATTGATGAATTTAACGAAATATTTTAATTAGTTAGTGAGTTTTAATTAGTAATTTTGTAAATATAACACTACGTTAATGCAAATTGAAAAAGAACATGGAGGATGACATCGAATGTGTAAGCAGGACAAAAAAGAAAGAGATGGGCTAGATTCTAAATTTAAAGAAGGCGTTATTAAATTTGACATTACAACAAATATAATGTGACAATCGTAACATGAAATGAGTTTTGCAATGGCAACACACGACATATTTATGATTTTACCATTTTGCCTATTTTTAGGTGATTATTTATTTTATTCTACAAGCCTCACAGAAAAGTCCATTAAAATTAATGCTTTAAATATCATACTGTCACTTTCCGTCTTGTTGACGTTAACAAAGACGGCATTACATTTAAAGAAGCTTTAACTTTAATGAACATTTCTACAACTGAGCGTAAGTGTTACATCTAAATTATTATTTTCAGCGGCCTCAATGTCAGTGAAAAACTTGTTCAGCAGTCCGTTCCGTCATCGACTGGAAGCGTACAACTCGAAGTTGACGTGGGCTGATGGCTCGATGAGCGACTGTCTCGCTTTTTACAATGCTTACAAGGTACATAATCCTCTGATCAATTTTAATACGGTTGTCATGTAAAGCACCTAGGTGAAACTTCTTTTTAAGAACCACAATATGATTTAAATTTCAAAAGGCCTTATTGTTTGGTGAACTCAATAAATAAGCAGTATATCTTGATAATCTTGATTTATTTCTTCAAATTGTCTACTAGTAAAATTACAACTTTGGTTACTTCTTAACAATATAATGTCTTTCTAGACAACTGTTCGACTCGTGTGCTCGCTAAAAACTGACTGCTTGGGCTCGGCCAGCAGCCGTATTCCCTCTCCCTTTTTACTCCCTTCTTCAAAATGGCGTTCTTAGCATGTGGTTGGTCAACATTTTACCAATCGCGAGCCAAGAACTGTGCCTATGTTTGAAAAAATGTGTCACGAAACACATCGAAAATTATGAATCACGACATTCGGCCATCCGACACAGTGCAACCTCCCGGTGCACTAGTAGATCCAATCAGTCAGTTTTTTAACTCATTTTAAAATCAAAATAGTTATATTTTAAAGAATGTTTAGGATGTCACTTGAAATAAGTCAAAGTTTGACCCTACTGACTCTACGCCTGTTCGCAAAGGTGCAGTCATCCCCCGAGAAGAACAGGCAAGAAACTCTAAGGGTTGCTCTTTTAAAAAAATCTCATTACAAATGTTCTTATTTTCTAATTTAGACTAAATCTAAAATATCTCTAAAGCTGAGCAGTTTATTCCCTTAGTTTATTAATTAATTTCTAAAATTCTTCCACAGGTAAATTTTTAATACACATGAGAATCTTATTATAAAGACGTAAAAACATTGATCAGAGTTCGTGATTTTATGAAGACGACTGTCTAATACATCCAGTTTATGCTTGGTTTTAGAACCATTATGCCTATCACTAATTTTCTTAAACCGATGTATATTTTTCCTTTAATTTAAAACAGTTTAAGTTAATAGTTATTTTAATACATAGATTGAAATACTATACAATAAAATGATGTAGTTTAGACTTACAAAGAAACAAGGGAATAAAGGCATTTCAAATAAATAATGTTACATCGAAAATTACAAGATTAAATTTGTAAAGATCTAGACTTTCTATTACATCGCTAGGATTGCTAATTAAAATGAACTTAAAAATAAACGGGTGTAATAGATGATGTCGACTTTAAACTAATGTCTGTTTTAAAAACATAAATGCTTGGTCTAAATTCTATCTAAACAATCACTTACGTCCTAATTTTTTTTATGAACTACGGTCATACTTTTAACACAAAATTTTGGTTGTATAATAATAACACAAAATGGATTGTAATTATCTGAATAAACATAATTTTTTAAATTTCAAATAAAGGCTTAATTAACCATAACAACAACCATATTTAACAATTATGGAAATCACGACATTCGGTAAATGGTGTTTTCCTCAACTAATAAGAATAAATACAAATCAGTAATTATAAAAATATTCCTGCTAGGACCTTGGTAAACAAATGACCTCGGTCTTTGGAAAACAAATGAAACGAAACTTCGCAACCCGGTTAAATTACCAATAAATTGGGTACATAAGTTAATAAAGTATTAATTACTATTTAACACTCAAACATTTTTCGAAACAATGTAAGAATACTTCATTAAGTGGGTAGGTAGTGACCATATTCCTAGATTATGCCTAACACAATTAAGATAAGTCTTTGTTGATCAATACTATGTAACAAAACACAAGGAATTAAAATATAATTAAATAGCTTACATTTGCACCTTTATAAATTTCATAATGTATTTGATGTACCAAAATGTTAATAGAATAAGATCAAAAACATCAGAATTATATTTGAATGTACTTAACAATCATTATGACTACATTTGTCTCACTGAGACTAATTTGAATAGTAGTGTTTTTAATGGAGAAGTATTTGACCCTCGATATACCGTTTCACAATACTTTAATAAAAATTACCGAGAGTTAGAAATTATCTCCCGCATGATACTTCTCCTACACTAGTAAAATACATCTGCTGAAGTTTATGTCTTGCTTTGCGCTGTTAAAACCTAAAACATGCTGTGTGTACTACTTTAGGTTTATGGTTTAGTTAAAAACTAATTAAACTATGTCCTTATCTTTTTAAGATTGTAAACTGTTTGTACTGTACACCTATTAAATATAACATAAAAATTTGGTACACACTTTTACATAGATTGCATGTCATTACTTGAGATGTTACTTCCTGAACTAAATACTCGAAATAAGGGCTTTTCCAATCATGGATGATTTCGAGATTCCTATGGACATAAATGGTACCGAAGCAAATTAATCTGCTCGGTGATGTGATCTCGTTTATCGTTTTGTTTGCATTTTTTTTTGTAAAGAGCTTCGTACATATACGAAAAAGTTAATTACTTATAAGGCGCTCTTCTGTTTACATTTCTGTAACAGTTATAGGTACCTCTTAGAAACTATTACGCCTATTAGTATAGTAATTTGCTAACTCAAATCAATTAAAAATTCAAAACGAAAATTCTTACAGGTCTCTGGGTCGTGTGGGATAATTTATTAAGGCCTTGCACGTTAAGAGAATTTATTCATAAATTTACTTTTATAATTTAACTTCTAAATTTTTATTAAGGAACATTGTTCAGTAATGCTGAAACTTGACTGGCATTAAAATCGTCATTGCAATAAATATATTTGAAGTTTGAAAACATCACATGTTTCACAATAGTTCATTGACAACAAGAAAATCAACAACTTGAAAGAAACTTGATGACCTCATTTAATTTCAACCTGCAAAATTGTTAACTGAATTCATACTAACTCTGTAGCACTTATACTGTGGTCGGAACACTTCGATACCGCGTTAGTAGTATGTCATTAGATGGTTAATTTTTGTGCAGCCTTGGTTACACTACGGATTGTTATGAACGCAATACCTACTTACTATCACCTTTATTTTCGTAATGTTATGTGTTACTGGAAAAGGCAGACTTGAAATGTGTTCAATATCACTAAACATTTGAATTTTTATTTGCATGAGTACCCACTTTTAATTTCGGATTAAAAAAATATGGTTGAGAAAAGCATTTAACTTAGTTTGCCAAACGGCATACACTAACATGTAATCCGTATGGTTGTCGAGTGGTTTCAGTTGGTCCCGAAATATTATATTCTGGACTCTTAAAAAAAAGTAATAATTATGACATTGTAATACGCAATCAGATGACTGTAATTAATTGAACAAGTAACACATTTCCAACGTGGCAAAGACATAAATTTAAAATAGTTTTAGTAAAATCTACATAAATTATATACTGATAACATTGGATGTGACAGAAAATGACCATTCGTGTTGTTATAAGCTTACGAGTTTTATTTTGTGTTAAACTATTCGGCCAAGTTATGATAAAGACGAATTGACAAAATCATTAATCTCATCCGAAAGCAATTTTAAATGAAGTTTTAAAACAGTTTAGAATGCGTTATTGGATGTCGCATAGATTGAATGTAGTTTAAATGAGTGGTGCATCGGTTTGATCTGACAATATTACATTATACTCTTGAACTAAAAGACTTATTCTGAAGATACATTTCTGCTATGCTCGGTATATATACTCCTTTATTCTACGTAAATATTCTACTGTAATAATTGACTTCAATAACAGCTCAAGTTCAACGTGCTTCTTAGTGTAATGCGTCGCATTCAAATATCGAATTTACAACGCCAGAGGGCGAGCAAGGCTTGGGCAGTGCCCTGGG
The DNA here is from genome assembly GCA_949987775.1 of Aproaerema taeniolella. Taxonomy (NCBI): domain Eukaryota; kingdom Metazoa; phylum Arthropoda; class Insecta; order Lepidoptera; family Gelechiidae; genus Aproaerema; species Aproaerema taeniolella. The sequence continues at coordinate 8,163,691 of OX465262.1, forward strand.
TAATATTACCTGTGTCCCTAGTATAATATCACCGTCATCCAAGGAACGCGAAGCGTGAGTTCTTCGCGGGCTATGCTAGCTATGCAGTACTGCTACTACTAATTCAGTAAAGTGTTGTACAAAGATATTGTGGAACGTGAGATGTACTGATTTTCAACTTAAATGCAACTCGAAATGTTTACACGGCTAAAACTGCAAACTACAGGTCTTCACAAAAGATTAATGTTGTTGCAACCAGTAAACAATAAAATAGTAAAAATGGTCGCATAAATTACATTACCGTTACACACTCAAAGCCCACACTAAGGTTTTTCCTTGTGTCGTGGGTCCCTCGGAACATACATAAAGACAAGACACAAACACACATGACCCGAGAACAAACATCTTTTTACACAAATGTTTGCCCCGACTGGGAATCGAACCCAGGCCGCATGGGCAAGAGGCAGCGCCACTAATACTCGACCAGACCGGCCGCATGAGCAATTCTTAACATATTTATTGACAAAACTAAAAATATACAAAAACTTAGTACCTTTACGTTGTGACTTATCGTTGAAATCACAATATATCTGCTTTGTTTACAAATGAACTATTAAAGATAAAGCATAATTATACCAATTTCGTATTTGATAAAATTTAGTTAGGTAAACGTATAAGATAGATGACAAGAAACCAACTTAATAAAGTAAACTAAAGTACAACTCTTTTTTTAAGTAACTTTGTTAAGCTAGATCTTATACCTAATTTTTTTTTCTTTAATGAACAAAGTTGGGCATCAAACTTAGTCTATCTCTTTGATGCGGATTTTTACCAAAACTCTGATAAAACGATAACTTCGGCTAGTTTTCTTCAAAGTAGGCCAATGACTGCGCATGTTCCTTCCTTTGCGTGCTTTTTTCATTGGGTAACTTATTGAGAAAACTCCATTCCTGATTGATATATCGTCATCGCCGTGTTCATCTCACCTTACATTGGGCAGCGTTATACTCTGAAATCATACACTCCTCTGAGTAGATATCCATTCCAATAGCTGACCTGAAGACCTTCAAGACCTTGTAAGCCTAAAATAGTAACTAAACTCATTCAAACAGTAAACTGACTGAGTATCAAAGCTGCTTATAACAATCGTTTTTTTTTTTGTACTGCGGGTATTATACTAAAGTAGCTACTCATTCTGTTCCCAAGCGAAAGAATACTCGTAACAAGGGCAAAATTTAACTCGTACAATCTCAATCCAGCTAAGTACAAGTCTATTGAGCAAGATTAGCTGATATTGCTTTTCTTGTCACAAACGATATATCTGTCAGTACTTAATTAAGTAACTTTGTCGAATAATGTATGTAGTGAAAATAAATTCTGTGTCAGTATAAAATTATAGTGATTTCCCAATAAGTATCACGACACACAGTCTTTATTCAACAAAGAAACTGACTGTTTTCACTGGCGCACGCGGCCAACCTCAAATGGCACACAGTGCCGACTTAATTCAAGTAACTGAGCTTACCCGAACATAAAGAGGTGGTTAAACTACAAATTCTACATCCCCTTTTTATGTACTGATTACGTAATCTCACAGCTTATTTGACAAGTAAATAAGAGAAATACAAAGCTCTTTTAAACACATAAGAGGAAGAGACACACTTAGTCCCTTATCAATAAGCAAGAGACACACTTAGTCTCAACTATTACTAAGCATAAGATAGACTTAGTCTCGACTATCACTAAGCATGAGAGACACTTAGTATCGACTATCACTAAGCATGAGACACTTAGTCTCGACTATCACTAAGCATGAAACACTTAGTCTCGACTATCACTAAGCATGAGACACACTTAGTCTCGTCTATCACTTAGCAAGAGACACACTTAATCTCGTCTATCACTAAGCAAGAGTCACACATAATCTCGTCTATCACTAAGCAAGAGACACGCTTAATCTCGTCTATCACTAAGCAAGAGACACACTTAGTCTCGTCTATCACTAATCAAGAGACACACCTGGTCTCCTCTATCACCAATCAAGAGACACACCTGGCCTCCTCTGTCACTATGTAAGAGACACACTTAGCCTCCTCTAATTTCGCCTAGCTACACAATTATATAAATAAGTACTGCAAAACTGTACCTCACATAGACTAATTTACATTCTCTGAAAATGTTACTGTAAATAATAATTATGAAATAGAAGAGGTCGTAAGAATGTTAAACGTTGTCATACACTTCTAATTAAAACGACAAGGGTTTCGTACTCGAGTTCGAATGACGGTAGCTCGTTGCAAATAACCTCAAGTGAGAACATTATTTGGACCGCACAAGGCAATAAAAAAAAAATGTTCAATCACTATTTTGCAGCCCAGTATAGCATTGTCAGAGGGTAGCCCTGACCGAAATGCTACAACTGGTCATGCCGGTTATAGAACTGTATTAAGAGAAGATTACAATTATTAGATATCGCTAGACTAAGTTATCCGGGAGTAGCCCGAACCAAACTGTCTTAACGAAGGTCTAATAATGCTTATCAGGTTAACATTTCCGGGTCATGCCTTGGGAGAATGCCAAACCGATTTATTAATTGGATTTCTATACTGGGGTAGTATGACAACATTTAACATTATTCAAATTTTAAATTATGTTCACATATCTTGTAAATTACTAGCAAATTAATATGAGTAGGTACGCTTTTATTACGTAATACCTGTATCGTGTAAGTAACGAACATAATCCGAATTTTGAACAGTTGTTCTTTAAGCCACAATTTATACGTTTTTACTTTACGAGAAAGAAAAAAAAAACGGACACATGATAACCGACTGAATTTATGATTGCAACCAACTTAATGAATTTTCTGCTACCCCAAATCATTACACGACAACATTATCAAGGAGTAGCCTTGACCCAATGGTGTATGCAATGAATTGACGTAATTGTACTGGAATAGCACTACTAAGGAGTTGCCTTAACCGAATGCTATTCTGACAAGAAGATATCGTTTGCAATCAGTACAGCGGTGTAAATGCGGCTGGCTTCCAACAATTTATCGCATGAAAACACTGCCAAAGAGTAGCCTTGGCCGAGTGTTTTCAGCAATTCAATCAAATTGGCATTAGACAGACATGACCTGGCCATAGCCGCAATACCAATCCAATGTTCAACTAGGTGCCGCGAAACAAATTCTGATTATATAATCGTAATAGGTGACTTAAAGAACAATTAGTAAAATGCATGAATTTAAAACTGCATTAAAAACATACCCTCTTTTTCCTTGGTGATGTGAGCGTAGTCATCCCGCTGCTGAATTTTGGTGAACTCAATAAATAAGCAGTATATCTTGATAATCTTGATTTATTTTTTTTTTCAAATTGTCTACTAGTAAAATTACAACTTTGGTTACTTCTTAACAATATAATGTCTTTCTAGACAACTGTTCGACTCGTGTGCTCGCTAAAAACTGACTGCTTGGGCTCGGCCAGCAGCCGTATTCCCTCTCCCTTTTTATTCCCTTCTTCAAAATGGCGTTCTTAGCATGTGGTTGGTCAACATTTTACCAATCGCGAGCCAAGAACTGTGCCTATGTTTGAAAAAATGTGTCACGAAACACATCGAAAATTATGAATCACGACAATTGTAAAAGCAAATTAAATACTTACAATTTATGATGTCACGCCATTTTCATGCTGAGCGAAGGTTTTGACAAATTTTACAAGCCAATCAAATATCGTTGTCTTTCAATGTAATGATATAGATGAGTGAATTCGGATCCTCAACTTGGAAGCATACTTCAACCTAGCTCTGTGTCAAAACCAAAATTCTCTAAATTCCTATTTTCACGATTGGTTTGGTTTAGTGGCTATTAACGCTGCTTCGAAAACGGCAGTGCCTAGGTACGTCTCCTGCCGTAGCTAACCTATAGAAATTTTGCCGTTCTGCCTGTTCCGTACTGACGCTATGCGATAAAACGAAAAGGAGGAACGAGATACATACAGAAAAAGTATGTCACGCGTCTATGTTTAGGCTGCCTGGAACAAGTATTTGTGTAAAAAGCAGATGTTCGTTCTCGGGTCTGGGTGTTCGCGTCTTTATATCCCAAGCAAAAATGTCAGTGCCTAGTGTGGTGTGGGCCTTTGAGTGTATGTATGTTTGTATGTATGTAAAAACACTTGATTGCACATAAACAAATATAGAAACAATAGGTGGGGGACCGTTCAAGTATTACGTAAGCAGATTTATAAGAATTATTTACCTCCCCTTCCCCCTTGTCAGCAAAAGTAAGCAAAGCTCTAACCCCCCCCCCCCCCTCCCATGCTTACGTAAACATCGCTACATGCGTTTTTCTTTTATGTATTCTGGTTTAATATACTTTAACGCACATAATATTTATTTAAAGAAACTTAAATGGCAGCTTCATATTGTAGAAAAACTACCGTAGGTGGTGGTGTTTGTATACTATTAAAAGATCATATTGAATCTATAGAAATAACTGAAATTTCAGATATGTCTATTGATTATGTTTTAGAAATATGTGCCACAGAACTAATTAAAGAAAATATATTATTAGTAAATTTATATTGGAATAGAAGACAGGAGGAAGAATTTTACTTACGTTTTGAACAAATTCTCAATTACATAAATAAAAAATATAGCAAGAAAAACATAGTTATCGGAGGTGATTTCAATACTGACGTTTTAATAAATAATTCTAAGTCCAATAGGCTTTTAAATCTCATGTTGGAGTATAACTTTAAGCAACATATCAAAGAGCCTACGCATATAACTAGCACTTCATCAACATGTATAGATTTAATATTTACAAACAATAAAGAGGCCACATGTACTACCGTTAAAGAATTAGGGTTTTCTCGGCACTGGGGAACAATTCTCCACATAAAAACAACAGATTTAAAAAACCGGTTAATTTGGTATACAGATAAACGAATATATAGCGACGCAAACATTCAAAAATACAAAAATAAATTAAAATCAATAAATTGGCTTGATCTTATAGCAGATCACAAAAATATATCTGAAAATTATGAGTCGTTTTCCAATAAATTAATAAATACTTTAAATGAATGCATACCCAAACAAAAAACTAAAATCAAAAATAAATTTAAAAAGTATTGGTTGACTACCGGAATTAAGACTTCATGCAAAAATAAACGATTATTAAAAATATTTACATCCAAAGCAAATAATGATATACTTACAAATTACTATAAAAAATACGAGAAACTTCTGAAAAAAGCTGTTGATTCAGCCAAGCGATTACAATACATTAATAAAATGAAAAAATCAAATAATAAAATAAAAACCATGTGGAATATAATAAATGAGCGGACAAACAAAAATATTATAAAAGAAAAATCAAATATACAACTAAAAATAAATAATAAATTTATCAGTGACCCTGTTCAAGTAGTCAATACCTTTAACAGGTTTTTTGTATCTATAGGAGAAAATAAGAACACCAACTCAACTCACATACCCCGTGGCCGCCCTGTACTCCACCCGACAGAAAATACTATGTTTCTGAGACCCGTTGATACAAGCGAAATATATAATATTATAAAATCACTGAAAAACAAAAAAAGCTTTGGAATTGATGAAATTCCACCTACTTTAATCAAAGAATGTGCGAATGAATTAACTTACCCGTTTTTCCTATTAGTAAATAAATCCTTCGAAGAAGGTATTTTCCCGGACCAATTAAAACAAGCGCTAATAAAACCACTTCACAAGAAAAAATCAAAAACAGATCCTAGCAACTATCGCCCTATAGCCCTCTTGCCCACGTCATCAAAAATTTTTGAAAAAGCCATGTGCAACAGAGTGTATGCATTTTGTGAAAAATTTGGAATCTTCGATGAATGTCAGAATGGTTTTCGAAAAGGGAGGTCAACGGTGCTAGCAGTCTATAAATACATTCAGGAAGTTTTAAACATTTTAAATAGTAGACAACATGCAGTTGGTGTATTGTTGGATATGACCAAGGCATATGATAAAGTAAACTACGAAATTCTTTTGAATAAATTACACGGAATCGGAATACGAGGTAAAGCATACGACTGGTTCAAATCCTACCTAAGTAACAGGAAGCAATTTGTAGAGGTGGAGCGGTTCAACTTTAAAACAAACACAATCACCAGAGTACGATCGGACGCTGAAGTTGTTACCGCTTCTATACCACAAGGAAGCGTGGTCGGTTGTTTATTATTTATAATTTACATTAACGACCTTCCTAAAATAATGAATCAAACTTGTGTTCTATTCGCAGACGACATATCCATTCTTACTTCAAACAAAAATAATACAGACATTAACAACACACTACAACACATTCTCAACGAAACATCAGACTGGATGAGCGACCATAACCTAGAAATAAATTTCACAAAAACAAAACTGATGAATTTTCATCCCTATCAAAAAGCTTCACTAAATATAAATTTTGCTTACAATCAAATACAGTTAGAGGTTGTTAACAGTTTTACTCTTCTTGGAATAGATATTGATTCTCATCTAAACTGGAAAGCACACATTCAGAAAATTAAAAACAAAATATCAAAACTTGTATACGCGCTGTATGAAATCAAAAAGACCACCGACATTAAAACAGCACTAACCACTTACTATGCATATGCCTTTGCATGGTTTAACTATGGTATTATTTTATGGGGTAATAGTACCGACGCTCCTTCACTTTTCACTCTTCAAAAAAAGCTAGTTAGAATCCTTGTCAACATAAAACAAATAGAATCATGTAAGCCGCACTTTCAAGAACTTAAACTACTCACTCTACCAAGCATTTATATTCTGGAAATTTGCAGGTTTGTTAGGTCACATCCAGATTATTATACAAAACGATCAGACATACCTACAAAATACTCGCTACGACAACAAAACCAAATAATGCTTCCAAATTCCCGATTAAAGATGCACACGGACGGACCATTTGTAATGTCAATAAAAATATTCAATAAATTACCAGATCGCATTAAAAACATTATAAATAATAATTCATTTAATCGAGCTTTAAAACAGTTACTAATAAAAAAATGTTACTACTCTATACGTGAATATCTTGAAGACAAAACCATTTTATCTACATCTTAAACAGAGCCAGTTTTTTATTTTGTTTTACTATACATATTTAAGGATGCGATGCTGTACTATAATAGAATAAGTGATATTATGTTATGATATCAATGTATAATACGACAAGTATTAAAACATAGCTGTTTAGAATAAGTACTATTCTGTAACTTTGCCGTGCCCTACCGGGTCATAATGTGATACTAATTTTAAGTTTCCATCTATGTTACCATTATGAGAGCAATAAAATATTGAATTGAATTGAATTGAATAACGCGCGGTAATTTCCCTACTCGGTTCTAAGCGAGTACCTACCTACACGTATCCATTTTTGTGGGAATTCCCGAAAATGCGTTTCGTTTTCAAGCACTACAATGTGTGGGTTGCCGTTTGTATAAAATAACTACTGCTGACGTAATCACCATCTAGACCCCCCACCTCCCATGTCTTCAAAAATAAGTAAGACGAAGACAATCCCCTCCCCCCCCCTATAGTGCTTACGTAATACTTGAGTGGCCCCTGGGTAAAAACAGATCAAAATGTACAAAGGCGAACTAATCCCATTAAAGCGATTTCTTCCAGCCAACCCTTGAGGGAAAAGAAAGAGGCTGAAGCGTGGAGTGTGTAGCATTTAAAATAAAATAGTCTCAAACTGCAGCTTAACATAAATCAATTTCAAACATAAGCTTTATTTTTCTTTTATCAGGTGTGGAACGTATTCCACCGGCAACAACACTTCAAACAGCCAGGGCAGAACGAGCGTCAGTGGGCTGAGAGATTCTACGTGCAAATGAGATCATTGCGAGAGCTTGATGACTTGGTGCGAGAGCTGAAAGTGAGGCTATCGAGGGAAGGTATCGACGTCGAGAAGAATAGCTCGCCTTGGGATCGCAGTGAGCAACCACTCGTGATGAAGGTTGGTGATAAAAATCTCTTCAATGCGACTCGATTCGCTCGTGTTTTATGTGTTCTGTCGTTAGTACTCGCTCATAATTAGCCACCGCCGCGATTTCGTTCCCGCATGAATTTTCCCGTTCCCGTGCGGGAAAATTATGAAGCCTATGTGTTAATCGAGGGTGTCATCTACCTCCATGAGCACGCACTTCCTTACTTAATATTATAAACGCGAAAGTTGGTATGAATGTATTTTGGATGTTTGTTTTTTTGTTAGTCTTTCACGCTCAAGCGGCTCGACCAATAGGGATGTTGACTATTTTTTATTATTGTTCATCTTAAAAAGGAACTGAATCCAAAATCCAAAACCGAAATAATTTTTGAAAACTATTGAGAAATAAAAAAGTTACTAGCTATTAAATTTCAATAGAGGGGGAAACTGTCAAACAACGACAAAGAGATGCACTTACTGGCACGTGGCGTCACCGCCATTTGTTTGCGTAGGTAAAAACGAGATAGCTAGCTCTCCCCACAAAACGAGTTAGCTAGTCCTTACGATAATATAAACGCTAATAACTTGTTCATTTATAAACCAATTTTAATGCTGTTTTCGGATATAAATATATTTCTAGCATTATTTTTTGTTTCACATACAATAATTTATAAAATCAAACTATGTCAACATTACTATTTTGATAAAATTTTGGTATGGAGGTAGCTGAGACCCTGGATTAACACATAGGCTACATAATTTTCCAAAATTCCCAAAGAAACGAAGTCCCGGGTGGAAAGCCCAGTGTCGGAATATATCCTAAATCCTTCTAGATTTTTAATTATTGTAATAACTTTACAGCTGATAATAGCCGGAGCGGTGTACCCACAATACTTCATCCAAGTGTCCCAGGACGAATCTCGAGAGCGAGAAGCCGTGCGCGTTTTGGGAGGACATGACCCGCGTAACACGGTACGTCTATAGACTTAAGGTCCATATTAGTTTGAAAAAATTCGAAGGATAATAGCAACAGCGAATAAATTGCTTCATTCGCGCCTTTTTTTCTTTTATGTGAAGAAAGATTAAATTTTTCGGGCAGCAATTCAAAGGTTAGACCTCTTTTTGTGATGGAAAATATAGTTAAGAAACCTATCAAATTGCTCATATTGATTTCGCTTTGCTCGATGTTAGCCCAATCAGCTTAGAATTCAAAACGGATTTAATTCCTACAAAAGGTTTTATTGTTTTAATAGCTTCATTTGTTGCCAAATAAGACTATCCTAAGTTTTCCCCCTCGGCGGAGGTGTGCATAAGTGGTGGGGGGTAAAAATGTACCCCAAAAGGGATATTTTAGCGATTTTTCGGTTATATCTCGTAAAGGACTTAGAATTTTCTAAATTGTCTTTCATAAAAGTTGGAGGGCATTCAATCCTGCACAGGATAAGACAAGATTCATGTTTTTTGGACTACCCATTCTCATGCTTTAGCTCATCAAAGTTGGATAAAGCGTCAAGCAGGCTAAGCGAACAAGATTGGCCCCTAACGACGGATTTGGTCATTCTTTCAGGTGGTATACTGGCAGGCCCTAAGAACATTCCATGCTTAATATCAGTCCTCGATCATCTTTTGTTTTCGAGTTATTTATGATAATGTCAAAAAATTAGGGTATCACTGAAAGTGTCATATTTTCTAAACTGCTCAAGTTAGATTAACCAAACAAAATTATATTTAATAATAATAAATGACTACAAATGCATACTTTTTCATTATTCTAACATGAACAGTTTACAAAATATTACACTTCAAGTTATACTCTTGATTATTTTTTAAGGAAAAAGAAAAATCGTTTTTTATAATAAAGTTTAAGGATATGATTCTGATTAAAAATATGCATTTTATAGTTTATTTTATAACTATTAAATATGATTTTGTTTGGTTAATCTAACTTGAACAGTTTAGAAAATATGACACTTTAAGTGATACTCTGATTAATTTTTTAGAAAAAGAAAAATCGTTTTTTTATAATGAAGTTTAAGGATAGGATGCAATTTAGAAATATGCATTTTGTAGTCCATTTTATTATTATTAAATATGATTTTGTTTGGTTTATCTAACTTGAACAGTTTAAAAAATATGACACTTTCAGTGATACCCTAATTTTTCGATATTATCCTAAATAACTCGAAAACAAAAGAAGATCGAGGACTGATATTAAGCATAAAGTGTTCTTAGGGCCTGTCAGTATACCACCTGAAAGAATGACCAAATCCGTCGTTAAGGGGCCACTCTTGTTCGCTTAGCCTGCTTGACTCTTTATCCAACTTTGATGAGCTAAAGCATGAGAACGGGTAGTCCAAAAAATATGAACCTGGTCTTATCCTACGCAGGATTAAATGCCCTCCAACTTTTATAAAGGACAATTTTCGATACTGTAAGTCCTTTACGAGATATAACCGAAAAATCGCAAAAATATCCCTTTTTGGGTACATTTTTATCCCCCACCACTTATGCACACCTCCGCCGAGGGGGAAAACTTAGGATAGTCTTATTTGGCAACAAGTGAAGCTATTAAAACAATAAAATCTCTTGTAGGATTTAAATCCGATTTGAATTTTTTTGTTGGTTTTATTCTATTGACCTATGTCTGAATGCATATAAAATTAAATTAGCTTCCTCATTTATAAACGTGATTTGCTAACCTGTCCCTTACACCCTGTATAAGATTGTGATAACGTAAGGAAAAATTTACCAGTGATTAAAAGGTGATTTCATTTACTTATTGTAGGTATATCTGAAGAACTTCCCCGATAATCAGCCGGGGTCTGTCTACGCCGCCTCCATCAAAAAAGCTGTCCAGCGGCAAATTATGGACGAGCCAATGGTCACATTCGACAAGAACAGCCAGTAACTATGACTTCTTATTTCTATACTATTAAAAATGCGTTAATATAAAGAAAGATAGATGGGCTATAACTAATAAACAAATTTATTCTCAAATCGCACGCGCCGTAAGCCCGCGACGGGATCACTAAAAAGGTCTCCACTCAGCTCAAACGCTTTGACTATCGTAGCCCGACGGCGCAGCAAGAGCAAGCAAAAGAATCAAAATACAAACTAAAATATAATATTTTTAATATTATTATTAAAATTCTCATAGATCAATGATAATATAATATACAAACCATCAAAAACAAAAATCTATGAATGACATGTACACATAAACCTTTGACCTTCCATTGGTGAAAACTCGTTTCAAAAACAATAAATGCTTCGCTATTTCTTTTAATGAATTCTTCAATGTTTATTTAAAGAAACATAAAGTTGGATTAGTCACATAAACATCAAATAAATTAGGCACATCTTGCGAAATATCTTTATTTTTTTGGGATTTGTTTTATAGGAAAGTGTACCTGACATTCCGCGACACCCAGCAGCGTTCGAAGGACAGCACTACGAAGACAAAACCGGACATCCCCGGACAAGTGGTGCTGCCCGTATACAAGGCTATCAAGTCGCGCCAGCTCAAGATGGACATACGGATTCCCGTGCTGCCGTAAGTATATCTCATTGGTTATTTACAATCATGCTTAGTAGAAAATATGTGCTAATAAATTAATAAAAAATCATGCATTGGCATCTATTTTTGCAGATTTTTTTAATAGAGCTGTGATTATGATCTATTTCATACTATACGTTGAAGTTGATTAAAACAGTATACAAAGTAAATTTCTAAAAGTTAACTGGCAGTTTTAACCGATTTCAAAACAGGAGGAGGTTCTATGTTCGACTGCATGTAGGTAGTTTTTTATGTATGTTCATCGATTTTTTACAAAGATATGGTATTTTCTTGAAGTCATAGTGATCCATTTTTGCATACACCTAAGCTAAGTGCTTATACGTTATTTATCTCTACCAGGTACTACTAATAATTCCAAAAAAAATAATTAATATGCGGGGTCCACATATTCCACACAATCTTCGCCTAGCGTATGAGCTCGACCTACTTAGAGGCCGAGTGGTGCTTCGTCATAGGCATTTGATTCCTCGCAAGGCTGATCGAGGTATGTGATGTATCATCTCATGTTTCTTTACCGATTTTTTGACTTTTTAGAGTTGAAAAAGCTCAAGCTTTGGCTGCGACCCTCGAGATGGAAAAGATGGATGTCAACATGAGTAACTTGGTGCCGCGTTTGCCTGATATCGACGACTCACATTTCCCGCTCACTATCACTGTGGTAATTAATACAATTCGTGATTTTCCTACACACTTCCAGTAAAAAACAAAAATTACGCAAACAGATTATTTCTCAGTATAGCACGCACATAATACGTATTTGTGCACACGTTTAACTACAGATACGTAAGTATCAATGTGCGTGCACAAGCAAGAATCACGCCTGATCGTGAATTGCAATTTTGTACTATATACTTCCACATTCACTGTATTATGTGACTTTAAATTAGCAAAAATGAAGTCTGTTAATTAGTCAACGAAACTGAATTATCCAGGAAAATTAGTCAAATGAGGGTGAGAATCTCGGAATGAGAGATAGCCAGCTAAAAAAGTTGTATAAACCTTTATTTTAACACCCTAAAGCTTGTCTCAAAACCTACATATCGTAGGGTGTCCGCTTCTACAGAAATTCCAAGGTCAAAGGTTAAAAATAAATAAATGTTTGAACAAAAGTTGTAGAGAATTTAATCTTCTACAATATTTATATTAAGTACAAATAGCATAAAGCCCATAGGAAACGAGATATTTGCAATAAATATGAAAAAAAATCGATTTTTTGACCTTTGACCTTGGAATTTCTGTAGACGCGGACACCCTACGATATGTAGGTTTTGAGACAAGTTTTAGGTTTTTAAAATAAAGGTTTATACAACTTTTTTAGATGACTATCTCTCATTCCGAGGTGATACCCCTAATATTCCTGGATTAGAACAACTTTCCCCATGGAACACAAGTCGAAATATGAAAAAAATATTTTCGCTTCACCATACAACTTATGGGGTTTCGAAACCCCTTCGTGTTTCGAAGGGAGGCCCGTGCCCCTCGGTGGGGACGTCTATGGGCTGATGACGACGATACAACTTATGTCATCAGCTGATTTTCCTTTGTAAAGGAAGTCCTCATTTTTTATTGAGAATTTTAATTTAAGGGATGACTGTAAATTAAGCGAAACATTGTTTCGTGACATGAAAACGACAGACAGATTCACTGATCAATAATGTGTGTTAGCTGTTTGTACTTTTTTGTTGTTGTTTGTGCGTTTTTTACTGTGTTAATACTGTTTGTCTTGAACCCCCGATTAAAGAGTTTATTTTACTTCAAGGGGTTACTACTTGCTTTTGATTGTTTTCTTACTTTCACCCGTCAGAGAAACAGCGTCGGCAAATTTTGGGTTCAATACGAAGACGAGTCTACCGCAAGTGAGTTGCGGCAGATTAACAACGCTTTGAATCGAGCGCCCTTATTGGCGCACACTGGCCCTATCTTCGTGGGTGACAGATTCGCCGGGCCTTTCGTAGATCATGAACGAACTACCTTGCATCGCGTGCGAGTGTTGAGGCTTCTACCCAGAGATATGTGTGAGGTAAGTTACAATGACACATGTCATAATGTCTCGTTTTGCCGCGAGCTATCTCAATCGGGGCCATTTCCATTCGTCACCGGGCCATTACAATTTGTCAACCGTGAAAAAACATTTTTTTGTCATATGCAAGTAATGCGACACCTTTGTATGAGCATAATTAGAGAGACCAAGTTATAACTATCCAAATTCAATTGGTATTATTTGTAAAAAATAAGGAAAAAATTAACCCACTTGCATTAGGGGTGTACAATAGTGAAAAAAATTACGCCTGGTTTAGACTCCCGGTAGGGGCAAACATGTGTAAAAAGCTATTCAAGCATACTTCGAAATTGGAGAAAGATTAAGGCCCGTATTACAGAAAGAGACTCAAGTCTTGATCTATACTTAAGTATCGATTATCTTTCTCTCACTATCAAAATGACAAAGACGACTGCTACTCAAGTATAGATCAGAGTCTGAGTTGTGTTCTGTAAATACGGACCTAATTCAAATTAGCTTTATTTTATAGAACTTAATAAAATAAGTCAAAGTTTTATTAAATACATACAAAAATATTCGTTCATTCAGGATGTTACATTAGAGGATTTAAATACATACGTACATACATACATATTCGTTCTTTTGACTCTACCGACTATGCCTATTCGCAAAGGTTTAGTCTTCCCCAGAGAAGAATAGGCAAGAAATGAAGTGACCTATGATTATTTCAGGTGCTGTTTATAGACTTCGGCAACATAATCCGCCTGAACACATGCAACCTATACACCATGCCTCCTGGAATCTGCGTGGACACCCCCCCTCTAAGTATGCAGTGCGTGCTGGCCGAGTTGGCCCCCTCCCCCTTGTTAGAAGAGCATGGACAGTGGTCGCCGCGCGCTGAGAAATTGTTTATGGATCTTACGAGACGAGGACATTTGTTGGGAAAGGTTAGTACAGTAATAACACGTTTAAATATGACATATTTTTTAATAACGAGAAAATATCTTACCACTTATTGCTTCTTTTTTGCCATCCAGTGTCTTATAGAGCGAGATGACACGAGTCTTTTTTTTCTCATTGACTTAGGTCCATATTACAGAACTAGACCCAAACTCTGATCTATACTTAAATAGCAGTCGTCTTTGTCATTATGATAGTGAGAAACATACAATCAATACTGAAGTATAGATCAAGACCACAGACCTATATCGAGATAGACGGTAAAAGATTACCTACCTTGCGTGTAAAAAGTGTAATCCACGGACAGTTTTGTCAGACTTAGGTCAGTCCGCTTGAGACCTAAGCCGTAAATGATAATCGATTTCAATCGGATTAACATTATTGTTTTACTTAATTAAGCGCCTTTGAATCGTTTCCGCGCGGTCTTGATTTCCCATCGCTAAATCTCGCTCGTGACGTCATTTTAAGTACGAAAAATTCGACACGCTAAGTTCTCATACAGTTTGAAGCGCTCTTTTCGTCTATCTCGATATAGGTCTGTGATCAAGACAAGGTCTGTGATTTTGTAATACGGGCCTTAGAATTTTTGTTTTTACTGGCGTAATAGACCAATACAAGTTTGCTGCGCTTTTCTGCGCAAACAATACGATGCTACTTATAAAAGTAGTAGATGTGTAACCATAGTTTTAGTCGCGAATATATGGTTTTTGACCGTGTGGTGATCGGTTGAGAATAACATCACCTTATCTCTTTTCGTGGGTGTCGTAAGACTAAGGACTAAGGAAACACAAATGAGACCTGCCTCCTAGTAATCCATCCCAGGCAACGAAACTTAATTTTTTTCGGAATCTGAGGTGTTGTCCTATGGCCTCATGCGGTGTGGTAGGCTCTGTAAAGGGCCGTCTGGTTCGCGACCACCCTCCTACCGAAGTCCGACGCCAAACAGCTTGCTGTGTTCCGTCGGTGCGTGGAAGTATCAGTGTCTTTATAGGCATTTTCTGGGTTAACTCGCCTCATTTATGGTTTAATACTGCTCGATTATGATTACCGAATAATGAATTTTATCGATGAGACTTTAATTTAGACCTATTGCTAACACAGACAGCAATGGGCTTGTTGTCTGTGTTAGCAATAGGGCCGCCTTTTGTACCCTGTCATAACTATTTGTATTAAAATGTAACTGTATATTATTTGTGTTGGAGTGCAATAAATTATGTTGTAGTATATTGTACAGTCAACGGCACATCAGGTTACCACAAACTGTCAAATTTCCCCAATGGATCGTAAACTCTAATACTAAGAGATAAAATTGAAAATCGATTGAAGAAATTTGACAGTTTTGGATAGCATGATGTGCTGTTGTCCCTGTACGTATAAACACAGGTATACTCGGTGACCCACGGCGTGGTTTCAATCGAGCTGTTGGCTGACGGCGGCCGCATTAGCGTCAACAAGGAACTCCTAAAGCACGGGTTCGCTGTACCTGCAGAAGAGAGCTATGATTCCAAGGTGAGTGCTTTTTTCTTTTCCTAAACTTAGTTTAAAGTGTTGCTTAAAAGTTAACCAACGTTCACGAAGCTGGTAACGTTTTAACTCACTGTACTTACCATAAGCTGTAATATCTATATTATTAAATACTATAAAGAGGAAAGATTTGATTGTTTGCATTGAATAGGCTCCGAAACTAATGGACCGATTTGAAAAATTCTTTCACCATTAGAATGCTACATTATCCCTGAGTAACATAGTCTACATAATTTTCCTGAATTCCCACGGGAACGAAGTCCCGTGCGGAATGCTAGTTTCCTAATTAAATAAAAAATACATTTGTTTGAAGTTTTCCTAATACCAGGGTCTGTTTTCTTCTTATCGTGTAGGTATAGTCAAGTGTGTGGGGAACTATGTGTGTGTGAACTGAGATCCCAACGGTTTTTAACAGTGGTTTTTACGGCAGGCTTTAGTAAAAGTGGTACACATTTTGTAAAACGAATACTGGAATTTGTAAATAATTTATAAAAAAACTGTGATACATAAAGTGTGGTCCCTCAGTCCACACACCTAACCTTCCACATCTGGACAAGTACTTAACTTGCTGGCATATCTTGCTAATATATATTTAGTAAAACATATTTAAATACTCACACAATGAATAGAATGCAGTTAGTTATTGTATTATTATGACTATGTGATTTGTGTGGTCCCTGAGGGACCACTTGAAATTAACGTATAAATAAGTAAATACATTAAAAAAACACAGTAATTCTCGGCATACGTTTAGAAAAAGTCATGAGGAATATTATAAAAGAAAAACAAAAGTATGATCACTAGTCAATTTTTTAAATTTCATATTTCTTTGTGGTCCCTCAGTTCACACATTACAGAAATGTACATTAATTAAAATGTCCTAGCAATTATTACTTTGTAAATTATTTACAAATTCCTGTATTCGTTTTACAAAATATGTACTACTTTTACTAAAGCCTGCCGTAAAAACCACTGTTAAAAACCGTTGGGCCCTCAGTTCACACACACATGGGGAACTTGGCTAACCCTGGTGTCAAAGTTTTCAAACCGCATAATGGCCTCTAACTTGGTTTTAACGACTGCAGTCAAACGACAACAGCCGGGACCGACAGCTTAACGTGTCCTCCGAAGCAAGGAAACGCTTGTGATAAATTGCCACTTTGGTCACCCATCAGGCTCCCTACCTGTGTGTACGTTGCTTAACCTCACTGATCGTTTGAGATCAGCGAGAACCACTGGGCTACGAGCGCTTCCAGGGTCTGTAGAGTGTTGGGTAAATCAAATTTATTTGTAGGTGAACCACGACATTCGACAAACGGCGACAGAAATGAACCGGGCTCGGAAGATCGCGTTCAACAAAGAACAAATGGAGCATGCTTACAGCAACCTCAGAGACTTTGACCCTCCAAACATCAAGGAATGCATCTCTGACGCCGTTCTGAAAGGACCTTTCAGGTATTAACTACTAGTGTCGCTGACTCCCAATTAAATAAAGAAAAAAAAGAAAGAAAATACATTTATTTTTCATATTCTATAGAATAGTACACAATAGAGAGCTAAGATATCCATATTTAAAAAAAAAACAGTTAAATGTAACTAGTTTTTTAATTCGACTGCCGGTTTGGTCGAGTGGTAGTGGCGCTGCCCCTTAATCGACGGGTCCTGGGTTTGATTCCCAGTCGGGGCAAATATTTGTGTAACTGTTTGTTCTCGGGTCATGGGCGTGTTTGTATTCGCATTTATCTATGTTCCGAAGGACTCACGATACAAGGAGACCTTAGAGCGTTTTCTATAGCACAAAATCGATTTGTTTGGCTTAAATCTGGTGAAAAAGAAAAAGGGAATACTTGATTGAATGTCAAAATCGACCGCACTTTGGCTTTAAATTAGGCAATAAATCCATAAATCCCTTGTTAACATGTACCTATTCTAGTCCCTTAGAAACCGTGGTGCACAATATGATGTACGCCAGCCGAGAGAAGCAAGTGGTCATCGAATGGAACTCCGTCAACTCGGTACTACTCGACACAGAGCCGCAGCAGCTATATGAGAGGTAAGAATTGTTAACGATAGTTTTGATGTTAGTTTATTTTTTGAACTCCCATAATTTCTAAACGTATTTAGTGTCACTAACGTCATCTGTATGTCAAAAGCCGTATTAAAAATTCAACCGATATACAGGGTGTAAAGGACAGCTTAGCAAATACTTAAATGGTAGAATCTGCCCATAACTGATCAGCTACAAGTAATTACTTTTTCCCGGAAATGTCAAGTTAAGGTGTTTTCGTTATTTATGTACTTTCGCGCTACGCAACGTACCGCTTAACCGCGCCCCGCGCGTGGTCCCTTCGCGCCGCGATTCTACTATCGGAATGCGGTGTACATTGCTGTTTTTCTTATTGTTGTTTTTTAATGCAAAATGGATTGAATTCGAATAAATTGTTTAATTTTAAATTAAAAAATATATAAAAACTTTTAAAAAATTAGAACATTTTCCGGAAGATAATTTCGCTGGAAAACCATTTAGAATGATGGTCTGAATTCAGGGTCTCAATTTTTAACCGTGAATCGTCCTTTCAATTTTAAACCACACTACTAGGAAGAACTCGCTGTTACGTTTATTACGACGCTTCTAGACACCAGTATAACAAGGAACAGGACGTCAACAGAATAACTTTCACTTCATCCGTATATTAAAAAAACTGCCCCTGCACGTGTCGTGTCTAATTGAGCTACTCGTTCACAATGATTTTTTAATGGCTCGGAATAACCTGTTTTTATATGGTACTAGCTTCCCACCCGGGGCTTCGTTCCCGTAGGAATTTCGACAGTGAATTATACACATAAACCGTCCTCTTGAATCACTCCGTCCATCGACGAAAACCGTATAAAAATCCGTTGAGTAGTTTTTGAGTTAATCGCGTTCAGACAGATAGACGTGGCGGGGGAAAGGTTGAGACGTTTTATGTGCTTTAATTTTCCTGAGCAATATGAATAGTGCCTAAAAACTAACATAAGTCAAGAAAGTATATTAAGTAACTTAGTAAGAAAATACATATACTTAATAAAAAATAAAAAAGCAAAAAGCAACATAATATTTTTATTTTTTATTAATATGGGTTTGTTCTTGACCGCAATCTAGTTCAAGGGTAAAGATGCGGTCGAGGGTGTAGCAAGCGCACCCAGAAGAAGACTACTCAGTCGAACATTAAAGAGATTCGGGTTATATGAGGTCGGAATTCCATTTCCTAGTAGTGCGCAATATAAAAGATGATGAAAAGCGCTCAGTGCGAATCCGCGGGATTTTAACAAGATATCCTGCAGTGCGTCTGGACGTCCGATAGAAAAAACGGTCAGGCGGAATGAGCTCATGCAGCTCCTGAGCACAATCCCCGAAGTACATCTTACCGAAAATTTGTACATTTCAGTATTTTTTTACCTCAGTATCCCAAACTAGGGTGTCACCTGTGACTCAGCGATGATGCGTCTAATACACATTTATTACTTAAATGTAATGTACAGCTGTACATTACATGAATATAAAACAATATTTACTATCTTGTAAACACACATAGGCACGCTACTTTGCGTCTATGTGCTAGGCTTCCCATCCTGGCTCTGCGGTCCAGCGATTCCAATGCAGCTAGCTGGTACTTGGCAAACTATCCCAAAGGTGGTTGCAATATACACGATCGGATCTGCGCCTTATAGAGGGACAGGAATTGATCGGGCGTAAAGTACCGCTAAACCCTATCGAGGATGCTCAGCTTTTTGATCGCTGTTTGAGCTTTGAAATCGATAGAGGTGCCAAAGTTAACGTTTTAAAATGTACAAAAATTATATGAATATATTATGAAAATATTAATTACAAGAATAGGGAATATGCATGTATTTTTTTACATATTTTTATTAAATAACTTACAACGCTAAATAATCGAAAAAAAATATCTACGATCAAAAGTAATTCAAGTATTGTTTTTCAAAAGTTACAAGTAGCTAACCGAAACGAGAACTTTAACGGCCACTCTTTTGGCGTGCTTAGCGTGACGTCACAGTTCACGAACTATTGTGTGGATTTTGTTTTAATTTCACTATTTTTAAATATATTTCGACTAAAGTTTCAACTAATTCATCATGAAACAACATTCTCCATCTGGTCTAAAAAACTAATTTTCAAGTATTAATTCATTTGAGTCATTTTGTTGTCATAAACTTTGACGTCATATTCACTCTTACCGATAGCAACGCGTTTCGAATATTGGAATTTCTTGCAGTTTTTCTGCACTTTCTGACTCAAAAATAAATTATAATCAAAAATATTCAAATAGACGTAGTGTAGTGCTAAAGATTTATTTAAAAAAATATTTGATCTATATTTGAATCACATGCATATTCCCTATTAAGCGCATGATTGACACATTCAGAACACGTCTTAAGACCACAAACCGCAATTTGCGTAAGAGCAAGAAAAACAAATAATTGGTTCTTGTTATTAGTTTATTTCTCATTTTTATATTAATAAAATTATTGCTTCGTGAGGGGATTCACGAATACCACCACCACTACATCTTTTTAAATACTTGAATATTTGACCCTCTGCAGCCAGTTGACGAGAAGAGTAGTACTATGGATGATATTCCACTTGTCAAAGATATTCCTCAAATAGGTATATTTTATCAAAGACTAGCTTCCCGCCCGGGACTTCGTTTCCTTTTTTTGAATTATAAGATGGGTTAACTCTTGATCAACCTTGACCAAGGTCATAGATGAGGTCGACGATGGAGCGTGTTAACCCAGGAAATGCCTATTAAGGCGGTACTCCTACGCACCGACGGAACACAGCAAGCTGTTAGGTGTCGGACTTCGGTAGGAGGGTGGTCGCGAGCCAGACAGCCCTTTACAGAGCCTATCACACCTCTTGAGACCATAGGACGACACCTCAGATTCAAAATAAACTGAGGTGTCGTTGCCTGGGGTGGATTAATAGAAGGCAGGTCTCTTTGTGTTTCCTTAGTCGCCTCTTACGACACCCACGAAAAGAAATGGGGTGGTGTTATTCTCCACACGGCTGAATTTCGGGAATGAATTATACATATAAATCTTCCTCTTGAATTACTCTATCTATTGCTGAAAACTGCATTAAAATCCGTTGAGTAATTTAACGAGATGTAAGCGAACCGGCATCGGAAGCGACTTCATTTTATACTATGTAAAGAAGTCGGACGACTTTATCAAATATACCCAATAACTTTAAATGAGGCTGGCAGGACATACACCGAGTTGCAGAAATGTCTATTTCAAGTAAATGCTACTTTTAATGTTACACTGTCACTTTCCGTTTTGTTAACGTAAACAAGGACGGCATTACATTTAAGGAAGCTTTAACTTTAATACGTTTCTGCAACCGAGCGATAGCCACCTAGGGTGATCTAAAGCCTCGACCTAATTATAGATTTGGAAAAAAACTTTAAATTATTTTCATATGGGTTCTTCGTGAAAAATTGTTCAGTTTCATGAAGAGAATCACCACCTAAGTAATTGTTATTACAAGCTGTGTGGGTAATATAACCGAGGTTACCGAGTATCTTGGTTGTGTTAAATAAACAACTACAATCAATACGAGTTCGCCTGATTTGTTTTTTTAATGATGTCAACAACCTCAGTAAAGCCACAGATAATATAAAACGAGTAGTAAAGCAATAACAGGAATATCACAATGTAAAATAAAAAAAATAACGTGAATTACATCATATTACGACCGCAATATGTTTTTGTGCGATAAACTATGTTGGTCATCCATCACGTTACATAATAGAACTGAAAAATATTAAATGCTGCTACGAAGTAGGTTTGGACTACTTAATTAAGTTGGTAATTTAAACATTTGTTCATTATACATTTTTGTATCTAGGCTTAAGTTTTTATGAAATAAAATATCTTGTGTACATTTATTTCTCTTTTTTCTTTTTCGCGGTATAGTAAAAACTTTGTAAAGTTATAAAAAGTATGCCAATAAAAAAACTAGGTGACTTAAAATTAGTTAGCAAAACTTTAGGGGTTGAGTCTCACCACGAATAAGTTTCCCCAAGGATAGGATCCGGATGAAATTCTCAAAAAAAAATTCTACCTCTCATGCAAAGCTGAACACTCAAGTTGTATGAAGAGGTGAATAATTTTTTAAATGTCGACCTATGTTTCTTGGGGAAAGTTGTTCACTTAGGTTAATACACATCCTTTTTTTTATAAAGTCATTAAATTAATAAATTTAAAAAAAAATCTTTTGCCTCAGGCTCTCTTTTATTTTATTTCTTCTCTTTTATTTTTATTCGCAGGTTGCTAGTAGCAGCTGATGTGGGGCAGAATGAAATTAGTAGCAAGCTGACTCTAAGACACACTACGCTCATGCCGAACATTCCCGGCCTTCCTGCCATTATTTCTTTGCTGTTTTGTCCGATGTAAGTATTACAATAAGGGACCATCCATAAATTGCGTTACACGTTGCGTAAGACTCCCCCCCTCCCTAGCGTGACGTCACATATTTTGCATATTTTCCATTTTTTGTTATTTTCAAATAAAAGCAGTTCTTAATAGAGTTGTTCGTTTTTTAAACGGTTTTATTTAGCTCACCCCGTTTGTTTTGGGAAATCACAACTCATTATTGTCTCACTCAACCACGTCTCAACCAAAGTAAAAACGTAAAAGAGTGCTTGGGACTGAAATGGTTAAGTTTGTCGTTAATAGTTAACGCGTTTTGATACTCATAACACATTTTGAAATTTGACGTCACGAAACTTATGACCCCTCCCACCCCCTTGTCACACAATGTCACACTTTGTCCACCCCCTCCCCTCCCCTTAACGTGTAACGTAAGAATATCTTCTGAAAAGTACCTACAATATTGAATTTTGATAAACCGGCAAACTGCGCGTTACGCTCGCGCACTAAAGACCCTAAGGTCTGTATTAAATAACGCGACTCAGACTCTGATCTATACTTAAGTACCTACCAGTCGTCTTTGTCATTTAGAAAGTGAGAGAAAGAGACAATCAATACTTACGAAATTTAGACTTGTATCGCATCACGCGTGACTTGTCATGTTAAAAAAAGAAATTTCAAATAAGATACAGATTCAGCTGTGTTGCCTTTTTGAAAAAACCGGCCAAATGCGATTTGGACTCTCGCATGAAGGGTTCTGTACCATTATCTATAAAAACGGCAAAAAAATCATGTCTGTTGTGTGGAAGCCCTGTTAAATATTTATTTTATTCTGTTTTTTTAGTATTTGTTGTTATAGCTGCAACAGAAATACATCATCTATGAAAATTTCAACTGTCTTACTATCATGGTTCATGAGATACAGCCCGGTGATTGACGGACAGACAGACGGCCGGACGGACAGTGGGTCCCATTTTTACCCTTTGGGTACGGAACCCTAAAAAGAGAAGGGAATTTACTCTCTTATCCTTATTTGACGATCCTGGGTTCGATTCCCGATTAGGATAAACATTTTTATAAAAGCAAATGGTATTGTTCGGTTTTGGGTGTATTTGCGTCTGTTTTGTGTCCTAAAATGTTTCCTGGTACTTTTTAAATAAAAGTTACATTTTTGATGGCATGGGGGTTGGGGGCTCTAGATGGTGATTACTGCTTACGTAATACTTGAACGGCCCCTAAGAATTAGTTAAAGTTGGAAGCAGAAAATCCTAAATGGAAAAGTCTGTGTTTGGATGTTTGCTACTTAATTACACAAACAAGGTCAGACAAGTCAGATTTTTAATTTCAATTTATCATGAAATTATCTACTTGGTGTAAACTATTCGACTGTCCAAATGTAACAAGTCATATTTTGAAATAGCAAACATTGTTGAGGCGTAATAAAACAAGAAATGGTGATTAATTTTAAGAATGTTCTATTTTCTTATAAATAAATTTAAAGATTACCTACATCCATTAAGATCTTAATTCTTTTGTCAACAAAGTCGAAAGTCGACAACCACACATATCTTTAACATTGAACTTGGCTTGCTTTTTCACATTAAATATTTTTGATTGAATATTTATAATTCCATTTCATAATTTTTGTAATAAAGGACAAAAAATATATACGAAACCCAAATGGAAGTTAATCTTTATCCTATACATGTATACAGAGCTTTAGGTAAATCTTTTTCAACCTCTCGGGTGCTAAATCAGTCCATGAAACTGAACAACTTTCTCAAGGAACATAGGTCAAAATACGAAAAAAAAATTTTGATCTCCCATACAAAATGCGCTATATGCTGATGAATTGTGTGTGGGAACTCAAAAATTTTTTTTCGTATTTTGAGGGAAAGTTGTTTAGTTTCATGGACTGATTAACTACCCGAGAGGTTGAAAGAGATTTACCTAAAGCCCTGTATATGTTGTGCCTATAACATTGTGATTTACGACAGGGCGGAATTGCGACGCGATTCTGAAGGCACTCGTTATGTGAGTGCTCTTTGCGGGCTGGGCAGTGCAGACGACGGTCGACCTCTCTTCCCAGAGCACGATCTACTGGTTAACATCGACGCTGATCTCACCGTAGATGACATTGGATTGGTATGACAAAACAAATCAAATCAAATATCTTTATTTGTTGAAATGTTAACCACATTCCAGTAAAAAAAAAGATACACAGTTGTCAATTTGACATTATTTTGTTCGCACATTCAAGCTGTCACCAGAATGCTTATAACACTAAAATTAAAAAAATTTAATCACCCCCGACATGCGATTGCTTATAACTTTTAAATGGCTGCACAGATTTTCATGAAACGACTCGGGATAAAATTATTTATGACACAAAAAAAAAACTAAACGAAAATCGGTTCATCCGTTTGGGAGCTACGATACCACAGACAGATACACAGAAAGACACGTTAAACTTATAACACCCCTCTCTTTTTGCGTCGGGAGTTAAAAATGGAACGTTGCAGTCCAATTGTTCACAATACATATGTAGCAAGATAACGTTTTTACTGTTTTTTAGCATTCGTCCCACAGCAAAGGTTGTCCACATTTTTGGGTAAAACTAACTCCTTTAAAACCGTGTGGTGATCGGTTGAGAATAACACCACTCCCGTGGGTGTCCTAAGAGGCGACTAAGGAAACACAAATGAGACCTGCCTCCTAGTAATCCACCCCAGGCAACGACACCTCAATTTGTTCTGAATCTGAGGTGGCGTCCTATGGTCTCATGCGGTGTGGTATGCTCTGTGAAGGGTTGTCTGGTTCGCGACCACCCTCCTACCGAAGTCCGACGCCAAACAGCTTGCTGTGTTCCGTCTGTGCGTAGGAGTACCAGTGCCTTATGAGCATTTTCTGGGTTAACTCGCTCCATCGTCGACCTCATCTATGATCTTGGTCAAGATTGAGGTCAAGAGTTAACCCATCTTATAATAAAAAAATAATAAAACAACTCTAATCTATCTCTGTAAGGATTTCCGAGCACTGTAAAGTTGTAATGTTGTCGTACTCAGATCAACCACGTCCGCCATTTGATGGACTACATGATACGGTGTAACGACGGCCAGGACGTGCCTACCGACAACGAATTCCGACCGCAGGTGCCCAAGACTATCAGGAAGGATATCATGGAGTATGTTACTTATTATTGACCACTTGACTGACTTATTAAAAGAAGAATTGTCTTACAATATAAATATAATTTTTATAAACTTATTTTTAGTATTTAAATGAACACGCTTAATTAGCAATGGTTGTATGTCGCAGTCATGGGAGAATCTAAATAACAGCCATCAATTGCAATATTAAATTGCTTTTTTCCATAAAAAATAATTGAAAATTATTTTTGGATTTTTTTCGGGGCTATAAACTCTAAATGTAATGATCTTGTACCCACAACAGCAAATCAGATTACCCCACTTTGACCGTGAGCTCGCCCTTACTGCGCTCGTAATTGTGACCATTTTCGTAGTGTAACTGTTTAACCTGATGTGCTGTTGTGGGTAGGTACATTGATCTAATTATGGCCAGATGCAGTTTCTTAAATGTGGCAATTGTCACAGTGTTAAACAAAAGTAAACCTTGAAAGGTCAACGGATATTTTTAAGAGCCTTGATATCAGTCAATGAAATTAAAGATAAATTATACTAATTTAATTCACAATCTCAATAATGTGGTTGAATTTTCAAATAAGAAACAATTCTAGAAATAGCTGTTTAATCAAGGTATTGATGAGGAAACTAACATTCAAGAAAAACCTGAAATTCCATACTTAACCCCCTATTATTTGTTTAGACTATTAGGCAAGCGACGTATATACCGCGAACCTCAGGCAGTCTCCAACGCGTGGGAATGGAAGTCGGTTCCAGAACACGAACTACTAGAGATCACAATTCCTGAGATGATTGAAGGAGCCGTCATATACCCTCTACATGCGCCCCAGGAGCTTCGACCCTTGTCACGGGAGCAATTACTACTGCTTAAGCAGGATAATGAAAACCTCAAAATGCTGGTTACTAGGTATGTTAACTCACAAAAAATAACACTACGAAATTTACTTTTTTCTCTTGTTTCGATAATGGAATACATAAAATTTCGAATATTTCAAAATTTCAAGCTTGTATTATAAAAAAATCACGAAATATATTGTCTACAATTCTACATATATGTATTATTTTAAAATTTTCTTCATATGCTTTTTTATTGTTACTGTTAATGTTACTGTCACTTCTGCAACTTCTTAAAGAAATCCCATTCCCAAGTCTGATAAAGCCACAACTGATAAAACATAAGACGGTGACGTACTTTTTTGCAGATGATCTTGTTGTTAAGAAAATAAAGTTGCAATAACAGTTTATACTTTGGCGATTTGAACATATAATTTAATACCAACACGGGCCAAAATTCGCGAATATATTTCCTTTTTACCTTTGATCCCTACGTTTCGGCGAGGTTGCACCCGCCGTGGTCACGATTAAAAACATAATATTATGGTAATATATACGCGAATTTTGACCCATGTTAGTATAAAAATTAAGTTGCAGTTGCTATATTTGTAACTCAATCTTCTTTTTTGACTCGGATCGGTGTTAATCTTTATCTAAAAATCAATTATGTTATTAGAAGAGCGAATTCTCCTAACAAAAGCATCTTATCTGCTTAAAAGGAGTCAGTCACCTTACCACTGTATACTGTATGTTAGACTAAGGTTGCCCAATAAACAATTTAGATTTTTTATTTTGAATA
This sequence comes from Aproaerema taeniolella, assembly GCA_949987775.1. Taxonomy (NCBI): domain Eukaryota; kingdom Metazoa; phylum Arthropoda; class Insecta; order Lepidoptera; family Gelechiidae; genus Aproaerema; species Aproaerema taeniolella. The sequence continues at coordinate 8,190,958 of OX465262.1, forward strand.
ATCTATCTGTAAACACTTACGCCTATAATATTTTTCGGGGTAGGCAGAACGTCATGTGGTTGTTTAGCCACTTGACACTACATATGTAGTAATAGTAAATTCAACTTTATGTATATAGTGCTAAGAACCCGAGTAAAATAAAGAGCATCGACAATTGTATACTACATGTTGAGGCCTTTAATGTATTTATAACCGTATAAATGTATTTAGGACCGCAATATCATCAGCCGAAGAACTAACGTGCAAGTTGTGCAGCGCTGGGCCTATGCCAGTACACGCGATGAGAATACATCTCTACTCCAACGCGCATAAGGAAAAGGAGGAAGATTTCCGAACGATCCAGTCTTAAAATATTGAGGTACATTTTTTTGTTGATCTAAATGACAGTAGATATCATGACATTATAGTATTTGACAGTACAAACGACTATTTATACCAATTCATAGGTCCTCATTACAGAAGGAGACTTCAAGTCTTGATCTATAATAAAGTATTGATTGTCTCGTTCTCTCACTATCAAATTGACAAAGACGACTGCTACTTGAATATATATCAGAGTCTGTGTCGCGTTCTGTAATACTGACCATAGTGTGTCACTTAAAAGTTGCTTTCAGAGAAAACTTTAAACCTCCGATTTGCAATAATCGAAATATACAGGGTTACAGTAAAACAAAGTCGTGTTAGTTACACCACTTATAACTCAAGATCGGCTGGACCGATTTCCATGGTTTTTGATTTGTTGTATTTCTCTCCGTCCCGAACAGCAGAATAACTATTAAAAACATTGGAAAATTGACGCAAAAATTCCCACGGGGACGAAGTTCCGGGCGAAAAGCTAGTTTTTAAATAAAGAAGCTACTGTATTTCCTGTTATATAAGTTGACTTTAAATTTATTAGATAAACTTTGGGAATGATTCTCCCTATGAAACTAAACGATTTTTTCGAAGGAACCCAAATTAAAATTTGGAAAAAAAAATCATACGAGACGAAGTTTTTTTTCGGCTATCGACTTAATGTCTACGAGAAAGTTTTTAATTTTAGTGCAGGGCTTGAATAACCGAAAAAATATCGGTTAAAACGGTTAGCGGTATGAAATCATACCCTTAAATTTTAGGTACCCGTAAATAACGGTACCGTTATTTTCCGGTAGCAAAAAATTTCGGTAGTGAAATTATTTGGTAGCGCTAAGTAACGGTATCGTTATTTTTTGTGGTACATAAATAATTAAATAAAGGTTTTCTTTACACCCCGCCGCTGCCGACAACGTCGTGCAGGCGTTATTCCGGTATACCGAAATAATTTCGGTTACGGTAGCAATAAAAATAAAGGTATAATATTATTGTAAAATGAGGGGGTTACGGTTTAGGGTTTTTTTTGTACCGGTAGCGTAACCGTAATTCTTAACCGTTTTGACTCTACTTTAAATTGATACGGTATTGAAACTTGATACCTGTACCATACAGTTATACCTTAACCGTTTTCAAGCCCAGCAGGGCAATCGCGCTAAAAAAGGTGGATTGAATCGCAATTGAAACGTAGCTGGGGGGCTACCACCTAAGCGAAGCTGATGCTGGGTAAACGAATAGAACGTTGTCGATTGCTTCTTTATAAGGAGACCTTGATCAACGACATGAACCAAACACAGCAATGTACGTCATTCCATTCGTTCAATCAGCATCAGCTTCGCTTAGGTGGTAGCCCCCCAGCTACGTTTCAATTGCGATTCAATCCACCTTTTTTAGCGCGATTGCCCTGCTGGTTTAGTGGACTGATTCACTTCCTTAATTTCTGCTAATTTAAAGTCACTCAATATTCGCTCAGTTGGAGAAACTGTAATTAAAAGTTCAAGCTTCTTTCTTTAAATATTACTTCGTTGCCGTGAGAATTTCGGGAATTAATTGTAAATAATATAAACCTACTGCTTGGATCGCTCCATTCATTGGTGAAAACCATATGAAAATCCGCTCAGTAGTGTTTGAGTTTATCGCGTTCAGATAGACAGACAGAGTCTGTCAGCGGGGGCCTTTGTTTTATAATAAAGTATTATATGAAGTATGATATGTCGTCCTTGTTTACGTAAACAAGACGGAAAATTACAGTATGACATTTAAATGTCTAGTACTAATTTAACTATAATGGTCGTTTCTGCAACTGAGTGATAATTGAGTGGAATAAGTCGACAACTTTTTTAGCGTCCTGCCGGGCTATGATGATCGCAACGACATATTATCTCACGCGTTATCTCGTGGTCACGTGACGATTTCTCGTAATCTCATTGGTGGAAACAGTCACGTGACCACGAGATAACGCGTGAGATAATATTTACATACTATGTCGTTGCGATCATCATAGCCCAGCTGAACGTTACACACTGATTCATACTACATATTTGGGTGCCATATACAGGGTGTAAATGACAGCTTAACAAATACTTAAATGGTGTAATCCACCCATAACTATCATCACCTATAAGTAATATTTTTCCCCGGAAACATCACGTTAAGGAGTTTTCATTATTTACCTACTTTGGCGCTACGCAACGTATCGTGATTCCGCGTCCCGTGCCGCGCTGCTATCGGAGTGCGATTTACATTGCTGGATTTCGTGTTCTACGTTGTTAAGATTGTTTTTTATTGCAAAATGGAGTTTATTCTATTAAATAATAAAAAATGTAAGCAGAAAATATTTAAAAAAATCAAAAAAAAAATTCGGAGAAAAATTCCACTGGAAGATCATTCAGAATGATTGTCTGAGTTCAGGGTTTAAGTTTTTGCTAAGCTGTCTTTTACACCCTGTATACAACATCCAAATTTTTGTTTTGTCCTAAACAGGTATCGACACGATCTTGCAGCATTGAAGGATTTCTAACTGTTATGCCAATGACTATCTAACATTTCTCCATTGCTTTGCGTGCCATATCCAATGATTAATAGATCGATGTTCATTTGTTACTTAAGTATCATATCGTTCTACTCAGGAAGATGACATCCCTATGTTCCAATCGTAATTATTCTAGTTTATCTTTTTTTTCTTACTAACTCCATGTAAGAAAAGTTCTTTTTTTTTAGGTTAAGTTTTTGTTCTTTCTTTAAAAATGTTGAGTGTTTTCTTAGAGAAATAAAACAGACATGTTCATTAATTATTAGTTATGGTAATAGTATTAATTAATAAATGTCTCAAATTGACATTTATTAGACGTGTTGTTCTGTTGAATCTCAGTTTTTTTTAAAGTTTTTGTTTCTTGTTGACCAGATTCTCAAATGAGAACTATTTTTGTGAGTTAGTGTTTACAGCACATTTCTATGTGATAACTGATAACTAATTAGTATTAAGTACCTACCCTTAAGTTTAGATTTAAAAAATTTAAGTGTCCAACAATTACTATTTTTAAAACTTATAAACTCTTAAAGACTTGTTACTATTCACCAAAAGAATTATGTAAGTAGATAAAAAAACTACAAATCTATAATTATAGAAAAAATAAAAATAAAGTGAATGTTGATTACATATTTTGTTTTTTTCTTGTCAGATTCCTTTAATACAAGTATAAGCACATAATTTTAACTATCACTATTAAAACTGTCAGCTGTGTCAATACAAGCCGAGTTTGTAGATGCAAGTGTACAAAAATGTGATGTAGGTAATATTATACCAAAACCGCTAGTTAAATTAATATATTCAAAACTAAATCTTATGCCATACATGTTAAGACTGATGACTAAAACTAGATTAGACAGAAGAATAACGGGGATAAGACATTCATCAACAATCGATGCTTATTTTACTGAACAATTTATTATTTAAAAGACTTTCATTTGACAATTTTTGTTACATAGCTAATCTTAGATTTTTTAATTTAAATATTCCAGGTTGTTTCTGCACTGATTTCGTTTAGATGGACAATTCTTTTTAGATGTCATTCAGTAAAACAGAAAGAAAACATACCATAATAAATGCATTTTGGATATTTAAGTTTGTGACATGTTTTTTAAATTACTTTTTTAACCTTATTAATAAAACTTACAATTTTTAAATAAAATTACAATTCTATATACATTGCAAAAGTTGCTACCCTTATAATCATAACTAATACTATATTATTTTTAGTAACTCATAGTGACCGTGTAATATAAACCGAATTGTAATTGTAAGTTATATAGGGGATATCCAAGAAATGTTTTCTTCAAAGATAAATGAATATTTGTATTTTAAATACATAAGTGTGTCAAATCATCAATACCAAACAATTTACGGAATCCTTAGTCGCAAATTACCACCTTGTTAAAATAATTGACGGTAGAACAAAAATTGAGAGTATCCATATTAAAACGTTGGCATGACTTGTCAAACCAGTTTGCAAGCTGCGTGCTAAATCTAACAGTAGGCTTAATCTATTGGCTCATTCTTTTACGGTGTTTTAAGTGATATTTCCATTGTGTATTTCTTATCATTCTAACTAGATCTAAGGTAGTGTGCGTTGATAAGTGATATTTTATCGAAGTGACCATGTGGACTTCCCAAGAAAATTTCATTGACGTCTTAGAGTAAGTACATTGTTTTTTATTTACATTTTCTTAGTTTTCATTCTTTTGTTGTTGTTATCACAGTCCCGTAACTGTTTTGTATTAGTTAGTCAAAATTAAGGTTGAAAATGTTGAAATTAATTAATTAGAACAGAACTATTTTCCGTAAAGAATATACCTAAGTAGAAATCGTGTTTGTTGTTAATCAAAAAGTTGAAAAATAAAACTCCATGCAAGTCGTGAAATTAGCTGATTGTCTTGAATGAAAATCCTAACATTCAGTATTAGGTTCTTTATGACAAATTGCTCTGTTTCATGGGAAAATTCAGATGCTGATGGTGCTCCATTCAGATAAGTAGTTAAAGTGCTTAGTAGTAGCATACAGTTAACTAGTAGGTAGTAGAATTGAATTTTCTAGTTATTTTACTATTGCTTTTTTGCATCGCTCCCCATATATCCTTCGTTTCTTATCGTTCTTAATACTGATTACCTGCATGACGATTTTCTTTTAAGCTTTACGGTTGGTCTTCTAAATGGAAGATGTATAGGTAGGTAGTTAGAATTTTTTTAAAGTAGTTATATTTTGGAGGCAGTACTCCAATTACATTCATTGAATACAATGTAATTTTTTTAAAACATCAAAAAATGATAACTGGGAGCATCACGACGATTTTAATGTCGATCGACACTTATAGACACTTTCTTCCTCCTACCTTTCTCCTTATCCTCGGTGTAAGTTTAACATTTTATGAAATTAAACTACCTACTTATTAAGTTTAACGTACACACGACAGCACATCGTACTTTACATTTTACATAAATAGATAGCGGACTAAACTTCGTCCTTTCGTTTGAAACGGTTTAATTTTACCTATATCTCCGATTTATAACGATCTTGTGGTGACCCAAGTATTTGATGAATAATCACTTACGGGCTTGGTACGAATAAGGCCAGAAAGTTGTCAAGAATAGCTTTTTTTAAGAGATTAGCTCGTCTTAGTGAATTTTCAATGTCACTTCCTGACTTTTTCAATGAAATTCTGTTCCCTTAGTAACGTTGACATCCTTTCAGAATAATCGGTTCGGTAAAAATGTGTTGTCTCTGAGGCCAGTGACCGAAGCGGAGTTATCAAAATATATATTTTCATTAAAGTCTAACGCCACTGGCGCAGACGGTATAAGTAGGGACCTTGTTCTCCTCACACTTCCTAGAACTCTTCACGTACTAACCGCAATTGTGAATAAGTCAATTAGCTCGGCAATCGTTCCAACTCTGTGGAAAACTGCAGTGGTTACTCCTTTGCCTAAAATAAATCACCCCTCGGTTTTAAAAGACCTTAGGCCTATTAGTATACTGCCGTTCATGTCAAAACTGCTTGAGAAAGTAGTATACACGCAGCTCAGTAGGTTTGTGGAAGAAAATGGTATTTTACCAGATGTTCAGTCGGGGTTTCGCAAAGGTAGAAGCACTACCTCAGCGTTGTTAGATGTCACAGACAACATACTTGCTGAACAGGATCGAGGAAATGCAACTATTTTATCCCTATTGGACTTCTCTCGCGCATTCGACTGCATAAATTTGCCACTACTCTTGGCGAAATTGTATTTCTATGGTTTGGATAAGTCATCACTTGATTGGTTCAACAGCTACTTATGTGACCGAAAACAGGCAGTTAAACTAACGACTGAAAATGGGGTGGTTCAGATGTCAGACTTTGTGTTTGTCAACCGTGGCGTTCCACAGGGAACTATACTTGGTCCGCTCTTATTTATAATATATTCGGCTGATCTTCCACAATATATTCATCACTGCAAATATCACATATATGCTGATGACGTACAAATATATATATCTGCATCCCCCAGAAACATCGGTGATGCCCAAAAAAGACTAAACGAGGATCTAGCCAGCATTGCAAGCTGGTCAGCAAACAATGCTCTTGTACTTAACCCTGACAAATCTAAGTTCATGGTTATAGGATCAAAAAAGCAGGTCAAGGATATTCTAAATCAGAATCTGTCTGTTTCTATATGTGGCAAGAGTGTAGAGCGTGTAGACGTTGCTAGAAACCTCGGAGTGGAGTTCGACAGTAAGCTACGTTTTGAGTTACACATTTTGAATTTGGTGAGAAGCTGCTTCTTTCGTTTAAAGGTTTTATACAGAATTCGTAACCTTTTGAGTGAGAAAGTTCGTGTTACTCTCTGTGAAACTTTGATCCTTTCAAAATTAAACTACGGCGATTTAGTGTACGGACCCAGACTTTACTCGAAAACTCAGCGCCTGATTCAGAGAGTCCAGAACGCTTGTTGTCGTTTTTGTTATAAAATCCCACCACGATCGCATATAACGCCCTACCTAAATGAGAGAGGAACGTTAAATATGTCATCCCGTCGAGAACTGCATATGGCCAGCCTAGTCTTCGATCTGCTGAGAATGAAGAATCCCACGTACCTGTATAATAAACTAAAGTACTCTCCCTTCCATGACAGGTATAGCACAAGACCAACACGTTTCCTCTTGATGGGTTACTCACACAAAACAGCGGCCTTCACTGGCAGTTTTAGATGGCAGGCTACCAAATGCTGGAACAACATTCCCCCGCCAATAAGACTGGCTGCTTCTAAACCTAGTTTCATTAAACAGTTTAAGTCTTATTTGGTTGATGAACAAAAATCCGGCATCCCTGACAGATATAGAGTCAATCTTTTCAAGACTTAAAGTCCGTTCCCATTTATTTTCTTATTTATTATCTTTCTCAAAAACTCTATAAACTAGTTGACCCATGACAATTGTATGTATATATGCTTTCTAAAGTATCTATATAAGTTTATATAAAATTAATATCTATGCGTAAGTACAACATTTACAGTTTTATTTAATTTTTTGCATTTCACAGGAACTGCACAACACACATCACTCATGGACTTACACAAATTTCATACATCCATCACTTCTTCATATTTTTATTTTCATTAAATCTCGTACTCGCCCCTCAGGTTATAACTGAAAATCAGTGTTTGACCGCACTGAGTTATAACCTTTTGACTCACTGCGGCATGCACATAGTGATCCGCAACCTAGATTAAGACACATTATGTTAAATAGGTTTAGTACATTTTGATTTTGTTATTTTTATTTTATTTTTTATTTTGTTTGTTTGCATGTTATTTGTAACTATGTGCATGGTGTGGCGACAATAAATTATTTCTATTCTATTCTATTCTACTTCAGTTTTCTTTAGACATTTCTCTGTACGAATCAGCTGATGATATAAAGTTGTTGGGAGGCGAATGTTATTTCGGGTTTCGAACTTGCTCCTTGTGGAAAGTGGTTAATTTAACCGGAAACTTTTGCAAACTAATTAAATCTCGTCTCAAAAATAAAACAATATCTTAATAAAATTATTTTTAGTAACGACGAATAATGACTAGTGATTTGAAATAATTAGGCTGTATGGGACTTTCAATAGCGAAATTTTTGGGGATGATTTTATGCATGTAAGTATTTTTTGGTAATTTGATTAGTGCTATGCATTCCCATTAGTACACCTAAATGTTTAAACACCGATTAAATCAATATGATTTCAGCTCCATTAAATATTCACTTAATCTTAATAAGAATGACCAACACCGAAGATGATTAAATGTTTGTTTGAGTTGCTTAATACTTTCCATTCATAAAGATAACGACTAAAACTTATTCTTAAATAGCATTGAGCGACGATGTTCGTGACCAGCCTTTATAATTACTTCGTTGTTTGATTTTATCATGAATTTGTTTAGAAGAGTTTCTGTACCAACTGTGATAGTGAGGAAATTTACTATAAAGGCTTTGCGGTATGATTGTTTGCATGTTTTTGTTCTTTACTCTGTACACAAGGTGGCGAGAATTAGTTATCCAAGCTTGTTCAAACCTTTTCACGAGCGGATATGAAACTTAGGTGGATACTTCGTCGTGAAAACCGAGTGACTGTTTTTAAAGACTTAATGTCTAAATATGTTTGCCTTTAACGTTGTGTCCTAGAAAGGGCACAGAATCAGAAGACGAGGACCGACAAGAAGAAGTAAGAAACTAAAACTATCAAGCGCCTGAAGAGATTACTTCTTTTCGTCATGGTGGTCACGTATAGTCACACTCAAAAACAAGCTTGACACCTAGAATTTTTAGTACGAGTGATAAGTAAGATAGCACTTCAACAGTCATGCATCGCTGCTCTTGACCTGTGCCTTACCAGTTCTGGTGTAGCCCGTGTGTTGTCGTCCAAAGCGAAAGCACTCCAACTGATAAGGAAAAGACAAAAAAAATGTTTTGTATCTTTCGTAAATATGGTCGCAGATCACGCGGTTCTATCAAAACACCAAAGATGCTCGATCGGTCTAGGGTTATCATGGGGTCACCACAATTTCGTAATGCCTGGAGATTCTTGTTAGTGGGCTCTGAACCTCTTGTGGGACCAGACAACCGCCAGAATGGTCGCTCAACCTATTTCGGGAACCGAAGTCGCTAAGTAATTATATTGTGTACTTTTTCCATTTCTTTTTTCACTTTGCAAAAAATTATGATGAAATTATTGTTTTTATTAACACATTATTCTGTGTGAAACACCCATTTTTAATAGGGACTTGAATTACTCGAGAATCAATCACTTTAATCAATTAAATAAATGTCTATTTTGAATTTGATTCAACGTACAAAATATTGTATTTAAATGAGATTTAGGTGGGCACAGAGGGGTATTTTACAAAATAACTAACTTAGTGATCAGTGCAATGTTAGAATTGACAAAACAAGTTATCATCTGTTACCAAAATTACAGGTCAATACAAAATGACTTGCGCAACGAAGTGGCAGAATTGAATAGAAAATGCAAGAACTTCTTGCCAAAGCTGGCCATAGTTCAGGTGGGGGGGCGAGAGGACTCCAATGTCTACATCAGGATGAAGTTGAGGGCTGCCGAAAATATCGGCATGAGCGCCGAGCACATCCGACTTCCCAAAGAGATCACTGAAATTGAGGTTTGTTTCTCACGTTTCTCCTTTCATTTTTGTTACCAACACTGGAGCTGAATTTTTTTCATTTTATTTTTTATTCACAGTCATTTCTTTAGAATCAAGTAGAAAAGGATTCACCACACTTTCAATCTTTGTTTGTACGCTACGTACAAATTGATTCGTTATAGTTTGAACCTTATCAACAGCGAAGAAGAAATGAGAATAGATACATACATATCATTGAGGCACCGTACAAGAGAGAGATGTGTTAAAGATATCATACTCAAGCGTCATTATAAATGCGATATTTTAAATAAAATATGATTTATTTGCCACATTTTCATGCGAAATGCGTTAAGCGCGCTTTCACGCCTAAACTACTGAACAGATTTTGATGAAATATGGTACAGAGATAGACTAGAACTTGGGAAAGGACATTAGGCTACCTTTTATTGCGAAAAAAAAAATGTTTGAAAGTGTTGAAATAGGGAATGAAAGTTTGTATGGAAGTTGTATGCTAAGAAATAAATAAATATTTGTTATAGCGTCACACCAGTTGATGCTACAGTTACCTAACTACTTATTCGTAGGCTTATCAAATACACCATAAGTTTAGTGGTGATAGCGTTTAAACTAAAATAAAGCAATACCTTGCGAGACGATATTACTGACTTACAATATGCCTGGATTGAGCTGGTAGCTGGTAAATTCTAGTTTTCCTTTTATCTACTCCTGTTCGACCGTTGTTAAACGACCTTGTTTACTAATAATTTTATAAGGACCATTACGAAAATCTAAATTTATAAAAGGAGAAACTGACTGACTGACATATCAACGCACAGCCTAAACGGCTAAACGTAGGCACTTGAAATTTGGAAGGGATGTAGCTTAGGTACCGTAGAGGTGCACTAAGAAAGGAATTCCCGAAATTCCCACGGGAACGGGAATTAGTGGGAAAATCCTTTTGTATGAAAAATCTAAACCGCTTAAGTTAGACGCTTGAAATTTGGCGTTGCAACAGGATATTGCAAAATTCCCACGGGAACGGGAGTTAGCGGGAAAAAACTTTTGTATGTAAAAATCTAAACCACGTAAGATAGATGTTTTCAATCTGTGTACTCTGTACAAAAAAAAAATTAACACGCAAACGAAGTTGCGGGCATAAGCTAGTAATTTTATAAGGAACATTACGAAAATAAGTTAATAATGAAGTATTTTAGCCGTGGCCTTAGATAACAGTTTGACCTATTGCTTGTTGATGTTTGACTTACTTATGTAACAACTATGAAACATACATCATATCAAAGTCATTATTTGAATATTCTACAATTTATATTGTTATATCGAGGGGGGTATAAAAACTGAGGATCAACTTACGGCAGATTAATTTTACTTATTGAGAATAGACCAATAAACACTAAATCGTGAGAACCCATTATGATATGTTTAAAACTACTTAATAATAATTTTAAAAAATTCTAATGCTCATATCGCCTGCCCCTTTCTTCTATCTGACGTTCAGACGCACCACAGGGTACCACTAAAAGCACAGAATAAATAATAGTACTAACGTACTACAAGGTTGTCGAGATTCCTCGGATCCGTACTGAGCGCTTTTATTTATCCTTTACACTCGTATTGTGCACCGCTAAGGAATTGAATTCTCTTTCTGCGTCTGTATTTCCGAGCTCGTATTACCCGAATCTCTTTAAATTTCGAGCGAATAGGCATCTTTTGGGTGAGCTCGCTATATCCTCGACCACATCTTCGCCTCTGTGCTAGATTGTGGTTTGTTGAGGATAATACTTTTACGTTGTATAAATTGGGTCAACCATAGAAATAAAGATTAATATTGCATCATTTTGGGTATTACGTCCTTGCCCTGCCTCTTTCTTATTTGCGTCAAGGGAAACGTCAATGCATTGTTATGTGAAGTGACTTCCTCAATGTCATCATTTTAGCCACAAAATGAGGATAAACTAGACCAATACAGGAAAAAACAACCTTATTGCAACGTAATAAGCTCATAATGACTATTACAGGTAAACCGCTTGAGCTGTGACGCTAGTTTGGTAGCCTAGGTAGGTCGTAGTTAGTGTACAGATGACAACAAACAAAACTATGATAAAACTTAAAAATAAAACATTACAAACATCACAAATGGATTAAAATTAGTTTATTTTCTCACTTTATTCGTTCTGATCTAGGTTTGAAGACATGTTTCCAAATGCTGTCTATGTATCTGTCTCTAACGGTAACGATTAGAACTGTAGTCATTCGATAACTGCCTGAACCGACCTTTAAAACCATGAAAAGAAAATGTTTACCACTCATCAGTGTCGACTACTATGCGTCGCCTATCCATTCTGAACAACACGTTAGCTTTATTTATTTCATTAAATAAAACCTGATGTACTTATAATTTAAATTTAACAGCTTTTGGCCAAGATCAACGAGCTGAACGAGTCTCCAAAAGTCCACGGCATCATAGTCCAGATGCCTTTGGACTCGGTCAACCCTATTGACGCCCACAAGATTACTGACGCTGTGTCAGCCGATAAGGATGTTGATGGGTGAGATTATTTCAATTTTTTCTTGATCCTTTAGATACCACAGCAGCTGGAGCATGATGCGCCGGAATGCGCCGCGGTCCTATGTCAAAATGTCAACAGTAAGCCCTTGCGCGGGGCTCTCGCGCAATCAAAGTGAAGTTTCATTGTCAGCCGAATGGCGTGCCACGCGAGTTTGTCTGCATCATGCTCGAGCTGCAGAACATCAGCTACACTAACACACGCAATGAGACTACTCTCTCATAAGAGTATACAGGGCTTTAGTTAAATCTCTTTCAACCTCTCGGGTGGTTAATCAGTCCATGAAACTGAACAACTTTCCCCAAGGAACATAGATCAAAATACGAAAAAAAAATGTTGATCCCCCATACAAAATGCGCTATATGCTGAAGAAGTTTGTATGGCAACTAAACATTTTTTTCGTAATTTGACCTATGTTCCTTGGGGAAAGTTGTTTAGTTTCATGGATTAATTTAGCACCCGAGAGGTTGAAAGAGATTTACCTAAAGCCCTGTAGACTTCCGAAATCAACACAAGGAAAATTGTCCATATTAGTATTTTGAGAAGTTTTCATTTCTCTGCTGTTTAAATTTGGACCTGCGTTTTTTTAGCAATTCAAGATTATCTGTCAACCTCATTCGAATACAAAAGAAATGCAAATTTTAAAAAGGGGCTGTTATGGAATACGAAAAAACCTTATTTTCGTATTCCATAGATACTAGCCTTCCGCCCGCGGCTCCGCCCGCGTGGACTACAGGTTAAATCGTACCCAACTGTGGGATAAAATGTAGCCTATGTCCTTTCCCAGGCTACCTCTGTACCAAATTTCATCAAAATCAGTGGTTTAGTTCAGTGGTTTAGGCGTGAAAGACGGACAGACAGACAGAGTTACTTTCGCATTTATAATATTAGTATGGATTAGACAATAGATATTTTATTGGAAGCTCAAATGAAATCAAATCTCGACTGTTTATGTAAGGGTGATTGAGTCACATAACTTTTAATTCATGGAACTTTTAGGTCCGATTACCGAACGCGACTCAGACTCTGATCTATACTTATGCAGGAGTCGTCCTTGTCATTTTGATAGAAGGAGAGAAAGAGACGATCAATACTTAAGTATAGATAGATCAAGACTTGAGTCTCCTTCTGTAAACGGGTCTTAAACTTAATTTCCATAATCCATCAACTACAATACAATACAATACAATATACTTTATTTGCACACAAGGACATACAGCACAATCAACAGAACATAAAACATAGTGTACAACAAGGCGGCCTTATTGCTAGGTAGCAATTTCTTCCAGGCAACCTTAGGGTAGGACAGAAGTAAGATAAGAAGTAGTAGGTGGTGCATAAATATATATACTTAATACAAATATATGTAATATATATATTCCTACCTTCTCTATCCAGATTAAACACAATAAACGAGGGTCGAGTAGCAGTGGGTGACCTCACTGGTTTCATCCCTTGCACCCCTGCCGGCTGTGTGGAGTTGATCAAGCGAACTGGTACTGAAATCGCCGGGAAGACCGTCGTGGTGCTTGGCCGTAGCCGTATTGTGGGCACGCCTGTAGCCGAGTTATTGAAGTGGGAACATGCTACGGTTACCGTCTGTCACTCCAAGACCAAGAATCTTAGTGAAATTGTAAGTAATAGCTCCATAGTTGATCAAGCCAACTGGCACTGAAATCGCTGGAAAGAATGGAGTGGTGCGTGGCCGTAGCCGCATTGTAAGCAAGCCTGTCGCGGAAATATAAAAGTGGGAGTCTGCTACACAAAGATTATTCAAAAATTGCGGCCGCCTTCGAAACATGCATCAATTGATAGATAAATCATGAGCTGTTAAGAAAGCACCGACCGTTTGCCGCAGTGGCAGTGGTGCCACCATCTTAAAATCTAATTTTAATTTATTCTTAAAATCTAAGACAAAAATGGAAAATCTAAGACTGTAAAATTGTTCTCTTATAAGATAAGAATAAGAAATAAATTTAAATCAGATGTTGGCGCCACTGGACCACGGCAAACGGTTGGTGCCTTCCTAAGACGATGCATGCATAAAGTTTCACGTTTCTGAGATATGAGCTGTCAAAATAGTAGCGGTATTATTAAAATAATTGTATGAAATGACTGTAATAAGGTTTCGGAAAGCCTGAAAAAGCTATTGAAATATGTAATTCCTCAGATACAGCTTTGACAGCCTGTCTCAAAAACGTGACACTTTAGGAAATTTTAGTTTGTACAGTCTTTCTGGTAATAAAATAACCTATCGGTACATACCAGTTTCATAGGTGCCGTGATTTTGAAAAAAAAAAATTGCGGATGGTAACCATGCCAAATTATTCAAACCCTTTAATCTTGTGATATAAAAAAAAAACCATTTGTCTTTTAACAAAACTCGTAAAAATACGAGGGGGCTAAAACTCTGCAGACTACTACAACCTTTAATAACTTACTTTGTTAAGTACTTAATTCTTAGGCACTTACTAATCAATTAAATTCGTTCGCAGACGAAATCGGCGGATATTCTGGTGGTCGCTATCGGTCGTCCGGAGATGGTACGCGGGTCCTGGATTAAACCCGGGGCCATTGTCATCGACTGCGGCATAAATCCTATTCCAGGTTTGTATATTGCAGAGGCCAGCGCATCAGCTTTTTTTTTAATCAGTCCATACAGGGTGTCCCAAAAAATATTGTCAAACGGAAGTCCTGAGGTAGACCATCACCAGGGGCATCCGAATCACCCCCATGTATGTTCTACGATTTTCTGTAGTTTAGAAGTTACGAGGCATTTTATTACTTTTTTCATAATTTCTATCTGGCATCGAATTTCATTTTTTTTCTCTTTCTTTTGAACATTTATGAATATGACTTTTTGGCGGTAATTGATAGTAATAATATCAGGTACCACCACAAAAAATTTAAAAGAACCTTGGCATTGGGGATCATGGTTTACATTTAACCCAAAGTTCAAAATTGGAGCCGGAACATAGTCGTCCAGGAAATTAAAGTCGAAAAAAAAAATCTCTCCACAAGCTTCCGAGATCTTTTAAAAACTTAAGCAGACATTTAACTTTCAGAATAATGCAAAAAAATGTACTTAATAGGGCTTTTTTTCTCGTAAACCGCGTTTAAAGTAAAACAGTGACCACTGCAGGAGCTTTCCTAGTAGCAATTACTTGGAGAGCGCTGTTCTTAAAATTACAACAAACATCATTAAAAAATGCACCAAATGCATGAAAATGATCCTAAGGTAAAAAATAACTTAAATTTCACGCTACATTTCTTGTAGGGTAGGCAGGGTACCACTTTCACTTCTCTTTCCAGTCTGTGATATTGTCCAATTGGCAGGCATGGATAGCCATGATGTTGTGTGCAGATTGGGTTTGCAAGTTACTGTTACACTTCACGCTACATTTCTTGTTGGGTAGGTGGACCTCTTGTTTCTGGGAAGTAACGTAACCTCACTGATCGGTTCAGATCTTATATTTTTTCTTATAGAAAATATAAGACGAGTATTTCTTATATTTTCTTTTCCATAATGAAATAAAGTCCTAATAAATAATATAAAGGTCTCCAAATAATATAATAATATAAGGGTCGCCAAACCCTGTCAGGGCGCAGAAATTTGAAGAAGTTGAAGCGTCATAAACATTTACGTTAAGTAGATACCTACTCATTAAAGAGTCAGAAATATGACTCAAAACTGATTGTAAAATTGAAATTGAGTACGACCGCAGTAGTAGTGTTTATGTAACCAATCGTTTCAAAAGAAATACGTTTTTCAGTAGCTACCGCTGTATTGTGAATTCGTAACTCATTTCAGCGAAACGATCAGTCATAAGTATGAGTAAATCAACTTGCAGTTTCATTTATATGTCACTATGTTGTCAAAATATTTGGAGAAAACAAGGACTTACAAATATTGGACACAATGAGTTGGAATGACAATGGATAGCTGTTCAGTGATGATGATATTGACAAAATATTGGGTCTTTTGGTGCGTAGCTGCCGTGCCGGCTTGTTGAACGCAACAACGGAATGTGGCTCGCAGCAAACGTAAACTCAGTGGCCCGCCGATAACAACATCAAATATCGCCTCGCCGGCTTACGTGAAAATGTATTTTTTTCAACATTAAAAACAATCTAAAATGCTTCCGTTTAGTCTTTAAAATAAACTTGGTAAGTATCCAATTACCATATTTAATAGATTTCGGATCATTTCGTGCGAAGTATCGATAACTAATTAACTTAAAACAAATTAAGATATCGTAATTATTGTTACATGTTTTTAAATTAAGTGTTTGCGATGCTAATGGTTAACGCGTGCTAATATGAAGGAATTAGTGACGAAAATAAGTGTAAAACAAAAAGTAAGTTTTAAAAGTAGTGCAGTGGTGTGTAGCAAGTTGATATTGAAAAGGTAATCGGGTACGTACGTAATAAAAATGAAATCGCAGAAATGATTGGTGAGATAATAAATCAAGAAACGATCACACAAAGTGAATATATGTATACAAAAATCTATATTGTGTGTGAAATTGGAGGTCCTGACTCAGTGACTCATTAACGCCCAGCCCGAACCCTTGGGATGAAAGCTGAAATTTGGCATGATGGTTCCTTTTATAACGTAGACAAGGAATAAGAAATTATTTTACGAATTCCCACGGGAACGAAGTTCATATGATCATTTGAAACCCTTCGTCAAAGTATCAAGGACGTGAAAAAAAAAAACATACACTCGACCGTGTTTTACGTGAATACGCGCGATTCATCACAGTCCTCGCATAAAGTAACTAATTATTTGATTCTTTAGCTATCCAGTGGTGTTTTCAGAAGTAGATGTGTACTTGCAACACAAAACTGTATAACCCCGATTTTGTTACAGTTTTTGCATTACGTCCCGCTAAACCCGTCTATTCCCTCAATTAAGTATTCACCTATTTTTCTTGTCTGCTCCTGTAAAGGATTAAATTAGAATAAACTTGGCCTTTTAACTTGGTTTATTGACTGTACTAGCTTTCAGAAAGAATCTTTGAAACATGATAGTAATGGATATTGAACTCGGTACTTAGCTCGTGCTTACGAGCTGTGACTCGCGTTAACTCTAAAGCCACTTGCTTACGGACTAATTAAACAATATGATTTCAACGTATTAAACAATTTGAAAAGAATAGAAAATGTTTGATTAAACTGGAAGTCAGAAATTAAAACATTTAGGTTAGAAGAAAAACAAAAAAAGTAGTTACTTAATTCAAGCTAAGGACACAAAAGGTACCTATTTCTATTGGTTTTATTTAGGTACAGTATCTAATAACTCTCAAATTACAATTTTTTTATAATCCCCGACATCCCATACACAATATTTTATTGCATCTATACTAAATATTGCTTATAATAATTGCTTATAATAACTATTAATCAACTGAACCAATTTTGATCAAATACTTACCTATAGCTAAATACTATATCTATTACGTCAGCTTTCAAACCAAAAAACCGCATTGAAATCATTGTCACCGACAGATATTCAGATACACAGACACACATATAAACATGTCAAACGTATAACACCCCTCTTTTTTGTCGGGGGTAAAAAATAAATTATCCAATAACTAAAAACAAAAACGCATCTTGGTTGTGACATTCAATGTAAAAGGGCAATACTCAGGTGAAGTCGAGACCGAAGACTTGGTCAATTCATGGCGCTGGTTTCAAGGTTTCATTGATGGACTGGCCTGTTAATCTTTTGGTAATGACCTTGCCTATGTAGGTATGTATTTACAAAAAATATAAATATGGGACCTTATGGGACTTTAAATTAGTTATCGAATCTTTAGGGGGTGATTTTCCCCATGAAACTGAACAACTTTGCCCCAAGAAACCTGTATGAAATTCTCATACTTTTTTCGACTTCTCATACTAAGGCTAATCAGCTAATCGCTCCAGTTATATGGAGAGTCGAATTGTTTTTTTCATATTTTGACCTACCTATGTGTCTTTGGGAGAGTTGTTCAGTTTCATGGGGAGTATCACCCCCTGAAGTTTCGCTAACTAATTTAAAGTCATTCAATACGAGTTATCCAACACCTATAGTACAAGCCCTGGGCCCCGATTCTGTAACTTCAGTTGTGTGTCGATGGAATGGAGGCCATTTTATGTGTTCAGGTGGCGAAATTGAGAACTATTTAATTTTCATATACTTGCTGACAACCATCTCGACCAGCAGCGCCACCGTCAACCGAACGTAAAGTTGCTAACAACCTAGCAACTGAAAATTCAGTTGGCGGTGGCGCCACCAGTCAAAGCAGCCGTCATTAGATGTGTGAGATTTGGATTGTTCTCAATTTCGCCACCTGAACGGATAAAATGGCGACCATTCCATCGACACAAAACTGAAGTTACAGAATCGGGGCCCTGCTTTGTTTAGCTTTCTGAAATCGACCTTTAATTAATAATCTAATTGAAAATACAATTTTAGTCTTAAATCTATCTAATCTAAATTCGTCAAATAAGCCCCCCGTTTCCCATAACGCTGGCCGCGTTGCCGCGCTGAATTGCCAGGGACAACCTTAGCACCAGGAATGTTTAGTAGCGGGAATCATGACCCCTCTCTCTTAGTCTGTCCCGCAAATCCCTATTTAAAATGTAACTCATCTTTCCATACAGTTTGTCACACACACATACACAGACACAACACACACAAACTTAGACACACTATACAATTACGCAATACACATACAAGCACGTAGGTACACACACCGGTCACACGTCACGGTTACACTTTTCAAATTTTTTACATAATTATGTTTCTGATGAATTTAATTGAAAACACAGAATTGCTTGGATTTTTTTTTCAGAAGTTTATCTCTTTTTGTTTTGTTTATTTTTTTTTTTTTTTTTATTTCTGGTACTGGCAGAATATCAGCGCTACAGCCTCGCCGCTGTAGCAAATGCTGAGCCAGCGCCTTTTTGAGCGGCACTGTTACGATTGTTGGGTTTAATTGTAAGTTAGATTTAAGAAAAACTCCTGTGTCTCCCAAATAAAGTTTCATTCATTCAATCATTCATTCATTCATTCACATAAATATTCATTAAGTTTATAGTATGCTGTTTGCATAATTCCTGTTCAAGAATATTTATTTACTAGTTTTAAACATATTATAACGGTTTCTTACCATGATTTTTGTCTTAAATGAGTATCCGATATTTCGGCACTGTTGTTTATATCACGGTGCTTGCAACAGCGCTCAATAAATCGGATACTCATCTATATATATAAAAATGGAACCCGATTTTCGTTGTCACGGTATCACGCGTGAACGGCTGGACCGATTTGGATGATTCTTTTTTTGTTGTGTTCCTTATTGTCAGGAGAAGGTTCTTATGAAAGAAAAAACTAAAAAAGTGCCACTGGAACGAAGTCCCGGGCGGAAAGCTAGTTTAAAATAAAAATCGTGGAAAGAACCCGTTATGCACAAACACACACACACACACACAGATAAGCTCACACCTATAATCCCTATCGGGGTAGGCAAAGCATCAGTGGTTTTAAAACCTCTTGATGCCACGTTTGACATCAATTCAAAGGGTTAAACATGTTTGAAACTAGTGAAAAAACCGCGAGAATCTAAGTTCAGTATTACATAAGGAGACTCAAGTCTTGATCTATACTTAAATATTGATTGTCTCTTTCTCTCACTATCAAAATGACAAAAACGACTGCTACTTAAGTATAGATCAGAGTCTGAGTCGCGTTCTATAATACGGGCCTTAAACAATATTTAGGGCACCACACGGTCTCTCTTCTTTTGTTCTTTAACGGGTAGTCCAAAAAATATGAATCTGGTCTAATTCTATGCAGGATTAATAGCCCTCCAACTTTTATGGAGGCCAGTTTTCGATATTGTAAGTCCTTTACGAGATATAACCGGAAAACTGCAAAAACACCCATTTTGGGGTACATTTTTACCCCCCACCACTTAAGCACACCTCCGCCGGGGGGGATAACCTAGGATAGTCTTATTTGGCAAGAAATGAAGCTATTACATCAATAAAATCTCTTGTAGGATAAAATCCGATTTAAATTTTTAACCAACTGGCCTAGCATCTCTAACATCGGTCTTGAGATTTGGTCCTTGTACGAAAGATTGTTATTTATTTATTTTGTCTGTATGGCGAAACAGACTCGACGAAGAAAGACGGTCAGCGATTGGTGGGCGACGTCGCGTACGGCGAGGCGGTGGCAGTGGCGGCGCGCGTGACGCCGGTGCCGGGCGGCGTGGGCCCCATGACCGTGGCGATGCTCATGCGCAACACCGTGCTGGCCGCGCGCAGACAGCTCGAGCGACTGCTGGCGCCCGCCTGGCCGCTGCGCCCGCTCAACATCACTCCTCTTGACCCACCACCCAGGTCTCCATAATACGCTATTTTTATTTAGTTTTTACTAGATTTTCGCGCGGGACTTCGTTCCCGTGGAATTTTTTCGTCAATTTTCCAATGTTTCTAATAGTTGTACTGCTATTCGGGACGGTGACAAATACAAAAAAATCAAAAACCATGAAAATCGTTCTCCAGCCGTTCTCGAGTTATAAAGTGTTCGAACTAACCCGACTTTGTTTTATATATCAAGATTTATTTATTTATTTAAACAAGTTTACTTAAATAATTGTTAAGGAAAGACTTATTCAAGTCCCATTCGCGCATTTTTCGTTCCCTATAAATTATTTGTGAATATCCCTCCCGCGGGTAAGCGTTTTAATAATACTACAGTCCATAATAAAGAACGCGACTCGGACTATGATCTATACTTAAATAGCAGTCGTCTTTGTCATTTTGATAGTGAGAGAAAGAGACAATCAATACTTAAATATAGATAAAGACTTAAGTCTTCTTCAGTAATATGGGCCTAAGTTTTCTTAAATTTTACTACAGTTGCGATGTTACGATGCACAAAATGTTATACAAAATCTGCAAGTGTCATTAATGAATGACAGATTTTGTATATTAGGTTTAACTTTAAATTAGCTAGCCATAATCAGGCCACGAAACTTCGTCCACAAGGAACATAGGTCGAAATATAAATTTCTTTTTTGAGATTTTCATATAGTTTCCTTGGGGAAAATTGTTAAGTTTCACGGTGAGAACTATTTTGAAGTCACCCCATTTAAGATATATTTCTTAACTTTTCTTTGGATGATAATATTCGTCTTAAAATACATGTACATTTTTTTTTCATTTTATTTTATTTCAAACTTCACAGCTCATAGCCCATACAAACATTAGATATTAATGTTTGAAACTTAATTTCAAATATAACAACACGAGAGTCTACATTAAAACTACATTACTAACACACAACTACACACACACATTGAACTACATTAAACTAATTTCATACTTTGACAGTGACATCTTGATCGCGCGGGCCCAGAAGCCGAAAGACATCGCCCAGTTGGCGGACGAGATAGGGCTTTACCCAGGCGAGGTGGCCCAATACGGACGGACCAAAGCCAAGATATCGCTCTCAGTGCTTGACAGGCTCGCCGAGCAGCGAGGCGGGAAGTACATCGTCGTTGCTGGGTATGTATTTGAAAAAAAAAATAGTGTTGCAGTTGCATAATTCCAAGATCTACACAGATGTTTCCCTTAAAGATGCCGACTCTGCTTTTGAGAAACTCTTGTTTCCCTGCCAGAAATAGAATTAATTATATTACTATAACTAATTAAGTAGGTACTGGATAAATTAGACGTAAATCATTTTAAAAAACTAAAAGAATCTTTGAAATTCGAGAAAAAAAACGTGACAGCGTTATTCGTGGCATTGTACAGGTCTTCACGAGTACAGGCGGTCGGACTCGCTGGACATGAAATTTTATGCGCCATTGTTTGAGAGTTTTCTAGTTTTCCCAGTTTCCTGTCATGATTGCAAACTATGTAAACCTGCATTTGCCCGCAATAGACTCCAGATATTTTAAATGAAAACGAGTTAATTGTTTGACTAACTTCGCGTTACTATCACCCAGTATCACACCAACCCCATTGGGCGAGGGCAAGTCGACAACCCTGATTGGTTTGACCCAAGCGCTGGCGGCGCATCACGGTCGCAACGCGTTCGCTTGCATGAGACAACCCAGTCAGGGACCCACCTTCGGAGTCAAGGGGGGGGCGGCAGGGGGAGGATACTCACAGGTAGGTGTTATTTACTAGCTAGCTTACGTATGGAAGATTTTTTTTATAGTAGCAAAATTTTTTGTACGTAACTTTTATAAAAAATTAACAGACCTATTTCTGCTTTTGAAAAAATTATCAAAATCCGAAAATTTTAGAAAAAAAAATATTTTCCTCCTTATTTGCGTTCTATCAACGTTACCGACACCGTAAGATTCATTTGGCCGGTGATTAAAAAGTCACCCTGTATAACAGCTTTTCGCCCGCGACTTTGTTTAAGTTTAGCAGAAAAAATAAAAAAGACCCACGTACCTATAGGTTCTTAGTTAAAACAGTGATTAAATTTCCCCTAATTCTTGTCTACCGAATAGAATGATGATCTGGTTATATCAGTTGAGTTCTAAACTCATAAATAAAAATCATATCACTTCTAGGCCTGCCTTACTGCCTTCCGTAGGTATGAGGGTCTCTAATACCTAAAGTCATTTGGCAGGCCCCACTGAAAAAAAACGAAATTGTGTTCAAAGATCAAGCATGCCTATCTAGAAGAATACTGCCTACAATTTATCATCCCAGTCTCCACTGTTACTACATCTAAACTTATCTGACCCAGGTTATCCCTATGGAAGAGTTCAACCTACACATGACCGGCGACATCCACGCTGTAACCGCAGCAAACAACTTGCTAGCCGCGCAAATGGACGCGCGAATGTTCCACGAATTGACTCAAAAAGACGGACCCTTATATGACCGTTTAGTTCCCAAAACAAAAGGAGTTAGGAAGTTCTCTGCGATCCAACTGAGACGGTTGAAGCGATTAGGGATCAACAAGACTGATCCTGATGCGCTTACCCCAGAGGAGCGCGTCAAGTTTGCCAGGCTGAATATTGACCCCAAGAAGGTGATGTGGAATAGAGGTAGGTCTGATTTTGATATTGAATGTTAAGTTATTCAAATCAAATCAAATATCTTTATTATGTATCGTAAAATATGGATGGTATTTTGTAACAGAAACATATTCGATATGCCAGTTACGGCTTAGGTCGCAAAGTTTGACCACACATACGAATAAAATACGAAAAAATAATAGTTGCTATGCAATAAAATTGGCAAATGATAACAAAAAAAAACGATAACCTAATCAGTAACCGATCAGTTTTTAGGGGATTTTGTTAGAAAAGTCAAAAGTCAAAAGTCAAAAGTGTTTATTTCATTGAACATATAAAATGATACTTGAACACGTCAATATTATGAATTACATTAGCACTTTTGACTTTGCGCCTATTCGCAAAGGTGCAGTCTTCCTCAGGAGAAGAATAGGCAAGAAACTCCGAGGGTCGCTCTTTTTAAGTCAATCATATAAATTTTCTTACTTTTAATTTTAATTGACTTAATATCTGAATAACTCTGGAGCTGAGCAATTTATTCCCATGGTTGCTTGTCTAACAGATAATCCGAAATTCTATAATAGCCCTTTTTACAAAGTTTTTGTTTAATTATCGTCTTAAATTTTTCTAAAGGTAGGTTTTGAATACACATGGGAATCTTATTGTAGAAGCGTATACATTGACCCATAAAAGAGTTTGTTACTTTGTAGAGACGGCTGTCTAGTATATCCAAGTTATGTTTGCTTCTAGTGTTTACATTGTGCCTATCACAATTTTTCTTAAACAAATGTTCATTTTTCTTTACATACAAAAGATTATTAAATATATACTGGGACGCAAATGTCAAAATATCTATTTCCTTAAATCGATTTCTAAGAGACATTCTAGGTCTCATTTGATAAATCGCGCGAACAGCCCTTTTCTGCAGGACAAATATCTTATTAATGTCGGCAGCATTACCCCACAGCAAAATGCCATATGACATTAGGCTGTGGAAGTAACTGAAATATACGGTTCTCGCGGTTTCTACGTCCGATAATTGACGGATTTTTTTAACCGCGTAAGCTGCTGAACTGAGTCTGTTCGCTAACTTATCAATATGAGGACCCCATTGAAGCTTTGCGTCAATAGTGATACCTAAGAATACAGTAGATTCTACAACTTCCAGTTTTTCATTTTTAACCTGTACATTGGTATTAAACTGTTTAACGTTAGGCAAGGTAAATTTAACACATTTGGTTTTTTTCTCGTTCAAGAGTAGGTTATTTGCAGTGAACCATTCAACTACCTTTGAGATCGCAATATTCACGTCGTCATAATTAGTGTCATATCTTTTCACTTTAAATAAAAGTGATGTGTCATCTGCAAATAATACGATCTCATGGGCCTCTTTAACAAGAAAAGGCAAATCATTAATGTACAGGAGAAACAAGAATGGTCCTAAAATTGAACCCTGCGGGACGCCCATACAGACTGTGGACCCAGGTGATCTAGTGCCGTTAACCTCAACCTTCTGGATCCTATTACACAAATAAGATTCCAGAAGCCTAAGTGCATTTCCTCTTATTCCATAGTGATGTAATTTTCTGATTAGAGTCTCATAGTGAACACAGTCAAAAGCCTTGGACAAATCACAGAAGACTCCAAGAGCATCATGTGAATCCTCCCAGGCCTCAAAAATGTGACGAATAAGCTCAACACCGGCATCGGTTGTTGAACGACCCCGTGTGAATCCAAATTGATTAATATTCATAAGTTTATTAGCATAGAAGTGAGTAGTTAATTGACCAAGGATAATTTTTTCAAAAATTTTGCTGAGTACTGGTAGTATTGAAATAGGTCTAAAGTTGGTGGGGTCAGATGTACTACCAGCTTTAAACAGAGGAATTACTTTACTATGTTTCATCAAATCAGGAAACACACCACCATCGACACAACTATTGAAAATAAACACTAAATGTGGAGCAATACAATCTATTATACAATTTATTACTTTTACTGAAAGACCATCAAGGTCCGCAGTCTTTTTCATGTTTAACATTTTAAAAGTTTTAAGAATGTCAACAATTCTTATGTGTGAAAAACTGAAATGAACCTTACTTTCGTCTACATTTTGCTTGAGTAGCGATTCAGCGAGAGCGGGAGATGAGCCAAGTGATTGAGTAGTGGAGACTGGAATGTCAGTGAAAAACCTTTCAAACTCTGTAGCAATAGCTACATCGGAAGTTAGGATTTTGTCATTAATATTGAGCTTAAAATCAAACTTGCGAGCCTTAACCCTTCCCGTCTCACTATTAATAATTTTCCAAGAAGTCTTAACGATATTACTACTATTTTTAATTTTGTTTCTAACAAACATAGCCTTCGCCGCCTTACATACACGTTTAAATGTTTTGGAATAAGCTCTAACATACTCAACAAAAGTTTCAGAATGGTTATATGCTTTCTCACCATAGAGATCATATAGCCTTTCCCTGCTTTTGTGAATTCCCACTGTCGCCCAATCACTAAACTTCAAGGAGTCATTAATTTTTAGCGTCTTGGATTTAAACACAATGTCAAATTCTTGCTTAGATAAACTGAGTACAGAGTTATAAAGTTTGTTAGGATCATCACTCTCAAATCTTAGATCTGGTAGTTTGGTGATCATATTACTTCTGTAATTCTCAAGCCTTATGTCACTAATAGGCACATATTTGATACCTCTTTCTACAGCCTTTCCACGAAGCGCATCAAAGGAAACTAGTTGGCCCGAGTGATCCGAAGGTAACTTGTGGATAACAGATTTTTCCGAGGGATCAAAATTTGTATATATGTTATCAAGACACGTTTTGGAAGTTGCGGTAATTCGTGTAGGCTCTAGAAATAGATTGCGCAAATTATAACACTTAAACAAGGATATGATTCTTTTACTAAGAGAACTATTTTCCAATAAGTCAACATTAAAGTCTCCACAAACAACAATGTTTTTATTATTATTACTAATTTTGAATAGTGCTTCCTCCATGATTTTTTCAAAGGATTCATATGATGAAGGAAAGTTAGATACTTTCCTTGTCAATTTATTGAGTATTGGGACGAGTATGTGGCGAACCCAATTAACCCTCGTGTCAGAGCTTTCAAACCGCCATATCCTCTCTCTTTGTAAAAAAATAGGTAGTTCTTGACCTCATACTAGCTCAGGGGCAAAATTTGACATAAGTTTACCCTATTCACTCGAACTTTAAATGGTTTTGAATTTAATGGAATCTAAAATGAAGATGCTGATAATACATTCCTTAGCATTGCGAATCATTTGAGCCCCTTATTAATTTTAAGCGGGCGCTAGTGACAACTAAATATAAATAATAATAAGAAAAAAATGACACTCCCATAAATGTAACGATCAGTAAATTAATAATAACTTTCGAGTTTAAAGAATGCAAATGCTAAGGTTCCGGCTTTTTAATGTAAGAAGACATGATGTGAGGAATACGGCTCACAATTTCTGTGCAATGTCATATGTCTAGGTTATAACTTAGGAATATTTATTTAAGAAATTATTATTTTTCAGTTGTGGACCTAAACGACAGATACCTCCGCAAGATCACAATCGGTCAGTCCCCAACGGAGAAAGGCTTCACTCGCGAGACTCAGTTCGATATCTCGGTGGCGTCCGAAATCATGGCTATTCTAGCCTTAGGAAAAGATCTAGACGATATTAAGGACCGCCTTGCTAGTATGGTGGTCGCGCTTGATACGAGTGGAAATGCAGTAACTGCTGATGATTTGGTGAGTTTAACAAAAAAATTGGACCTGAATGAATGAAACGTCATTACGTAGACACTACGCCACAGTAAAAAAATTATCCAATGAAAAAACCGTCCATCCAGTGGCAGTCACTGACAAAATTACTCTAAAAAAACCGGCTATGTGTGAGTCAGAATCGCGCACGAAGGGTTCCGTATAACATATAAAAACGAGCCAAAAAATTACGTTTTCATGACTCATACTCAGAAAGTAGGTCTGATAAGATGCCTACGGAGCGGCTTGAAAGTAATACTTTTCAAGCCTAGGGAGAATCGCTTTCAACTGACAGCTGTCAAATTAAGTATTAAAAATATGTTCCAACTTCCTATGCAGCCACTCTATTACAGCGCAATGTAATATTGAAATAACAAAAGTTAAGTATTCATTAAAGAATACTTTTTTAATGACTTTATAATAATTACGTAATTTGATTTACGTATTTAAAAATCTTAGACATTCTGCAAATGTCAAACTTCTTAAAACAGTGTATCTTGCACTCTGTCAGTCGTTATTAGTGTATTGCATAACAACCTGCGGCGGTACACATAAAAGTACCTTAATATTGGAAAGAGCGCAGAGAGCGATTCCGCTACTCCACTACCCAACTCCTGTCCGAATGCGCTGTACTCTCTGTCCGCCAATTATACATTTTATTAACCATTACTAAAAAACACAAAGAAACTCCCTTTAATCCAGCATTCCTAACCAGTAAAAGACGCGCAGATATTGTCTGCACCAGTGAATCTTTCCGTACTGTTCACTCTCATAGATTTTATTGTTTTCATGGCCCTTTACTGTACAATCGTGTCAACTTTTATTAAGAAATATATTCTTTGAACCCTAAAGAATGTAAAAAGAGTGTACAGGACTGGTTAACAGGCAAAACCTACAAAGACACGGAAAAACTCTTGACTGTCATATCATAATTACTTAGTCTCTAGTATGCCTAAAAGAACCTGCAGCGTGAAGATATGCACGCAAAACTATTTGAACAAAAACAGCCAGTTGACCTACTTTTATTGTTATTGTTAATTGTAAAGTAAGCACTAACATAATTTTATTGACTAAGATATTTTACCTAAGACACAAGTATTGTAATATACTTAGTTTAGGTATTATATTAATGAATTAATTTGCCCTACTAACACATGTTTTATAAACTGTTTTATTTTATATTAGCGTTTATTGATTACTGTTCTTTTTATATAAGTATTTAGATAAATTCTTAAATTCTTATTCTTATAATATAACGCACGCCCTAGCGATCGTGTTCGGAAAAAAAGAAAGAAAATACAATACAGATACACACGTCAATTTACTTCTAGCTATTTCCTTGAAATAACATAGATTTTGGCAAAATATTTACCATTTTGGCTGAATAGCTGGCCAGCCACAGAAAAAAAACATATTGGCGGGAAAGTGACATTCCGATCTTCATTTTTTTTTTCGAGTTGTAGAGTTTTGTATTTTTCGCATTGCAGCAATAAGTTCAGCTTATTCAATTTTTTTTTTACTTTCTTTCTTTTTTTTGTATTCGTAATGAAAAGCACAGTGTTTACCGCGGGTGAAAGACTTATTAGTCCCTCGAACTATTAGCTCCCTCGCTACGCTCGGTCGCCAAACCCCATCTCGGGACTTAAATAGGGGTCTTTAATAGGGGGTGACTTAAATTGTCACCCCTAAAGTAACAATGTATCTACTATTGTTGTATGGGAGCCCCCTGAAATATTTATTTTATTCCCTATTTGTTGTTATAGCGGCAACAGAAATACATCATCTGTGAAAATAACTGTCTAACTATCACGTTTCATGAGATACAGCCTGGTGACAGACGGACAGACAGACAGACAAACGGACAGACAGCGGAGTCTTAGTATTAGGGTCCCGTTTTTTACCCGTTAGGTACGGAACCCTAAAACTGGACTTGATTGAATGAAACAGTCAATCCGCAGACACTACACTACAGTACAAAATGTATCCAATAAAAAACCGTCGATCCAGTGACAGTCACTGACAAAATTACTCTACAAAAACAATACAATACAATACCCTTTATTGCACACAAATTAAAAAAAAAACAACATTAAAAACAAATGTTCATAATGTAGTGTACAATCCGGCGGCCTTATTGCTATAGAGCAATTTCTACCAGGCAACCGGTCTGAACTACAATTTTTTTATTAAATAGTTTTTTACATTGAGATTTAGCAATGCTGCATTCTTCGGTCGGCTTTGTACATTCATTCATTCTTACGCATAACTTTGGAATTCGACGCATTTTCCTCCGAGGCCTAAGTAATAAATTTATTATGTAAGTAAGACCATATTTTTACCTTGCTATCCTTAAATTTTCCTTTATTTCGTTCGAGTACATTAGATTTTGCAATAAAAAACATAACAGCGTAAAACATTTAAACTGACAATTCATATCACACGATTAAATTTAAATCTATGCCTCCATAGCCACAGATTAATAAATAGCCATAGCGACGTCTGGTATGGCGCGACGACCCAAAAGCCACAATAATGAAAACTCCTTAACTTTGCGTTTCTGAGAAAAACAAGTTACACGTAACTGATCTTACCGAAGTTAGTACTTGCCAAGCTCTTCCTTACACCATATACTGTGTAGGTACTCATAATATTTTATGGAACGCTCTAAATACGCATTTGTACCTACGTGACTCAATTCATAAACATAATATTTTTAAGTATGTGTTTAACCACAGTCGTTTTCTCAAATACAAACTTAAGGGGGTTTTAAAATTCCATGAAAGTGTAATTGCGTGCGTTTCTACGCGTATGTGGTTTTACGTTATCATTCTTTTTGTACAATTTTCCTATAATATTTCTACTTATAGGTAATTTATTCTCGTAATATAACAATAGATTCATTGTCCATCGGTCATTCGATTACATTATTATGCGTCAAACGGAAAAAGTATTATTACAATGTTGATATAAGTTTTTTTCATTTGACGTACGTATACAGCATTTCTGTTATAAGTATATGTTACAATTCCACCCTAAACACACTCTTAGTGAAAAGTACGATATCGTCTTATTTCTTTTTTCTTTATCTTGTAGCTAAATCAAATAGAGTGAATGAAAACAAGGGGTAAGTTAAAAAGTCATTCTTATCTCCAAATTGAACTCGCTTTTTTAAATTTTGGTTACACCGTCATTTCGTCAAGTACATGCTCTTCTTCATGTAACCAAATCCAAAAAAGTTGACTCAAAGATGACTTTTTAACTTCTCGCTGACTTTAATTTACCCCCATTCACCCTACAAGCTTTTTGGCTTTCACTATCTTACAAATGGCCTCCGACGTTATTAAACAAACTGTAGTCAATCGACAACAACTGGGACCGATGCGACGGTTGAATATGGCCTCGTGATGGATTGCACTATGGTCACCCGATCCCTGCCCCTTGTACAGAAGCCACCCCATCAGGATACCCCATTTTCAATGCAAAACCGATCTTATGGCAACAGCACAGAGTGCACGCGTGTGGTGACCTGAGGTGCGGCCCTCCATACATTGCCAAACCTGACAGATCGGTACATTCGACATTAAGTCAGAAGGTGTAGACTTGTTTCTTCTTTGTCCAATTCTGGATAAACAAGATTACTTTTTACGCTCTTTATTTTTTTTAGTAATAACTAATCCCCAATTGCAGAAAATGCTACTTTAAATGATATACTGTCACTTTCCATCTCGTTATGTAAACAAGGGCGGCATTACATTTAAAAGAGGAACGTTTCTGCAACTGAGTCTATTGGGTGTTTTCAAATTAGTTCGCGAAAATTATGGACCTGTATCAGCACACTAAACTAAGCAACTTTCTCCAAGGAACGTTGGTCGAAATAAGAAAAAAAGATAAAAAAAAATTCGCCTCTCAATACGTCTCAAGCGATTAGCTGATCGTTAAAGCTGATTTTGTATAGAAGTCCAAATCATTTTTCTTGGTTTTGTGGGAAAAGTATATTGGGGACAATCACCACCTAAAGTTTCGCTAACTTACACACATCAACGCGGTCTAGGGATATTGCACGATTTTTCATACAAAAGAGGTCTGTTAGAGAAGCTATAATAGCATACTCGAGATACATGGAGGGCTATAATTTTCAGACGAGCAAGTGCTAAACCTGAATTTTCAATTCTAATCAATAAATTTTGTTTCACTTGAAATTTGTGAAAACGTGACGGAAACGAAAACGAAAATGCACTTTTTGCCTGCTTTTTGTATGAAAGTAGTCGAATTTACGCAAAAAAAAATTTCATTTTCGTCACGTTTTCACAAATTTCAAGTAAAACAAAATTTATTTATTAGAATTTAAAATTCAGGTTTAGCACTTGATCGTCTTAAAAGTATAGCGCTCCATCTATCTCGAGTATGCTTTTGTAGCTTCTCAAACAGACCTACTTTGTATGAAAAATCGTGCAATATCCCTATTATTAAATTGTATATTTAAATTACCCCATATACGATGACCTTAGGCAGCTATCGCACTGATGCGGTTTTTAACTGTTACTGTAGTGTAGACTGTCTAATTTTTGATTTGTAGACAACGTACAACATACTGATACCGCATCTCCCTTCAAAGTTAAAATATAACCGCCTAATATTTACGGATCTGCCGTCACCAGAATCTAATATAAAAGAATCTGTCTGAAACCGAACGTAACGAAGTATTAAATTGACTACTTACGTCTACATCATGATAGAGCATTGAATCAATGTCTTAATTCCAGGGAGTAACCGGAGCTCTCATGGTCCTACTGAAGGACGCGTTTGAGCCAACACTCATGCAAACATTGGAAGGTACCCCTGTGTTGGTCCACACTGGCCCGTTCGCCAACATTGCTCACGGATGCTCGTCCATATTGGCCGATCGCATCGCTATGAAGTTGGCCAAAGAACAGGGATATGTTGCTACTGAAGCTGGCTTCGGTTCCGATATTGGTAAGTTTTAAAATATGTGTTTAGGCGTACCATGTTTTGCTATTTCAAACCATGGCGTATTACAACCCTTAAAGTGTTTCTCTATTTGATATTCGCGACTTCGCGTTCTCTAAAAAAAAATTAACAACATCACAAAAATCGTGGCCGCTAATCAAGCATTGTGGCAAAATCACGAAAATCGTGGACGCTAACCAAGAATTGTTGCAATATCACGAAAATCATGGACGCTATAATTGAAATAAATGAATTTGTTGGTAGGCATGGAAAAGTTCTTCGACATCAAATGCCGCGCGAGTGGCGACAAGCCGCACTGCGCCGTGATCGTGGCGACGGTGCGCGCGCTCAAGATGCACGGCGGAGGCCCCGCGGTCTCGCCCGGCCTGCCACTTGATGACGTCTACATCAAGGTAAGAGAGGTCTAAGTTATCTTAGGTCCGTATTAAAGAACGCGACTCATACTCTGATCTATACTTAAGTAGCAGTCATCTTTGTCATTTTGATAGTGTGAGAAAGAGACAGTCAATACTTAAGTATAGATCAAGACTTGAGTCTCCTTCTGTAATATGGGCCTTAGACTTGCTGGACATAGGTCTCCTCCAAAGTGCACCACATTTCTCGATCCTCAGTCTTCCGCATCAAGTCTGAGCCAGCCACTCTTCGTAGTTCATCACTCGAGGAGGGCTCCTTCCTGCCTTATAGTGTAGGTATAATCAATTATGTGGCGAGCTTGACTAACCTTCGTGTCGAGAGTTTTCAAACCGCCAAATGGCCTCCGATTTAGTTTAACGACTATAGTCAATCGACAACGGCCTGAAACGACGGCTTAACATGCCCTCCGAAGCACGAATCACACGTGATGAATAGTCATTGGTCACCTATCAGGTTCCCTGCCCCGGTGTACGTTGCTTAACCTCACCGACCGGTTCAGACCAGCGAGTCCTGCTAGGCTATGACCACTTCAAATTAATTACCGATAAACACCAATAAGCGCTGGCAGATCGATTTAATATCTGATGGTACAGATGATACGAAGAAAGGACAAAGAAATGAACACACTTTCACATTTTATTACACAACATGTAAGGAGTGTATGACTAATGCCTGAGATGAGATAGGTTTTACCACTCCGCGAATTTGGTAATCGTTCATGCAAACTGTATTGCGGTTAAAGCAATGATTCATTTTGTAGGTCAAAGAAAAATGTTTTCCTTGACTGATGCTGATTGAAGATTAAAATTAAGGTTTATAAGGTTTCTTTATAATCTGCTTAGTTTTGACCAGAATTTAACCTTACACAATACGAATTTAACCTTACAGCGCTCGTAGCCCAGTGGCGCTCGCTGATCTCAACCGATCAGTGAGGTTAAGCAACGTATACAGAGGCAGGGAACCTGATGGGTGACCAAAGTGGCAATTTATCACGAGCACGGAGGGCAAGTGAAGCTGTCAGTCCCGGCTGTTGTCGATTGACTACAGTCGTTAAAACCAAGTCAGGCCATTGTGTGGTTCGAAAACTCTGACATCAGGCTTAGTCAAGTTAGCCACATGCTTGACTATACCTACACAATAAGAAGAAGTACCTATTAGGGGTCGGCAATGCATCCATTTTTCATTAGATCTTTGACAAAACTGGACGAAACCTATACTATATTTATTTTAGCATAGGTAATAGACGAACACATTTATCTGTATGTGACACAAAGACTTTTTTGGGAAAGAAAAATGTTTGGCGCGATTGGGATTCGAACCCATAACCCCAGGATTAGATCTCCTGGTCCTCTAACCAACTGAGCTATTCCCTTACTAAGCACAAGCACAATTTTACTAAGCACAATTTTTCCGTGCGTGTAGATTCAATTCTTTGTGAATATCCCTCTACGTGGGTAAGCGTTTTAAAAATACTGAAATAAAAATAAAAAATAAATTTTATTTTCCATACAAAATGCGCTATATGCCGATGAAGTTTGTATGGGAACTCAACATATTTTTTTCGTATTTTGACCTATTATTGGGGGAAAGTTGTTTAGTTTCATGGACTGATTAACCACCCGAGAGGTTGAAAGAGAGATACCTAAAGCCCTGTATGTGTCAGTCAGTATAGTTTTGATAGACTGTCAGCCACAATACTCGAATTCCTTTATATTCGAAATAAATATTCATGAAAATGTTGTTTTTAAATTATTGAGTTTCATAGAAATAAATCGACGCTGTTGTGTGGTCCCTTATTCATACTTTATTGCAATCCGCCAGTAAGTCTACTACTGACTTTAACCGCCAATTGCTCATTAGAACTTACGAGAAACATTATTAAATTATAATGATTAAAGCTTCTAGAAACATGTTATCGTTTTGACGCCACCGTTTACCGGGAAAATAGAAAATGTAAACAAGTCTCTTCCGGGATGTAGCCCTGAGGTAAACCGCCTTTAGAGGTGTGTTTCATGTGAGAAAATCCTAGAAGTGTGATGTAATAGGAGAGAAACCATAATAACAACCTCACACGATTTTATGCTTTATGTTAGTCATCTAATTTATCAGTCATCATCTCACTTTGTGCATGTATGGCAACGAAACAGTACCCAAATTGAAACTAGCACCAAACTGTACATGATGTTATTTTTGTGTGCTCCGCACTTAGATTAGTTAGTGAAACTTTATATTAGTTAGTGAAACTTTAGGGGTTGATTCTCGCCATGAAACAGAACAACCTTTCCCTGGGAACCTATAAGAAATTTAAAAAAAAAATGTTTTCGAGTTCCCATACAAAGACAAATCAGTCGCAGACGTTGAATGAAAAGGCAAATTTTTTTTTACCTACATTTTTTTTGGAAAGTCGTACAGTTTTGTGGACTTCACATCCTTAATTGTCGCTAACTAATTTGAAGTAATGGGTAATCGTTCAGTTGGTAATGAGCCGAAAGGTTAAGAGTTCAAGTCCTGGTACGGGTCTGTACCACTAAATTCGTCTTTTTGGATTTATGTTTAGATTTCTTATTAATTTTCACTTGCTCAGCGGTAAAGGAAAACATCGTGATGA
The DNA here is from genome assembly GCA_949987775.1 of Aproaerema taeniolella. Taxonomy (NCBI): domain Eukaryota; kingdom Metazoa; phylum Arthropoda; class Insecta; order Lepidoptera; family Gelechiidae; genus Aproaerema; species Aproaerema taeniolella. The sequence goes on from OX465262.1 coordinate 8,225,901, forward strand.
AACCCGCAAGTCAGGAAATATGTTTTTGGTTAGCGCCATCAACCCGCATTGGGCCAGCGTGGTGGACTATGGCCTGAATCCCCTTCTTGTTTCGAGGGAGGCCCGTGCACCTCGGTGGAGACGTATATGGACTGACAAAAAAAATTAAGTGTATCTTAGTTTATCTTAAGAAACCCGCGACACAAAAGAAAACCAAAATTAAAAAAAAATATGAGTGATGAGACTTTACTTCTGTATTTGTGTCCAGGAAAACTTGGAGCTGCTGGGCAAGGGTCTGTGCAACCTGGGCAAGCACATTAGCAACGGAAACAAGTTCCATGTGCCGGTCGTCGTCGCCGTCAACAGGCATAAGTATGTATCATATTAGGTCTTTACCTATGAAATTGCCGTTTTTCATGCAACATTTTTGGGAAACTGAATTTTTAATACTAACGTTTTTGGATTTTTCTCGGGAATACGAAATTCAAATTTAACAAAATTTTATTGGAAGGTTTGGACAACATTAAGTTAATTTTCATCATAATTAGTTTACTGAAAGTTGTAACTGTAACAAAAATGAAACGGCAACAGATGAAACGAGCTACATTTGAGCTTCGCTTTGAGTAAATAAATCCGTTTTATGGCCAAGGCTTTAAATAAATAAAAAACATTTTAGTAACAGCTTTTCCCTCAAATAAATTATGAACAAAGTAAAGCTTGAGAAAAAATTGGCAATTTCATAGGTAAAAACCTATTATTTCATCTCTACACTTATTATTATCACTAGCTTCCCACCCGGTATTTTATTCCCCCGTGGGAATTTCGGGAATAAATTATACACATAAACATAAACCTTCCTCTTGAACCACTCCGTCCATTGGTGAAAACAGTATAGAAATCCGTTCAGTAGTTTTTGAGTTTATCGCGTTCAGACAGACAGACGCGGCGTCGGACTTTGTTTTATATGATGTTTATTTATCCTACGGGTAATCACGACACGAAAGCCGGGCCTTTTTCAATGCGTGCGTTGGGATACAGATTCACCACGCAGAGGCCCCTTTGAAAAACCATAATGAGCTATGTATGAGATACCATACATTGCGTATTCTAGGTAAATAACAAAAATTCCTTGACGTTTACAGGAAAAAGTAATACCGATCGTAGAATGGGCAGGTTCTACCATTTAAATATTTGCCAAGTCGTCTCTGATTATAAGAGTCTTATACCTTGTTTATACTTTAAAAAGAGGAATTTGTTTTTTGTGTGTTTGTCAAAACTCTGGACGGATTTTAAAACCTCTTTCACCAATGAAAAGCTCTTTTTTCACGGAGTAACTTGGGTTGTAATTTTTCCCACGGGAAAAGACTTACACGGGTGTAATCACGGGGTAATAGAACTAGCTTTGTTTTTACCCTAAGTTGTCCCAGTTCACTTATTCTTCGGTGTTTTCGCGAGCTTCTGTTTAAATTAAGCTTTAAGTTCTTGTGTAAAAAAGATACCAATTGTGCGTTAAGCTCTGAAGCTTAACGCAGCGCTAGGAAGAAGAGGGTGTAATTTTGGTATATATACAGATATCCTGCGTCCCGTTTCTCATTCGGGGTACGCTTGACCATTATCCAGGGTTTGGCAGGTCAAGTCATTACAGTGGAGCGACTGCCATCTGACCTCCGTGACCCTGCTAACAGGGGAACCTGACCGGATTGGATTATGGTTACACATTCAGTCTCCTGAATGTGCAGGTTTCCTCACGATGTTTTCCCTCACCGCAAGAGCATCGGTTAGTGTGCAACTAATGTACATAACTCAGAAAACGAGTCATTGGTACATGGCGGCACTGGGGATTGAACTCGGTACCTCTCGCTTACGAGTCCGACCCACTAGCCGTTAGACCACCGACCGACGCTCTTACCAATATTACACCCAAGATTATCAAATTACTACCATTCAGTGGCTTCTTTAAGATGTGTTACCTATTCTCCTCGGAACTTACCCTCCCCAAACCCCTTGACCACAATACAGGCAGGGCCTAACTTAAAACTTAAGAGCCTAGCTGACTAAAGGGCCTGCCGCGCCCGCCGAGCTGTTCCACTTACTGGTAGGAACAAGTAGACAACAAGACCAGAATAAAATAGATAAATTTGACTTAATAAAAACAAAATTAACTGTTTGATTGCCATTCTAGTAATACCCATCCTAACTTTGAAGTTCCAATTCAAACAATTGTGTTGCACAAAATGATGAATAAATTACCGATATAGAAACTATTCATTCAATTTAATAAAAACTACCTTTCCGCGCGGGACTTTGTTTCCGTGGGAATTCGAGAAAATTATGTAGCCTATGTTACTCAGGGATAATGTAGCATCCTAATGGTGTAAGAATTTTTGAAATCGGTCCAGTAGTTTTTAAGTTTATTCGTTACATACAAAAATACAAATCTTTCCTCTTTATTATAATACTAGCATCCCGCTCGGGACTTCGTTCCCGTAGATATTCGGGAAAATTATGTAGCCTATGTTACTCAGGGATAATGTAGCATCCTAATGGTGAAAGAATTTTTGAAATCGGTGCAGTAGTTTCGGAGCCTATTCGTTACATACAAAAATACAAATCTTTCTTCTTTATAATATTAGTATGTACTTATAGTGTAGATTTAGATTGAACAGTTACTCTGTTCACCGAAATGACAATTGGGGAAGTAGATTTACTCATCGCATTAGTCCGCGCTGGAAAGGCCTCTCCTAAATGGCTTGAGAGGAAATATCGTAATCGCAATGACTGGCAGGCAGTTTGGCTATAACAGTCCGGTGGTAAATTATTTTGGGTTCCTTAGACCTTTATGACACCATCTAACAGGAAGAAAGATTCTGTTATTAAACAACACAACGAAATTGCTGATATGAAATTTTACGGTAATTTCTATAATTTAAGTACCCAAGTACCTGTCAAAATCTCATGGAACGGAAATAAGTAAGTTTACAGAACTTTAAAAATGTAATACGTCCACAAAAGTTGTAAGGAATATTCGAGAATATTTCCCGATTTCACAAATAAATTCTTGGATTTTTTCTATCTATAATTTGTATCCAATTTACCACCAGGTATGATACGGAAGCCGAACTAAACTTAGTCAAGGAGTTCGCCTTACAAAACGGCGCTTTCCGCGCTGTAATCTGCGACCACTGGGCTAAGGGAGGCGCAGGGGCTGTGGACCTTGCCAACGCAGTCATCGAAGCTTGCGAAGCGCCTTCTAACTTCGATTACTTGTACCCATTGAACCTCTCCATCCAAGAGAAGATTCAGCGCATCGCTACAGAGATGTATGGCGCTGGGAAGATCGAATATACTGACGAGGTTCTTGAGCAGATTAAGGTGTTCACTCAAAAGGTGAGATTGATTTTCTTTGTGGTTTTTTACAATATTTGAGTATTTATCTTGTTACGTTTCTTTACATCTGTTGGGTGACTTTAAAATAAGTAGTTAGCGAAATTTTAAGATGTGAATTAACCCATTATTGGTTCTCCCCTAAAAGCTGAATTGTGTGAACAGTTGATTAGCGTAAGCCTATCTGGAAAATTAAAAGACTTTTTAGTCATTTCACCCCTTCAATATTAGTAGGGAGTTTTCTTTGAAAAGTTGTATAGTTGCACTGTGAGATTATTACCCCACAGTCTCGCTAACTTATTTGAAGTCACCCCATAGAGTCAGTGTTGGTATACTCCACATCTCTCAAACGGGTCTGGATCTGGAACCAGTTCCTCCAAATCGAGTTGTTATTAAAATTTCAAGTCCAGAAATCGGATCTGGTGTTTTCGTGACGACCGGACATAGGTAATTATAGGACAAAGTTAAATCCCATTAATGGAGTATTTACGCTGAAGGTAAAACCCGCCATCGCGAGATATTTAAACCTGTAATTTTCTCGAAGGAAAAACGTTTAGTTATGACGTCATGCAGAAGGTTTTAGAGGTGTGGCCGTAATTATATCCTTCCTCGGGACACCAATTCTAAGTTTATATATAGCATGTCACGTAAGGCCTTAGTAAAATCGAAGTCTGCTGAACTTTTACTGAGTGAACATGTTTGACATAGTCAATATATTTTTAACCCCAAAAGAAAAGAGTAATTAAGTTTGACGCGTTTATCCGTGTCTGTCTGTGGCATCATAGCTCCTAAACAAATTTACCGATTTCGATGTGTTTTTATTTTTATTTTATTTATAATCATAATCATAAATAGCATAGTTTATTGCCTTGTGTGGTCTCATATTAACATAGATCTTAAATTAACAATTTCCGTAGAGTTTCAACTTATGAACAAGTCGTGATTTAACAATTCAATAAATATAATTTTGTTATTTATTTAGACATCAAATGACATAAAACCTATCTGTAAAGGTTGTGTATTTTGAACTAACCTACAATAACGTAGCTTTAGTTCGCTCAGATTATCTATAGGTATAATAATAGTGTCAAACATATTACATCGGGTTCTTGCCAAGATTTTTGTTTTAAATGTGTATCCCATATTTCGGCGCTGTTGCAAACACCATTAAACAAGTGAAAAGTTTTAAACAATAAGTATATAACAATCAGGTTGTAGCAAAATATAAAATAATATAAAATATAATAAAAACGCCTCGCTTCGCTTGCGTACTTCTGGGAGGACATTGGCTGGCTGGTCAGGCCAAACAAATCACGCACTATGGCCCAATCGAAAGGCTAAGTGCGGAAAACGATCGACAAATATGACATTGGCCGATGGCCGGCCGGTTTTGGTCAATTGGTAGTGGCACTGCCTCTTGATCGACGGGACCTGGGTTCGATTCCCAGTCGGGACAAATATTTGTGTAAAAAGCAGATGTTTGTTCTAGGATCATGGTCATGGGTATTTGTGTTTGTCTTTATGTATGTTCCGAGGGACCCACAACACAAGGGAAAACCTAAGTGTGGGCCTTTGAGTGTGTAGCGTTTATTTTTTTAAATTTGTGAGCGAATAGAAAAATAGGTGAACGATTGAGATTGGGTTACGAACCAAAAGGCTCATTGTCGCACAAGGGCGCGGCCTCTAATATAAATGCCGCTTAAAATATATTTGATGTGATGAGATAATAATAAAATGTAAAGACTAGTTTAATTTAAGGAAATTCTTAGAAATCAGACAAAGGCGTTTAAGACAAAATATTTAGTTAAAATCTTATCTAGGAATTTTATTATCCCAGACGTTAGTAAAATAGTCTGTAGTGACGTAACCTATTTCGTTTTTAAATTCCAGTTAATAGTCGTCGCGCATTCCTTGGATTTTTAGTTTGTTTTAGCGTAATCGATTGGGTTAATACTGACACTATTTTTCAAACAGTGTCGAGCATAATGTTTTTGTAAGTCTATGTTTGTATTCCAAAGAAAAGTAAACTCTAATAACTGAACTCTAAACACAGTTTTATAATGATAAATAATTCACTTTCAATATTCTACGCGGTATCACATCACACACAAAGGTGCCCAACTATCACACACAAAGGTGCCCATAAGACAAAAGATGTCCACGCAAAATGTCGGCAGATTGTATACTCGGTGTTTTCAGAGGACGACTTTTTTTATCTGCCGCCGTTTCTCGTGGACAGCTTTCGTTGGCCAGACTCTAATGAACGCGGCGAGTGTTATGGGAACCTTTGTGTGTGATAGTTGATAGTACTGGGATTATTTAATGTAAAGGCTGTAATAGTTAAGACCTTATTAACATTAGCTTATATTAAGTTGACTTTTACAGGTCCCACACACACACCCAACCATACACACACACACACACATACACTTTGCATGCCTAAATTGTTCTAGCATAAGAATTGTATCTAAGAAAAGAGCGGGGCCCCCTGGAACAGGCATTCTCATGCCTAATAGGAGACCCCTGCCTATTTATACGAAGAATATGTGAGACATAAATATATATTTTTTTTGTCAGGGCTACGACAAGCTCCCAATCTGCATGGCGAAGACTTCAAACTCCCTCACAGCTGATCCAACGGTCAAGGGCGCCCCAACCGGCTTCACACTACGCATCAACGGAATTTTTGTATCCGTTGGCGCGGGCTTCGTAGTCCCCATGGCCGGGGAAATCTCCAAAATGCCAGGCCTCCCAACACGGCCGTCCATCTACGATATTGATCTTAACACTAAAACCGGAGAAATCGACGGACTTTTCTGATCTGTAAATGTTAACGAATATCTATTGGTGTACGGTGATTAAAGGTTTATGTTCGTTTTTAATTTTTATTGTTTTATTTAAAAGCCAATATACCTAAAATAGTTATTTATTTAATATTATACACAGTGTTCACTTGGAAACCTCATACACTTGATGACAACCGCCCTGATCAGCATCGCCACCGCCAATTGTATGTTAAACTGCTAATTACCTAGCAACAGCTGACATCAAATGTATGAAGATAGTTAAGATAGTTCTAAATTTCGCCACTTGAACGAGTGAAGTGGTTATCAATTGAGATGCCATTGGTTAGTGGAATTGCCCTGGAAAGTACACGTCTGTTTGCAATCGCGTAACGTCATCTTAACATAAATATAAATTATATTTTCACGGCAGGCACTTATAGACTAAGATCCCAGGGCCGCCAGACCTTACTTATTTTCTCAGTAACCAAAAGTGTGGGAAAGAGTGCTAATATCTACTATTAACAAATAAATACCTGCAAGCCTGGGCCGGCGGCCAATGTTCCGCTACCAGGTTCTAGAGGTACTTCCAAAAATTACTCGTGTTGAGGTCTGGGTACTGACGTCTGATAGAATATAATTAATTAAATATAAAAATTAATGATCAACACCGCCAGACAATCTTCGTCGGCTGTAATTCCTCCCAGACGCTTGACAGTTCGCAAGTAAATTATGCGATGGTACCTACAATCTGAGCCGTGATTTTTTTATATGATGTTCAGGGAACTATAACAATACGTTTTTAGCGCCCAGACTTCAAGACAAGTGAGTAGTTTTTGGAAGTACCTTCAGAACCTGGTAGCTGAAAATTGGCCCTCGGCCTAGGCGAGCAGGTATTCATATGTTAATAGTGCATATTAGCACTACTCTTTCCCACACTTTTGGATACTGAGAAAATAAGTAAGGTCTGGCGACCCTGGGATCTTGGTCTATTAGCAGATTAGCGTGGCTGATCTGTCACAAAAAGCAATCTCGTGTAAGTGCTTAGCTATCCTCTGATGGATCTGCATCTCAGCTTGATAGGGAATGCCCGAATGGAACAGGAAAAACTTAGTTTCTCTCAGTGACACAGCAAGATTTTAAATCCTAAGAACTTGATACGTGTATGAATGAATTTTATTTATTTTATTGAGTATCTCGGCATATATACTTAATAATTATACCTCAGCATTGCGTTGTGTCTGTTAAAAATGGTAAAACCGGTCAGGTTCCAATATTTTTTTGGTTTTTGTTAACAGGCACTGTTTAAAGAAATATATCTTAAAATATTATAAACGCGGAAGTTTGTATGTAGGTATGGATGTTTGTTACTCTTTCACGCCCAAACGGCTAGACAAATTTTGATAAAATTCGGTATGGAGGTAGCTGATACCGTGGATTACCTCATAGTATACATATAATTCACAAGAGTGATATGATTTTTTTAAGTCGTATATTTCGTCCCGAGGAATGTCTTTCGAATTGAATAGCCATTCGATAGTTGAATTAATCAATAAAAGATAGATGACGTAAGCTATTCAAAAATCTGCCTTTATCTACATTAGAATTCCTTAGTCAGCTATTACGAGACCCGCCCACGGAAAGATGTTACAGTTTTCCTTATTTTTTTTTCAACAATAGCATTTTGGCATAACGTTACACATTGCGCGCCATAGTTTCCTGTTCAAAAGTTTCTTGGAAGATAACTTTAGAAATGTATCTTGCACTTAGGTCAGTAGACTCCGTTTATGTCTCAAATTATGTAGTCTGATCACGATGGTTCTCAGCGAGTGGTAAGACATTATACATACATGTATACGTTCACGCCTATAGTCCCCGGGGTAGGCAGAGTATAAGTGGTTCTAGCGAACTACTTGATGCGGCGTTTGACACAAATTGAAAGGGTTATCAGATGGAACAAGTTGTAGTTCCTTTCTGTCCTGTATAAAATCCTTCATGTTCCTGCCACTCCTGACTACCTCCGTTCCCGTTTCCAACTACTGCCCTCTACCCGCCCTAGGCGTGAATGCGTCAATGTGACGTTGGTGTGTCCTGGGGCATACACCAATTTCTTTTTTAACTCCTTCTCTGTCCGAGCCGTGCAGCTGTGGAACAAACTTCCGAAACATATTCAGAATAGTCCATCTGTCACTTCTTTTAATAAGCAAGTAAAGCAACACTACCTGTCTTCACTATATTAAATAGCATGTATTTATGTATATTATATTATGTATATATATGTGTGTAAATGTATATATTTCTTATGTTGTATTTTTGTAATTTAGTAGTAACTGTTAATATTTATTTTTATAACTACTTTAATTAATGCACACAGTCTTGTGCCCGTAATTTATAGCTTTTCTGACACCGGATGGGTTGGCTGGAAGAGATCTCTTATAGAGATAAGCTCGCCTTTGTAACATTGATTATTAATTAAGTATCCAACTTTGTGTGTACAATAAAGAATAAATATAATATATAATATGAGAGGTGGTCATTATACAGCAACATCCTCGCATCCTACATACAGACTTTTGCTGTATACCTGAGAAGAGTAGGTAGCTGGCACATTCTGAGTTTTTTTTTCACTCCCACTCCAGCGTGGAGTGCTAAGTAAGAACACACATAAATTCAGAAGCAATGTGATAAAATTGTTACATAGATCTTAATTTTTTCTTATTGCTCGAGATGACTCGTACTTATATTGGTAAATTACTTCAACTTTCTCTGGTACACCCAGGTCTAGTGATTAGTAATCGGATCTATGATTTAACTTAAGTATAGGTATTAGAAGCTCTATTACCTTTTCAGATAAAGAATAAACTTGTTCTTTTAGGTAACCAAACCGTTAGGTCTTTCCTACTTATCTACTCACATGCCTTTAATATTTTAAGACATTTTGATGTAGAATAGATGTTGTGATGTTTGTTATTCTTTAAAAACTAGTTTCAAATAACTCTAAAATTAAAAAAATAGTATTACCCCCGACATATTTTGATTGCTAAACTTTTAAACGACTGAATCAATTTTTGATCAAATAAAATAACCGTCTCGATTACGTCAACTTTAAGCCACGATGCCACAAACAGATATAGACTTCAAACTTATAACATCTCTCTTTTTTGTCAGGAGTTAATTACACAACGGATGTTAAATAACTTATTCGTCAGAATAACACAGGTTATATAATTAAAATAAAAAAAATCATTTGGGAACGAAGTCGCGACCGGTAGGCGCTAGTTAAATAATACAAAGGACAATGCTTCAGTATGTATGAACAAAATACAATTTAATAATTAATAACAATTTTTCCCTCGTAAAGCGGTTCGTTGGCTCAAAGAAGATATGTTTACAATGTAGGTAATCGGACGTATTTAAAATACATCCTTGTATAAAAGCGACCAGTCGGTTTCAGACTACACAGACTAACAGTCGCGCGCGTCTTTCGGACTCAGACGAAATCGCTGTTAACGTGTATTATTTTACTCTCTATAACTATATTACGTTAAATTGCCTATATTTACCGTGTGTCTTTTATCCTAAGTTATCGCGCTCTGAATAGGGTTTAGCGTGTTAAATGAAATAAGAACTAAAGTGAAAACAGTGGAGTGAAAATGTGGTGGTGCTATCTTGTTATGTTGTCCTGGATGGGCGTAGTATTAGGCGATTCCTCGTGTTGCCTCCCAGGACATGTTCTCTCGAGAGACGGTAGGCATTGCCTGAAAAATGGTACCAAGACCTCCTTGGCACTTGAGTGCCCCGAAGCAGTGCTGATTGTAAACAATCAGGATTTGAACTTCGTAGTGAATGAGAGACAGCAGCTGAAACTTCTGTTACCAAATAGAGAAGTCGTGTACGAGCCTAAATCGTAAGTTAACTTTTTTTATATAAAATAAAAGGCCATTGTAAGGATTTCCTTCTGACTGAATTCTCGCTCTGTCGTGTGCTTTAAATACTTACCTACTTAGAAAACTCGAATTATATGGCGTGTAGCTCAGTTTTGATTCTCCGGGATATGCTTAGTTATCATAAAAAACTGTTAAACAGTTTTTTCACAATAGAGTCGCACAATTACATATGCCAAAGTTAACGCCGTCATATACGTTTAATTGGGTAGGTATACAGGGTGTCTCAGGAAACCTGTACCAGCGAAGGTCTGTGGTTTGGGGACACCAATACCTATTGATTGGACCCCCATGTATGTTCTAAAGCTGAATATCTTCCAAAATTTTTTAAAGCTGTTTGAAACCTGCAGGTCAATCTGAATTATTTTTTTACCATCTTGAAGTTTTGAAAAGATTTCGCTGAAGTGCCAAATTTTGATTTTTAAGTTAAATTTAAATCATGTTCCATAATGATGAGGGACATCCAATATTTTTTTAATGGTAGCTGATATTTCCCTTATTATCTACTATAAAGATTTTTTTAAATAATCTTAAAAATAAAGATAAAAAAAATAAAAATTGATGCTGAGTGATTAATTTCGAAAAATAATGAATGTGTTATAACTTCTAAACTACAAAAAATCGCGGAACATACATGGGGGTCCAATCGATAGGTATTGGTGTACCTTCGCTGGTACATGTTTCCTGGGACACCATGTATAATTTATTGGTCCTATCCATGTCATATCTGTGGTCGAGTCGGGGACAGTGGCTCAGTCGGGTACACTGACTCGCGCCTGCATTTCCTATGTAGAGCAACAATATCTATTTGTCTCTTTCATTCATCGGTGGTTGAATATCGAGCGCTACCGATGATCCAGTAGGTCTGATCGAGTAAAATAATTATTTTCCTAAACATGATCCAGTAAAATAATTATTTAATACATTCTTCTGTATCGTCTTAATAATCATTTAATAACAACAAAGAATTTCTCAAAACATGCAAATAAATTATAATTTGCAAGTAGATTTTTGGCAGCATCCTACCTATACTGACTTTAATCCATAGATTACATAATTAAATGCTATAAAAGACTAGAAATGCTCCCACAGATAGACCGTTTTAAATTGTTAATTCATGTTTCATGTAAGTATATTTCAATTATTAATAAAACATGTCAAAACAAATAAATTAAAATGATTACTTAATCTAAACATAAAATCATCAATAGTAAAAATTTATGATAAAAAAAATTCAATTTTAAAATCATCCCGAGTCATCCCCGGTGCAAAAGTACCCATAACACTTGCGGCATTTTCACGCCTTTGCAGCAGGAACGACCCGGAGCGAGGGGCACCGATTTCCCGAATAATTCATGTTTTAGTAACGCAACAATGAGAAAACTAAATATTACAAACTCATGCCTGTGGCTTTAACGTTTTTACGCAAAAACTAACCAATCGATGTTCGTGTTCGTATGGATATAGTTTAAGGTACGAGAATGGGCATAGGCTACATTAAGTTCTTGAAATTTTTAAGAGTTCTTCGAGAGCGCGTAATAATCGAATTGCACAGGGGCGAAGCTGCGGGGTAACACTAGTTTATTACTGATAATAAATAGTTTTACCTATTGAATGTTTATTTACTTAATAGTAACGAAAGCTTTCTGGGAAAGAGAACAGCTCTGTCCTTCGAAATGGCAAGGAAAATGAGAGTAACTTTGCGCGTTACCGACCTATAACGATTTGGGAAATCCCATGAGGAAATAAACGGTCGGAACCACAATCGTTGGCGCCGAGCTTACAAAGATTACCATAACAGGTATTGTGCAGGTAGGTACTATAGGTGTAGATGTTTTTAAATACTTTGCGTTCGTGCCTATGAGTCAATAAAATACCAAGCCAGGTTGACGCCTGCGGATTTTTTGTTTGACTGCGTAATGTGCATACTACCTGAATGGGAATAAAAACGCGACGGGTATATTTTTAGTTACCTAGCTTCTAATATGCAACCTCGATCGCATTTTAATAATTCATAAATATCGTGTTTCTACTTAGGTACCTTAACAAGGGTTTGTTTAGTTAAGGGTTAATTTAACATTTGTATTCCACTTTGTTTAACTCGTTCAAAGTAATTTTGATGTCCATGTCCAATAAAACACTTGAGTCGAGACGGTCTTGGCAAACATTTGCGTAAAAAACTGATGTTTGTTCTCTTGTCGGATGTAGGATGTTATAGGCACTATTAGTGTGCAGAACATAATTAGCCCCCCTGTTAGGAACGCGTGACAAAATTTTGTCCATGTGGTTATCGTTCTACTTGTTTCACACTAACGAGAGGGTGGAACGAGATACACTTAACAAAGTTATGTCACGATGTTTATGCTAGTGTAGATTAATATAAAATATATCTTTCCTATTCCAGTTTTTGCGACGCCCAACAAGAAATATTCAGGCAAAAGAAAGCTGCTACGACGAGGCATGTGGCTCTGATCTGCAACGACTCGTATAAGGCGGTTATCGATGATCAAGTCTATGGATACTGCATGCTTGTGTCTACTGTGTTTTTAATTATCACTGCTGCCATCTATGCTTATCATAATGAACTTAGGTGGGTACTTTTCGAAATATTCTTTCATTACTTTGAAACACTTTGATCGTTAAATACTGCTGTTAAGAGTACTAACAGACGGAAAAACAAAAACTCCAAGTCTTGGGAAAAGATGGTCAGTATTGTTATCATTGATGACCGGTTTGGTTCAGCGGTTAGTGGTGCTGGCTCTAATTGTCGGTTCCTGGGATATAATAAACATTCTCAGAAACTATTAGCCGCCTACGAACAGGCATAACTGAGTAGTGTTATTATTTCCCGTCATCCATTCATAACGTACTTTGTGACAGTGAAAATGGAAAGGTAGGTACAACTGTCGTGATAGTCGTTAAGGTTCACAATTAGTGTGATGAGCTAGGTATTGTAAATAGCTCTTATTGACTGCCCCGAAAGTTGTACCTTTTAACTAAACAAAGTCACATTTTGTTTCACGGGCATATTATATTAAAAACATATTTTCTAATCAATGATATTCTCTTTTTTATCTTACAAATGTACACATTGTCTCATTGGTAGGCAGAGACCACAGACATGTTATTTCATCATGTTTATTTTTTCTGTATCCATTCCAGAGACCTTCACGGGAAGAGCATTGTCAACTTATGCGTGAGCCTGGCGTTCGGACTGGGTATTCTGGTGGCCATGAAGCTCATTCCTTACTCCGATATGGATCTGTGCGCCGCTAGAGGTAGATACCTTTTATTTTCATATCTTCATCAGTAATCACAACGCTTGTCGTTTTACTTTGGAATCGTTTAGGTGCAAACTACTTACCAAAATTCACAATTATAAATTGGAGTTTATAGGAGCTTTAATAGACGGCCCTGTCAACAGACCTGGAGATAATTTGACAAAAATCTAACTTGCTACACTCAAGAGCACGTCAAGCTTGACACTTTGGACTTTGGACCGGCCCTGCATTGTATGGCGCGCAGTATAGATCAGACGTCAAGCTTGACGTCCGATTAATAATTATTGATTAGGTACAGACCTCGAATTTACAAAAGTGAAATTTTAGAATTTGACTCGCTATTATCTTTGCCAGTCTCGTGATTAATTTTCTTACTATTTCTTAATTTATATTAATCGGAGTAGGTATTAAATATCCTGCAAGGTATAAGTCGAAATATGACAAAAGAATTCGCCTCTTCTCTTCATACAACTTGAGCGATAAGCTCATTGCCCAAGTATAACAAACCAACAATTTTGTTTTAAGAATTTCGTGTGGGTGCTTTATAACGTTCAGCTTCATGGGGAGAATCACCCCCTCAAGTTCCGCTTGCTAATATAAAGTCAACCCATGCCCCATATAATGTCCAACGAACAATGTGGTGAAAAGATGCAAGGAGCAAAATATCAAATTTGCTTATCTTTTATGTCAAAGCCATATATATCTTGTCGTAGCTGCTTTTATTTCTTTCGCCTGAAGATTTATTGTTGGGTGTTGCAGAAACTGTACTCATAATTTTTTTTTCAGGATTCTTCGCCTACTTTTTCATCGTCGCAAGTTTCTTCTGGATGAACGCTGTGGCTCTTCAAATTTTATGGGGTTTAAGGTCAGTTTCGAAAGAAATTATGTACATAATATATATTATCTACCATCTCATTATTCTTTTACTTTGTATTTATATAAGAGAAGTACTAAGGCCAGTGTTCACCAAATATTTAACCGACGATTAGCAGCTAACCAGAGATTTGATAATGTCATTTTCATACATTTTTTTTGACATTTTGTCTGATTAGCTTCTAACCGCTGTTTAACCGTTGGTTATATTTTTGGTGAACACTGGCCTAATAGTACAACCCGATAATCGAGCTATTTATTTCACTAAAAGGTTCTCTGTTAAGTGTTCAGACGTCAGACCTTTTGTGTATTTATATTTTAGTTTTAATCGCTGTAATTAGTTTTTGAAGATACACGTAACATACTTATAAGTCGTAAGAGGCGACTAAGGAAACACAAATGAGACCTGCCTCCTAGTAATCCATCCCAGGCAACGCCACTTCATTTTTTTCGGAATCTAAGGTGTCGTCCTATGGTCTCATGCGGTGTGGTAGGCTCTGTAAAGGGCCGTCTGGTTCGCGACCACCCTCATACCGAAGTCCGACGTCAAACAGCTTGCTGTGTTCCGTCGGTGCGTGGGAGTACCAGTGCCTTTATAGGCATTTTCTGGGTTAACTCGCTCCATCGTCGACCTCATCTTTGACCTTTATGGTCAAGATTGAGGTCAAGAGTTAACCCATCTTATAATAATAATAATAAAAAAAAGTAACCTGCTATTAACTTTTACTCAAATATTTTAGTAGAGATATTCACATACAGGTTGAAAAAGAACCTTCTAGCTTTATTGAAAATCCTGAACCAGTATCACTTACTGAACACTTTTTTTTTTCGGGGGGGGGGGGAGATTTATTTTTTCTCAAACGTAGACACCACTCGGGCGCACCCCCCGAGCGTTACCCGCACCCCTCGCGTGCCTGGTTTAGAAGTAATGTCTACGTTTAGGCAAAAAATGAACTATTCCCCTTGAAAAAATATTAAAAAATAACTTTTTTTTTCATAAATGTGTTCTTGAGTGATACTGGTTCAGGATTTTGAATATAGCTAGGAGGCGATAGCTCAGTTGCTATTTCAGTCGTGAACATGCTATTTCAATGACACTCTTTCATGACTTAACCTTACTATTCACTCACAGAAGCGAGTCAAAATCAACGCACACGTGGAGGGAGTTCGCTTGGTACGCTGCGTACGCATGGGGCGTGCCCGCAGTGCTCACCATCGCCATGGCCTTCATCAACTTCATGCCGGGCGACCATCTCAAGCCGGGGATTGGACTTAACCATTGCTGGTTCTTTGGTGAGTTACATTTGAAAAAAAAGCGTGGCTTATTTCGGCATTGCCCAGGTCTTAGATCTTGCTTTTAACTAGACAGAAAATCAGTCCTCAATTGGTCCAAATTAGTCACCAAAAGAGAAAATTGGTCACCTTCCCAAATTGCTAATAAGCTTATTAAATTGCTTGGGAAATTGGAGAGCTAATAAGCTTATTTCGGCATTGCCCCAAAAAATTCCTTATAGCTCTAAACATTAAACATTCATTGATGCTCATGATGATGCTATTTTGATTCGTTTGCTGATTTCAATACATTCCACATAATTTCATTAAAAAAGTACCCACTAAAATTCGTTTATTGACGATAACAAATTATAAGTCTGTAATTGGTAAATGTTTAGATTAATTTATTAGTATTATTAGTATGATGTACGGAAGGCCGCAACTCAGGTTACCACCCCCGTGCACTCTGTGCTCTTGTGATAAGAGCGGTTTTGCAATGGAAATTGAGGAACCTGATGCGCTGGCTGTACTTAGACTTGACAATAAAAAAAAATCCCTTCTTCGTCATGTCGATGCACTAGTCTAAATATACATTTAAAATAGCAGACAAGTATTAACACGCAATCGTTTGAACTCCAGATGTGAAGCAGCAATGGCGCTACATGTACAGCGTGATGTCAGTGCTAATCATCGTCAACATCGTTATCTTCAGCTTTGCCACCGTCTTCGTCTGCACCAACGGCACTGCCACTCACAAGAAGTTGAAGCACAAGTGAGTAACACTTGTTAGGTTAATTTTATAGAATCGGGAGTGTATCTAGGGTTATTTTTCATGCGATGAACAAGTCGACACCTTTACACTCATAGATTTCTCTGCTGTAGATAATTAAGTAAACAACTTTCGCTTAGGAATCCATACGAAATTTTAGATTAAACCAATTAGCTGCTCACACTAGTGGTTTCTATGCATTTTAGTTTTGTGGTTTGAATCACATAATTTTTTTTATAACTAAATTAAATTCGCTTAAATATTTTTATACAAAGTTCTATTAGCTCTTATTTGTAATAAATAAATTATGTATATTGATGTCCTTTCTGAGCTGTTGCTGATTGTGGAAACCTGATAATTTTTTTTTTGTTCAAAGTCAAAATAGCTTTATTTTTCCAAGTAACATTCAGGATGTTACTTAAAATAAGTCAAATTAGTGTTGTCCTTCCTGTCCCCGTCTAGTACCGAACATAGGTAGTACCACTAAAAGAGATTGTCAATATTTACAGATTTGGATTTAATTTAATTATTTTTTCAGGTTTGTGATGTGCGTAAAACTTCTAGTCGTCATGGGTATCCCGTGGATCTTTGAGATGGTCAACACGGTCACTCCTCATCATTTAGTTTGGTAAGTTGATTTTTTTATATAGATAAAATATAATTCCTTGATTCCCGATCGGGGCAAACATATACACTTGTGTCTTTTGTCAGGCCTTATAGAATTATTTATTTTATTGTACATTTTACTGAAGGGACGCGTAAATATAAACGTGGGAGGCGATGATTTTTCTGTATTAAGTCTGACAACCTCTCACCACTATTATGTTTCATCTAAGAACCCTCATAATTTGTGTCAAACGTGGCATAAAGAGGTTTTAAAACCACTAATGCTCTGCTTACGCCGATAGGAATTAAAAGCGTGAGCGTATGTATGTATGTACATTTTACGGAAGACACAAACATTTTTAACACGTACAAGATTATGAATTGGAACTATGCTAAATTACAAATCTTAAGAAAAGTTATTGTATTAACGCTTTTTAAGAACGAGATCGTAATAGGTGCCTCATACAGGTGCCATCGAGAATTGATCGTAAATGGCGCGAATATCGCCACAGTCTCCACTAACTTGTCGAAACATTTTTTTTTCTTTCCAGGGAAATATTGGACCTATTCAACTCCCTCCAAGGAGTGTGGATATTCCTCGTCTTAGTCGTCCTATCGAACCGTGAAAAGGAGGAAGAAAACACTCAATATAACATGAACATCACTAGTATTACTACTGAACAGCCCTATTATAAGATAAAATACTGATATTTAAGTATAACACCTCGGATGGTTGGTAAATCCGGTGGTTGTGTAAATGGCAGCTATGCCCGCAGTGGTTAATGTTAAGTAGTATTAAATTCTAGTATCACCAGAAAAGCAGAAACTCTAAAAAAACATTTAGATACACACACGACGTAATGTGCTTAGTAAGGAAATGAGAAATTTCGCCGCTTGACTTGAAGGCACGATAGCTCAGTTGGTTAGAGTACCAGATCTAATCCTGGGGTTTAAGGCGACTACAGCACTTCAATTACGATTTTATGATGCGTAGATAAGCATGACGCACTGCATTAAATCGAAGAAAAAAACGGCAATATTCAGGACATAAACTAGATAAGTAGTTTGCTGAAAACATGATTCAGAACTTTTGGTTCGATAGAAAAAGCTTAGTCACCTCTAAATACCAATTACAATGCAGTCGCTCGGAAATGGCCCCGTAACATGGCCACGGAGTGTACGTTTACGTACCCCATAAAACACATGTTATGTTATGGAATTTTGAAATGAGAAGACGATTTTGAAAAGAAAATAAAAAATTTGAACTAATCAACAAATAAACCATTTTTCATATACCAAAATTCAACTTCAGTGACTATTTTGTGATCCAGTAAAGTAATTTTTTTTATTTAATTTTGCATAAAAAGTTAGCAAAAAGTGAATAAAATACTGACAAAAATGTATGACGCAATAAAGAGTAGCTGGTTTGATAATTCAGTGCCCTTTTTGACAAGTGAGAGTAATACCTTTTTCATAAAGCTTCATACTGGCTTTATAGAATGACAAAGAGTTTTTATGCCTGACAAAATAATTATTTCTGACGAAAATTTTGATTTTTAGTGAAATAAAATATAAAAGTTAATTATTTATTTTACTTTTTCAATAAAACAAATCTGATTTCTAACAAATAATTGAACTATTTAATAATATCTGTAGGCGCTATTGGCATTTTATTTACTTCGCCTTTGCCTCATAAATGTGGAAAAACATTTTGCTCGCCATTTTTTTGCCCGCCATTTGAAATTATTTGTTCAATAAAATCATTTTTGTGTTATAAAAATGTAAGGAATTAACATTTTGTGTTTAATCGTAAAATATTAGTGCACATTGTTCAATTGTAACACGTTTCAGTGAATGTTGATTGAAAATACTATCTTTTAAGAACTTTAGATATACCTATACCTGTGCCTATACGATGTAAGTTTTTGACAAAAAAAATTTTAGTTTCGTTTCCTCGGCTACTGCATTGTAAAACGTTGAACAATATACGTGCCTTAGGTAATGTGTAACTGGAGCCCTATAAAACACTCGCTTCGCTCGTGTTTCAAATGGGCTCACGTTACACATTACCTACGACACTAGTATCGTTAATAACTATACTGTGTATCTTTTAAGCTGTAAAAACGATAGTAAAATGCATACAGGAACTTGAATTTGCTATCAAAATGTTCGTGATTGAACACTCTTGATAAGTAGTTAATGCATTTTTCTATTTAAGCTGTTACCTTTCCATAAATCTCATTTTTCTAACTTTCGAACATGTTTTTACGCACGCGCGCTTTCATAGTCCGTAAACTTCGTGTATCGACACTGTTCGCACTGCCGGCCCAGGCCTGTAGAGAGACGGAGATTGCACTATTCCTATGTGTGCTGCCTCTTTCGGGTGCTGTAGTCGCCTTAAGTGCCATTCGCGCCGAACATTTTTCTTTCTCTAAACATTATTTTAGAAAGGGTTTTTATTTTTCTGGCTTGGTATAAATCTCATATCATGTAATTATAAACAGTCAGACTGTATTTAAGTATAAGTTAGATGATAAGGATATTGTAAGTATAATAATGCCTGGAGCGAAATTAATAAATTACATATATACAAAGTAACATTATTATTTACTAGCTTCCCGCTCGAGGTTTCCTTGCCGTTGAATTTTCAGGAATGAATTATACTCTTACAGATAAACCTTCCTCTTGGATTGCTCCATCTATTGGTGAAAAACGTATGAAAATCCGTTCAGTAGTTTTGGAGCTTATTGCGTTCAGACAGACAGGCGGCGGGGGACTTCGTTTTATAATATAGTATGCTATACAATACGATGTACTTGATTGTACACATACATTATAGAATAAGGTACAGAGTAAAAGTTACATTATGGACAGTCACAAAGTTAGGGTACAAAAGGCGGCCCTATTGCTAAGAAGCAATATCTTATCGGGAGGCTTGGGGTGTGGAGAAGACGATATTACACCGCATAAGCGTATATAATATACATATAATGTTGAATTATTAAAAACCAACTCATTTTTAAATCACTATTTAATTATTCACTTACATCCAAACAATATCACTTAACACAATAACTAACTAACCGATCACTCCATGGGCTCTTCAATTTCGTTGACGATCTCAGTGGGTTGGAAGCCAGTGGGCTTGGTCTGAGTGGGCGTGGGGCCGTGATTGTCGTCGTCGTCGTCGCTGTCGCCGCCGCCGGGGTGGGACGGGACGAAGTGGTCTGGGTCTCGGGACTGCGCCGCTTGAGCCGTGCCGGGAGCTGACCAAGAACTTCTTGAGCTCTGTGGGTGAAGTTTTATATTTTTTTAAATTTAAAAACTAGCATTCCGCCCGGGACTTCGTTCCCGTGGGAGTTCGAGAAAATTATGTAGCCTATGTGCATCAGGGATAATGTAGGATTGTAATGTAGAAATAATTTTTGGAATCAGTCCCGTAGTTCGGAGCCTATTCAATGCAAAC
This sequence comes from Aproaerema taeniolella, assembly GCA_949987775.1. NCBI lineage: Eukaryota > Metazoa > Arthropoda > Insecta > Lepidoptera > Gelechiidae > Aproaerema > Aproaerema taeniolella. The sequence continues at coordinate 8,246,258 of OX465262.1, forward strand.
AAACAATCAAATCTTTCCTCTTTATAATATTAGTGTAGAAAACTGCTGCTGCGTACGTCTGCTGCGCGGAAGCACAACCGGCACAGATTCTGCATAACCCGGGATCCCTATCAGAGGCAGGCGGGAACGTGAGAAATCTTGTGTGCTTCTGGGAGGACATTGGTTGGCTGGAATAGCTAGCCCAAACAATATCACGCACAATGGTCTAATCGAGAGGCTAAGTGCGGAAAACGCCCAATAAACATAACACACACATAATACGTCTGCTGCGCTTGTGCTGATGTGTACGTTCAACAAACTAGCTTCCACAACTTCAGGTTATGGCTCCCGACTATCTCTGTGGAAAAAATCAAGTCGATCCTCTATTACGACGTAAAAGAAGGACCTACATACAAACACTCGTTTGCATTTATAATATTAGTAAAGCAGTGAGGATAAAAGGGTTATGGGGCCAGTACATCGTGTACCCTGTGTGTTCTTACGATAAAAATGGTTTTGCAGTGAAAATAGGACAGTGAATACGTTGACCTCTATATAGTAAATAACATTTAGTGATGTTGCAGACGCAGTTTACGCGAAAACTTTATTTTCCCCCGGCTAGATTTGTTATATTTTAGATAACTTATCACCTACCAAAAATATATGTCAAATTTCCAGTACCCACCCTGCATAGATGACGCACTATAAGTGAAATATATACAAAACAAACAACTTCAATCAGTTATAATAATTCGGTACACCACCGTAAGTGCGGTAAGTCTCGCACTACTCTAGTAGTTACTTGTTTTATGTATCAGTTCAATAAACACTTTATTGCACATAAACAAAGATAGAAACAATAGGTTCGTAAAAAAAAACACGGATCAAATTGAACAGACAGCAGCACGTCATACATTTGCACAACGAAATCCGGCGTCATTGCAAACGGCATAAAGGCGATGTCAAGGTCAACATATATAGCCTGATGTGCTGCTGTGTGTACAAAAGCGAACTTATCCCATTAGGGGGCGCCCATTAAGTACGTGAGGTGTTTTTGGCGATTTCTCGACCCCCCCACCCCCTCTGGTGAGATGTCGTGAGATTTGGCTCGACATCCCCGCTCCCCCTTTTATCTCACGTGAGTTTAATGAAAATGTTTAGTTTTAGTGTAAATACGTTAATTATTTTGAAAACTTACATAATTTGCCTAATTATTTTTAAACTTTTAATAATCGAACAATAAAAAACAGCTATGATTTACCAACTTAAATTTTAAAAAACAAGATTGTTCTAATTCAGTCCACGAGAACTCAGAGTGGCTACTGGAACAACATGGTTTAGTTGGTTTAACTTAGCTTTCCCACAATTTAACACTATTTATTTTGGGGGAAAATATTACGTGATATTTGTAGAGACCCCCCCCTCTCCCCCACGTGAGATTGAGTGAGATCCGGCCCCCCCCAAAATACCTAACGTAATTAATGGACGCCCCCTTATAGGGTCCAATGAGGTCGCCAGGGCGCGTAGATAGTTGGCATCTAACCCAGCTAAAATGTTGTTTAGTAGTGTCACAGTTACCTGTTGTTGTTTGGCCGTGTCCCGCACGATGTCGAGGTACATGTCGTACACGTAGCGCGCCATGTGCGGCATGTCCCGCACACGGAGCACCAGCGGCGCGGGCACCGCCGCGCACACGGAGCGCTGCGCCGGGTAGCGCTCGCCGGGCACCAGCTCCAGCTCTAGAGGACGTTCCACCAGCTGGGAACAAAGGGATGTAGGTTACAGGGGAACAAACTCTTTGATTACACACGTGGATCAAATCCGCGTGTCAAACAGCCGTACTTTTCACTCACTAATAAAGCGAGACAAAACCCCGTATCTCTCATATGGATAGATAAATAAATACTTTATACTTAAAAAGGACAGACAAAACATACAATACGAACTTACAAACAAACAGCGATATCTTTTAGGCAATCCAAGGTAAAAGGAAAACACAAGAAATCCGGGAGTAGCGCAAAAGTAGTGATAAAAAAAGAATAAGAATCATCAAAGTCCGTATATACTTTCTATCAGTTATCCATTTTATATTTTAGATGTATTTGATTGTAAGCTTTTTTGTTCATCGTATTAACAGAATAAAGTGTGCGTACGACCGTGTGCAACTAACCTCTCCGATAGCACGCACACTTTCGCAATGTGCGTACACGTCAATTAAAATTCACGTACACTCGTGGATTAGAAGGTCTATAGATAGAAAATAGATATGTTTAAATATGAGACCCGGACTTGTTTATTGACTTTTTGTTATAGTTAAGTTATGTATAAAGCTGTTGGTATATCTAAAAAATACCTGATTAAACGTAGGCTGCAATTCAAAGCAGTTCCGGAAGAGGTTGGCCCTTGCAAAGACGTACAATCCAAGACGCGCCCTCGAGGCCGCCACTATGAGCCGCCTCAAGTCACGCACGTGGCCCACCGCGCGCGTACGCACTAGCGACACTAAGGCTACGTCATTCTGCTGGCCTTGGTACTTGTCTACTGTTGTTACCTGGAAAGAACAGTTTTTTTTTTGTTTTAAAAGATGTGGTTTGATCAAACAGCTTGTTTTAGTTATGTACTAGATTCAGGCCTCCCTAATCTGGAGTAAATATATCCGTATTTAACATGGGTTGGTGAGCAAATTGTTTTTTTTACATTCAATAAAAATGAACCTCAAATAATTATTGTTTTGGGCCAGCGAGCTTAGTAGACCCTGGCTTAAATCTCCTTCGTGTTTCGAAGGGAGACCCGTCCCCCTTGGTGGAACTCATATGACCTGATTAAATAAAGATATCTATTCACTTTAAGAGATTTGGGTTATATGAGCTCGGAAATGCAGACGCAGAAAATGAATTCCATTCCTTTTTTTGCAGTGCGTACTAAAAAGCGCTCATTACGGAGTCTCGACAAGGTAAGGTACCACCGCAGTGCGTTTTGACGTACAATAGAAGAATGGTGCAGTCAGAATGAACTCGTGTAGCTCTTGAGCATATTCACCGAAGCATATCTCGTAAAAATACATAAGATTATTAGAGTTTATTGAATTTTTTAACTTACTTTATGTGGCCGGCCAATAAGCGGGTTGTCAGCGCAGCGCTTGTCGATGACGTCACGGATGAGATGCTTTTGTCCGTTGTAAGTGGTGAGGATGGACACTCGATCCGCTGGCCACCCCACAAGGCGCATGTACATGAAGACTGCCACTACGTACTCAGCTTCTGCTAGGTTCTGAAATCAATCAAATAGGTATAGTTGTCAAATAAACGCCATAGGTACACAGAACAGCATATCGAGTTAAACAGTTACACTACGAAAACTCGGCAAACTTCATATTTCCGAAATTATAACAAAACAACCATAAAGTACGTAATTCTCTAATCATTGATAGATATTTCGTTTGCATTCGGAAAGTTCTTGATTGCCGAAACACAACAATAAATTAAAAGCATTGTAGGGTAGGTTTTAAAAAGTTATTAGTTATTCTAAACTTATTTAAATTATTCTTCTTCCTGCTGCTCCATGACCTTTGATTGCCAAGGAAAATATGACCTTAAAGATATGGTTGGAAAGTCGCATTTAATTGACGTTGACATATGATCTTAAATTGATAAAAGGATGTATGTCCAAATCAAAACGCAACAGAAATGATAAATTATCTACGTCACAATAGGGTGATTGTGTTGATTCGGAAGTCTACACTCTTATGAGAGAAAAGTCTCATTGCTTAATTGCTTATGCTAGGGATCATAAAATTTAAGATTTTGTATTTTATTTTGTTTTTACTAAGTTTTCACGTCTCCTCATTGTATGATTTTTAGTGAAGTATGATACTCTTAGAAAACATAAATCGTAGTAAGCGCCCGTCTCAATATTTTAAGTAGTAGTATCATCAAGTGCTAAGTCGGACAATGTATCTTAGTCAAGTGTCTATTTTAATTACATTAGCTCCACAATTACGTCATTTGAACCTCAATAAATCAAACGGTAATCGGTGCAGTAGTAAATCACGACAACCAATACTAGTGGAATGAATGAATGGTACTTAAAATGTTGTCTAACAAACAGCGCCTATTCTTAAATCAATGTTATTTACGACTTTGGATTTATTTATTTATACTAAAAAAGGTCACAAAGTTTGCTTGACATTGATACTAAACAAATTTTAGATTGTATAATTGATTTATAACTAGCTTTCCCTCCGGGGACTTCGTTCTCGTGGGAATTCGGGAAATTAATGTAGCCTATATTATATTACTCAGGGATAATGTAGCATTTTAATGGTGGATGAATTTTGGAAATCGGTCAAGTAGTTTTTGAGTTTTTTCGTTACAAAAAATATATATCTTTCCTATGTTTAATATTAATGTAGACTAGCTTTCCGACCGGGGCTTCGTTACAGTGGGAATTCGGAAAAAATATATAGCCTGTTATATTTTTATTATCAGAATGGTTAACTCGTGGCCTCAAATTTACCAAGGTCATAAATGAAGTCGACGATGGAGCGAAAACCCAGAAAATGCCTATTAAGGCACTGGCACTGCTACGCACCGATGACGGAACACAGCAAACTGTTTGGCGTCGGACTTCGGTAAGAGAGTGGTCGCGAACCAGACGGCTCTTCACAGAGCCTACCACGCCGCATGACACCATATGACGACGACACCTCAGATTCAGAACAGATTGAAGTGTCGTGGCCTAAGATAGATTGATAGGAGGCAGAAGTCACCCCGTTGAGGATATTTTTTGTGTAAAAAGCATATGTTTGTATTTGGGTCATAGGTGTTCGTGTCTGTCTTTGTGTATGTTGTCTGTAGATTTATTTGTCCCTAAAGTTTTTAAAATAAAACTGCGCAAAAATGATTTTATTGTTAATAGCTATCATTTCTAGGAAATTTAAGTTTAAAATAATTTACTAGATAACGTATCACCGCTCAGTAAAAACCCATTAAGTCATGATTTTGATAAGTACTGTAGTTCTTCTTTCTCCAGTAGGTATTTGTCTTTGATTCTCATTCGGGGTACGCCTGACTGTGTTTTTTGTATTACAGATTTATCTAATAAGTACTATATTTCTATATCTACAGTACAGGTATTTATACCCGTCATATTCAAACTATGCTTCGAGGAGCCCCAGAGCTCCGCAAAAATATCGGCAACAGTAAATAAGCTCAAAGAATACTGAAAATGCGTAAATTGCTATTATTTAAAAGCAGCTTAAAAATACACCAAAACCAACCATCATAAATGAATTAAATAACAATTAATTAACAAAAAGAGTAATGTTTTTTGCGTGGAGTAAATAAATATGTTATATTTACCGATCTACTTAAAACTTGGACTGTTGGTAACTATAAAATGTGTACTAACGCCTTATTTATAAACGTGATTTAAAGTTAAGTGACAGTTGACTGCCTCGCTCCCGAGGGTTTTGCACGCTCCCGCAAGGCTCTAATTTGGCAGTAAATATTTCTAAATTGAATGGAATTATGTAAAACCGCCAACGCCCGAACTTTCAGCCAGGAGTAAAGCGAATAGTTGAACTCAACCAGTTCTTAATTGTGATCTCCGCCAAATATTTCAGTTTTCCACTAGGATTCCGTCGCAAAAAAATTCGAAAACCTCTGCTCTATAGTATACCTGATAGCGAATAGTTGAACTCAACCATTCCTGAATAAAGAACTCCGCCAAAAATTATGTTTTCTATTAGAATTCCGTCGCAAAAAAAATCAAAAACCCCTGCTCTATAGTATACCTGATAGAAGTACGGGCTGGGCTCCGTCTCGCCGGCGCCGTTGAAATCGTCAACATTGACGAGTTGGAAGTCGTATCGCAGGCCCGCGTTTGCCGCGCGGTACTCTGGCAGACGAATGACGTGGCCTAGGTCACCTAGTGCGCGGTAACGCCAGCGGTATAGGTTGCAGATACTGTTCACAAACATAAAATAGATTAATAAAAGAGTAACGAAACGAACTAGGAAGAGGATAAAACGATTTGTTTGCTCTTAGCATCCATCTGCAGTTTTCCAATTCATCCATGGTCTTGGTACCTAATTGCAACAGCGCCGATATATGTGTTACGTTTGAAACTAGATCAATAAAACATATACACATAAGCGTAAAGAGCGAAGTCCCTTACAAAAGTTTTCGTTAACATAAAAGGAGTGCTCCAGTGATTTTTAATGGTTTAATCGCTCATTGTCTTTATGAAAAGTACACCTATTTTTCATCTGTATGTTAAGTGTAAGCTTATATATTTTCCAATTTAATCATATTCACGTACTGGTTTTTAGAAACCGACGTTACTCTTTTTTTTGCATTGATTTCTGCAAAACAAAAGATAATAAACTAATGGCAGATTTTTATCGTTTGGTACTGTAATTTTATTGGGATACAAAGAAATCTGGTTTTTCTGTTGAAATTTATTTTAAAGCTGTTTTCGTTATTTGTGACTTTTGCGAGAACCCAGACTGCATATTTGCTTTTAGTCTGGCCAAAACATTATGATACCGCCGCGAGGTGCATACCACATTATTCATTTTACCGAATCTGACGTATATGCGCAGAATAATAATTCAATTTAGCATCAACTGTTGAAGCATACATTTAGGTATTGTCTACATTAGTTACAAAAATAAACGTCAGTACGGCAGTCAGTAAAAGAACTCATAGCACATCTTTAATACATCTACGTGTTAATTACGCGCATTAATGTTTTGACACATTTGGCGCTATGCAATCAGCGAAACCGCGCCCCGCGAGCTGTTAGAACGCGACGTACACTGTTGGTTCTCGTGTTTTATGTTGTCATTATTGTTTGTTATAAAAAACGGAGTGTATTCGAATTAATAATTTAATTTAAAAATAGAAAATATGTAAATGAATAAAATGATTTAAAATTTTCATTAAGAATGATGGGTTAAATTCAGGGTTTAAGTTTTAGACCCTGTATACCACGGATAAGTAAATGCTCGAAATTAAAAATTACCACTTAGTTTGAACTGAAAGCGGGATTGCACTCAGTAGTTTTAAATTAGTGATTGTTGTTGACCTGTTGACACGTGTTGACCTGTTTGTTAGAACCATGTAACGTGTTTTTTTTTTCACTGAAGAGGTTGCTTTAGAAAAAGGTACTCAGGTAAAATACTATCCTAAGCAGTAACTGGGCTACTCTATTTGGCGCAATATTTCATTTTAGCCTGACTCAAAAGACTATAAAATTCAAACCAGACTAGCTTCTATTCACGACCTAAACTGTTATTTATAAGTTGTATTTTGATCATGCACGCATAAAAGATACAGATCGCATATTTCGGTAATGCATGTGCATTCTTCAATCGATTTACATATTTTAATGCGTTTGGTTACGACCAATGTAAATTGAATAAAATTGGTCTTAAAATAAACCACCACACATGCTGTTCCATTATTGATATTTTGCTTTCTGTTTTTATGTTTGAAGTACGGAGTAAGTTTCCAAGTTGTGGATTGGGCGATGTTGCCCACTCAAAAAAAACACGAAGTTATAACTTATAACTTCGTGTTTTGAAGTTATAAGTTCCTACTTTACTTCCCCCCCCCCCCGTCCCGGTTGTCAGGAAGAATAAGGAATAAGGTCGTCGCATTGTACACTATAAGATAAACGTGTTATTGTTTTTATGATTATGTTTGCAATATTTATTGTATTGTAATACTCTGAAAGGCGCCGCTGCTTGTCTAAAGAAATTATGTTCATTTATTGTAATTTGTATTGTGTTTTTTGTTACGAATAAATATCTCTAATAAAATACTAACCTTGGCCTAGCGCGACCCTGCGCGTCCAGTTCCACATAAGGCACACCAAGCCTCACCATCCTTGTAAACAAACTCTGTTCCATATTACAATACTTCTGGAAGGCCATATTCTTCACCACTGGAGGCAGCTGGTGGTGGTCTCCGATCATGATCCAGCGCTTCAGACGCGACCTTCCGTCTTGAGGGTTCTGCAGCAGCAGTGGAATGAAGGTCTCGATCTCCAGGATCTGAGCTGACTCTTCCATCAAGATGTTGTCGTATTTGAAACCTGTGGATAGATCATCATATCAAATCATACTGTATTAAATCAAATCAAAATATCTTTATTTCATAGAACATTCAGAATGTTACTTAAAATAAGTCAGAATTACATGAAACACACACAAACATACATTGAAGGATTTAAATACATACATACATATTTGTTCTTTTGACTCTACTGACTCTATATACGCCTATTCGCAAAGGTGCAGTCTTTCCCAGAGAAGAACAGGCAAGAAACTCTGAGGTTGCTCTTTTTAATCGCATGACAAATTTTCTTTTTTACTACTTTTAACTAAATATGAAATAACTCTAGAGCTGAGCAGTTCATTTTAAAATAAAGTCCCCCCCCTGCTTTTGTCTGTCTGTCTGAACGCGATAAACTCAAAAACTACTGAACGAATTTTCTTACTTTTTTTACCAATGGACGGAGTGATTCAAGAGGAAGGTTTATGTGTATAGTTCATTCCCAAAATTCCTACGGGAACGAAGTCCCGGACTAGTTTTGAATATAAGTCCCGTGAAGACAGACCTCTGCTTGGGAAACATAAGACTTCGGACGTGTTCTGCTCTTTCCGGAACACATTATTTTCATTATCGAGTTATTATTGCGCACTGCTAGAGAATGGAATTCCCTGCCTACTTCTATATTTCCGAGTTCATATAACCCGAATCTCTTTAAAGTTCGAGTGAATAGGCTTCTTCTGGGTGAGCTTGCTACATCCTCGACCGCATCTTTGCCCTTGAGCTAGATTGTGGTCAAGAGCGAACCCATTATTAATAAAATAAAGAAGTTAACTTTGTAAAGCTATTTTTCATCAATTCGGGTTTTTCCTTTGTAACAATGGAGATTTTTACAAGGTCCAGACCAAAATAGGATACTATTATCATCTACGTGACTTTGGAATCAAATTAAGTACGTGAATATTGTTTAAAGAGGCAGTAATTTAAGGAAGTATCACATTCCAACAAATTTGTTCATAGCCAAAATAGAATAATGTTAATTTAGCTATGATTATTTGTGTGGTGTTACTCGTAGTGTGAAAATCAAATGCTTATTGTCGGATCTTGGTAATTATATTTCTACCTTCGGCTGCGTCACTATCAAAATGCGATCTTATTCTTCTTATTGTGTAGGTATAGTCAAGTATGTGGCGAACTTGGCTAACCCTGGTGTCAGAGTTTTCAAATCGCACAATGGCCTCTGACTTGGTTTGTGCGATGTGATATACACACGACAGCACTGATTTCAGTTTTAGCTAAGCTAACCTAACGTCATCGCTAACAAGCTGACAGAGCGGGAGCGGCCTGCTTTTACCCCGTCTCGCCCCGCATATTGGTCAAACTATATTGTTATCAATACATTGTTTAATGATTCTCGCGGTTATTTTCACTAGTTTTAAAGATATTATATCGGGTTCTTACCACGAACATCCGTGATTATGGTTCGGGACCATCCATAAATTACGTCACACGTTAGTGGGAGGGGAGGGGGTCGACAAAGTGTGACATTGTGTGACAAGGGGGTGGGAGGGGTCATAAGTTTCGTGACGTCACATTTCAAAATGTGTTATGAGTATCAAAACGTGTTAACTATTAACGACAAACTTAACCTCCTCAGACCCTAGCACACTTTTTACGTTTTTCTTTGGTTGAGACAATGAGTTTTGAGTTCCTAAAAAAAAACAAATCTATTAAGAACTGCTTTTATTAGAAAATTACAAAAATGGAAAATATGCAAAATATGTAACGTCACGCTAGGGAGGGGGGGAGTCTTACAAATGTGACCAGCTGTGACAAGGAAATCATGAAAGGGGGTCAAAAAATCATGAAATTCGTGTGACGTAATTTATGGATGGTCCCTTCTTGCAACAGCGCTGATATATCGGATACTCATTTAAAACAAAAATCGTGGTAGGAAACTAAGAACCCGTGATAATATGTATTTATAAACTGTTTTCAACTTACCCATCTGCACGAGTTCAGATCGTTTCAAGGCGGCATGCGTACAAGTCATGGCGATGATCTTGGCTTCCTTAACCAGCAGGTACTTGGACCGATCCAGGCCAGAGCGGAGCAGCTCGAACGCGCGGAACTCTTCCAGCTCTTCGAAGATATGTGTTATATATCTGGAAGTTATTGGCATTTCAGTCATGTGCTGGTGCTGGTTTTGCCTATAAAGACTTTAAAGCTTGGAAAAGATCTCACTCGCATCCTACTTCTTGCTATTTTATGTAAATTCCAATTTCATATATATATATATATATATATAGTTGCAGGGTCCTAACTAACTCGCTGCTTCATCAACGCCCAGGGCAAACCGCTGACAATTTTTATTATAAAAAAGATCTTATACTGATAAATTGGCTTGACGCTCTTATGACTATAGTGACATTAGGAGTGTTTTGGATAGAATAATTAATTTGAATATTCTGTTCTGAAAATCGATACAAGAACACTTGCGGTAACAGCTATATTTTATGAACTGAAAGTGGAAAAATGTTAAATTAACTCCGATAAATATAATAAAAAATTGAATTTTTAATATGTTAGGATTTAACTATAATCCTGTAAATAATCAAAGGAATGATGTTTTATGATTTCTAAGACTGTGATGTTCAGTAAATAAGGTGATGTTCAGTAATAAGGTACCATGGAAGGCCATGCCTCCTTCGAAGGCCAATCATTAAAATTTCGTAGTTATTGCCATGTGATGACAAATTCCTTCTATTAACACAAACACCCATCGAACTGGAAACCACAGACGCGGCGGCGAATCGCTCGCGCTACTATTTTGGCAGTACGGTCCCTCGCTTCTTCGATATCGGGAATCGACGACGTTAAAATGAGGTGGGTGTACCGTGGAAGGCCACACTAACAAATAAACAGTTACTATTTGTTTATTTACTGGATAAATGAAACTAACAGATATTTATGCAATACTTTGTTTTATTACGTAACATATAAACCACTTCTTTTTATTGTTAATTTAATCGCTATTCAGTAACTTTTAGTGTTAAATGACTGAATTTTTATAATAGCCTTCTAAGGAGCCTTGTTAGCAAGGCCATTTGGAAGAGTTCAATGGAACTTAAGTTCAATCAATATTGATTACATCTGCAATTTAAAAAAGTGGTTTATATGTTACGTAATAAAACAAAGTATTACTTAAAAATCTGTAAGTTTCATTTGTCCGGTAAATAAACGAATAATAACTGTTTATTTGTTAGTGTGGCCTTCCATGGTACACCCACTTTATCTATACTAATAAATATTATAAAGATAAAATATTTGATTGTTTGTTTGCATTGAATAGGCTCCGAAACTATTGAAACGATTTGAAAAAAATTTTTACCGTTAGAATCCCACATTATCCCCGATGAACATAGGCTACATAATTTTCCCGAATTTCCACTGGAACCAAGTCCCGGACGGAAATGCTAGTCTATACTAATATTACGAAGAGGAAAGATTTGTATTTTTGTATGTATGTAACGAATAGGCTCCGAAACTACTGGACCGATTTGAAAAATTCTTTCACCATTAGAATACATCCCTGAGTAACATAGGCTAAATAACTTTTCCGAATTCCCACGGGAACGAAGTCCCGAGCGGGATGATAGTATTTAATATAATAAAAATAAATGAATGATGTAACGAGTTCAGCTCAGTGTCAGTCTGAGTCATGTCATGACTTTTCTTGTTTTAAATAATTAAGATTAAAATAAATAAAATAACATACCTGTAACAACTTTTGGCGATCTCCAGGTCTTCTTCATAGGACTTTCCGGGGAACAGTGGTTTGGGCGCGTCGTCGAAAAACTCGTGGAAGGGGAACTCTTTACTGATTGTCTCAACGGTCTGTATGAGATAATGATACAAGTAAGTCAACTGATCGGTTGGTATAACAGTTGGAGCACGGAATTTATCATCGACGACGGCAATCGCTAGGTGGATTCCTTGCCAGGACAAGTATACGTGTCGACTTGCGCACAAAATCAAAATTTTGAATAGTTGCCATGTTAAAAACTTAAACCGACTTCAAAAAACGAAAAATAAAGACGTAATGTGCTACTTACCTACTGATCTGTTTGTTATACGTGAGAAGCAATGTAAGTGCATATTAAATTCGAGGGGTTCCCTCGATTTCTCTAGGAATTAGAACCTCCTTTTTTGAAGTCGGTTAAAAATTAGTTGATCGCATAATATTTTTTTTCATACTTCGACCCATTTCTCGAAAAAAGTTGCATAATTTAGTTGGCTGATTCGCTAACTGTTTAAAATCACATACAGGTGTAATTGTGCTCGCCTCTATGCTTCAAGGTTGTAAATCCGCCCGTTGAACTGAACACCTTTCCTAAGGACCTCATAATTCCAATATAGTTCGACATTTACAAAAAGGCAGTAGGTGATTTATATTGCGTAGCGTTTTTTACATTTCGGTCCTTGTAATTAAGACGTAGAAGAAAACAGGTGAAATTGTTGCAAGATGCAAAGCAGAGAGCAATTGAGGTGGCCACTTTCTGATTCGATAAAACATGAAGAAATTTAAAAAAATCTCACCGGATCCCTCGCGCATTTGTCCAAGAAAGCCTGCTGCCGTGGCTTAACATGATAGACGTGGAAATGATGAGCCAGCTCGCAAGTTGCGCCCGCGTCGCCGCCCGCATCCAAAGTCCTTTGGAGTCTTGACACGTGGTCGAGAAGTTCTAGACGCTTCGATAGCACGTAGTTTACTCGCCCGTATCTGTGTTAAGATTTTATTTTTTTATAAAATAGCGGTGATAGCCCAGTTGGTAATGAGCCAGACTTTAATCGGAAGGTTGCGTGTTCAAATCCTGGTGCGAGCCTGTACCACTAACTCCGTCCTTTCGGATTTTTACGGATTTTTAATTAATTATCACTTGCTCAGCGGTGAAGGAAAACATCGTGATGAAACCCGCACGTCTAAGAAAATGCGTTTTCGAAACGCGCGCGGTTCACCAACCTGCATTGGGCCAGCGTGGTGGACTATGGCCTAAATCTTTTCATGTGCCCCTCGGTGGGGTTGGAGACATATATGGGCTGTTTAGAAAAAAATATGGACAACCAGGGCTTAAATCACCTTCGCGTTTCAAAAGGAAGCCTGTGCCCTTCGATGGAGACAGATATGGGCTGATAAAAAAAGGAAAGCCAGTGTAGTTAAGTACATTATTTCCTTTACAGTTTGTGAGTGAGTGGAACGTTATCGACTTCATTAAAAAAATTGGCCTAGGACCAACTATAGATAGGGACAGTTTGAATTTCATAGTAGAACTAATTCCTACTGCAATTGGCTTCTATGTCATCTCATCATCACAATAAAACCTAAAATAACCTTAACCTAGAGGTTTTTGGAAAGTTTAAATAAGTTTATCTTTGGAAAAACTATCCTGAAAACGAGTTTGGTCCTAAAGTACAGAGGCCAGCGCATCAGGTTACTCCATTTTCATTGCAAAACCGCTCTCATCACAACAGCACAGAGTTCACGCGTAAGGTAACCTGATGTGCGGCTGTCCGTACATTACATAAATTATATCTAGCAAATAATCCTCTATTCTAAATAAATAATTTATTTGTGAAAATTAAGGGCACTTTAAGATTCGTCCACCAAAGGTTTTCCATACTTTACCTGGAGAAATCCTTATCAGTCTGCAAAGCCTCCTCTCCATGTCCTAAACGCAATAGATGCCGTTCATCGACGTCAAGTTCAGCAACCTTCTCGAACAGCTGATTGAGGGCCTGGTTACTGTGGGTCACCACTAGAGTGCGCTGCCACGGGAAGTTGTGGTAGATGTTCGAGATTATCTGCACCGCCACGTCGGTTTTGCCTGATGAAAACGTAAATGTGATAAGTTTTTTATTTATATTTGGATGTATTTACTATTTATTTTATTTTTTGATATCCTCACCACTACTAGTATAAATTTCACATTTCATGCTAGAACTGTATCGATTCAATTCATGCTCTAAGGCAGGGTTTCTTAAACTTTTGGCAGTCACGGACCAGTTTCACAACTTAAACAATTCCACGGACCCTGTCAATTTTTTTTTTGAAAATGGAAGAAAAACCCTATTCATATAATAAAAAATGCTTTTAGTGGTACTTTAATTACACTTGCTATTAAGTAAATGAGAAGGATGCTGTTGTTTGGCCTCAATGAGAAACAGTTTACAACACATTTTCCTAATAAATATGTTAACAGACTGACCTACTGCGGACCCCCGATATACATGCTACGGACCCCTAAGGGATCCGTGGACCCCACTTTAAGAATCCCTGCTCTAAGGGGAGACAGACCCCAAACAACGTAGGCCCTGTGCTATGTTAAGTAAAAGATACAACTTTATTATTATTAAATAAAATAAAAAAATAACTCTACACACTCAAAGGCCCACACAAAGGTTTTCCCTTGTGTCGTGGGTCACTCGGAACATACATAAAGACAGACACAAACACCCATGACCCGAGAACAAACATCTGCTTTTTACACAAATATTTGCCCCGACTGGGAATCGAACCGAGGATCCGTCGATCAAGAGGTAGCTACCACTCGACTAAACCGACCATCAATACTTTAATGCATAAAAAACGAAGTCCCGAGCGGAAAGCTTGTGTATTAAAATTATCTCAAAAATGTAACATTTGTGTAACTGATTTGATTTCATACATTCCCTGTTTAGTTAAATTTGCGCGTACAGAACTTACAAAGTAGACGGTGCTATTCTGTTTTTTTGTCTTCAAGGATGTTTACACTTGAACGTGCCTCCCGGTGCTCGGAAACATGCATTCAAATAACATGCAAAGGTGAATATTTATGGTTGCTTTTAGGTAGTTAGAACGTATATTTGGAATGCTAATAGTTGGCTTATCTAAACGCAATCCAGACACTGAAAAAATTCCTTCTCCGTAACCAAACTACGCACTTAGCTATTTTTACAGAGAGAAAACAGTGTTTACATGAATTCTTTCAAGTATAACCGCATTTTTAATAAGTGATAAAAGTTTTAAGAGTTTCATGAAGGATTTCGTCGGCTAGCTGTCGGATTGAAGTGGTTTTACAAAGAAGAAGCTTAGCTGCGAAATCGTAGAAAAACTAATTTGGGAAATTTTAAGATTCAGTTTTTAAATCTACTATTATTATTAAACTCCCTTAAACACTAAAAGCTTGTAGGCTGAAATATTGCAGATTGAAGCTTAATGCTTGTTATTTTTAGCGTAAACAAAGTGCATCTATTTTCTCATTTATTTACAGTTCTTTGCACACATGACAGATGGACATAAAATTACAAATACACACACCAACATTGTCTAGGGATATTGCACGGTTTTCATACAATAGAGGTCTGTTTGAGAAGCTACAAAAGCCTACTCAAGATACATGGAGCGCTATAATTTTCAGAAGAGCAAGTGCTTAACCTGAATTTTCAATTTTGTCAATAAATTTTGTTTTACTTGAAATTTGTGAAAACGTGACGAAAAAAATGAAAAAAAAATCCGTAAATTCGACCATTTTCATACAAAAACCAGGCAAAAAGTGCATAAAATTTCAAGTAAAACAAAATTTATTGACTAGAATTGAAAATTCAGGTTAAGCACTTGCTCTTCTGAAAATTATAGCGCTCCATGTATCTTGAGTAGGCTTTTGTAGCTTCTCAAACAGACCTCTTTTGTATGAAAAATCGTGCAATATCCCTAGACCGCGTAAGACAACATTTTCTTATTGCGGTTCGGTTCGTATTTCAAATAAGTTGATTTACAAAAGACAAGAAAGAGACAGACACTGTTTGCCGAGAGACATTAAGAAAATAGAACCACTGTTCTAAGATATCTGCCAACATACCTGTACCAGGCGGACCAACCACCAAGGTCAATCCAGGTTGCATCCCCGATCTGATAGCCTCCACTTGTGTTGGGGTGAATAGTATGTTATTTCTGAAGGGAAAAAATGTATTAATACACTGACAAAAACTAAAGGAAAAATTGGAATTAGAACGTTTAATAATAATAATAATAAAATCATTTATTATCAGGCATCTAAGGCCCATAGATAAATACCCTACAAACTAACACACATATGAATTATAATTAAACAAAATAAAATAAAACTAACTAAAGGTTTGGGAAAAACCTTTGTCTAACAGCAAGGCTTTATCTAACAATCTAGTTTTTTTCCAAGCTGGGAGTGAAAGAAAAACTTAGAATATACCAGCTGCAAACTCTTCCCAGGCATACTGTAAAAGTCAGTAAGTGGGTCACGAGGGTATTATAATTTTTTGCTAACAAAAAAGTCACCAAATATGTGGATGATAGCATGACTTACTTCTTAGGCTCGTTGTAGAGGTAAGGCCCCCGCCGCGGCTGCACGTGGGGTTCAACTACCAACACTTTCTTGGGGTCATCCTCGTCCATGGCGTCTTCTCCGTGCTTCTGCTTGTGTAGGACGTTCTCGAAGGTCACTCTGAGGGAGAAAATACTTGCTGTATATTTTTATGTAGCTATAGACTGAGTACAAAGAGATTGTATTTACGAATGTGAATTAAAACAGTTTAAAGGTGAAATAAAGGTAGTAATTATAACTGTGGGACAAATTACGTCGATCGATTGCTTCGTTTAGGCGTGCAGGTAAACAAAAAAAAAGTGTTTGATTTTATGAATTATTGTATGTAAAACAAAAAATAATGCTAGAAATACACTAATATCCGAAAACAACATTAAAATTGGTTTATAAATGAACAAGTTATTAGCATTTATATTATTATAAGGACTAGCTATCTCGTTATGTGGGGAGAGCTAGCTATCTCGTTTTTTCGTACGCAAAAAAATGGCGGTGACGTCACATGTCGGTACGTGCATCTCTTTTTCGTTGTTTGACAGTTTCCCCCTCTATTGAAATTTAATAGCTTGTAACTTTTTTATTTCTCAATATTTTAAAAAAATATTTCGGTTTTGGGTTTTGGATTCAGTTCTTTTTTAAGATAAACAATAAAAAAAAATTTGTCAACATCCCTATTATGATACTACAGAGTAAGTATCTGAAATAAATGGGCACGGATTGAGCAAATTGTGCTGTGATCTCACTATCCGTACAGCCCAAGGTCACTGCCGTCTAATGGGCAATAAGCTTAATGCCGCAATGACAATATGCCATATTTTAGTTTGTACTTCCTCATTATTATCCAAATTGAAACTGCTAGCAAAATGATGGCGACTTGCTAATTAAATTATGAGGAACTGGCTTTATAAACGCGATTATGTTTGCATGGCTTGTTCTTGGGATAAGAAGCAAGTAAATAAAAAATAAATAAAATAATTGAAATTTAAAAAAGTATCCAAAACACTTTTGGCTTATGAAAGGTATAACCAAACTCCCTTGAAGCATTCAATTAAGAATAAGAATAACTTTAAGAATAACTTTTTTTTTCAAATATTAGAATACAAATTACGTAGACTTTCTGTATCCTGTGGTAGTTTTTAAACTGTGTTACAGGATACAGTGTCTTCCCATTTAGTCGTACATACATGTTAAGAGTGCTTAGTAGTATTTTAACAACTTAGTAATAATATTAAGTATTAAAATTTAAATACAATGGTTATCTTGTTTGTGTGTGTGTGGTGTGTGTGTGTGTGTGTGGTGTGGTGTGTGTGTGTGTGTGTGTGTGTGTGTGTGTGTGTGTGTGATATGTGTGATGAGATGAGTGAGTGTATGTGAAGGAGTGCATGTAAGTATAGATAGATGTGTTGTGAGTAGGGCTTCCAATACCGGGATCCCGGTATCGGCTAATACCGGGATCCCGGACTTTTTTTAGACATTTTCAATACCGGTATTGAAATGTCTAATACCGGGATCCCGGTATTAGTGATTTCATTTTATTTTTAGTACAAAACTCGTTGCAATAGACAATCACTGCCGCAGAAACACATTAATTATATTATTTCGAAAATTTTCAAATCGATATTTTAATTACTTAACGACTTAGTGGCAATTATAACAAAATTAAGTCATTTTAAGAGTCCTTGCCAGTTTGAGGTGACACTAACGCCACGGCGCCCGGTAGCGGAGGGAAAATTCCCAACACGCCCCGCCTCAGGAGCAAGGCGAAGCAGTTAGTCATCAAACAGTGAGCAGTGGAATTGCACGCGTTATCATATCAGTGTTTTGGCTGGCTCTGATCTGTGACTTTGTGTTGTACGTGCTTTATAACTAGATGGATACGATACGACATAAAATGTAAGTTATGACTTGTATGAGATCTAATATTTTTTATCTATTTTACGCAAAATTTTGATTTTGATACTTATGTACTCAAAAACGTACCACAGCACAAGAATATCGATATTTGGTGAACACCATGCTTCGTAATCGCTTTCTCACAAGAACTAAACTTTCAAATCAGTTTCGATGCCTCGGAGGAAGTAACCCAAGCGCATGGACGGTAAGACGACGACTTGCTGAGGCTAACTTGAAACCACTAAGACCTGCAAACGGCCCTAAATTGGAGCGTGGGTATCGTATTTCAAGACTAAGGTATGCCTAAAACCAGTTGAATTGGAATATTGAAGATTGGTCAAAAGTTATGTTCTCCGTCGAATCTAAATGTATGCTCTACGAGGACGATGGAAGACACAGAGTGTATAAAAGACCATGAGAAAGATGTAAGCAAGCATGCATCGAAGAAAAAGTAGCCTAAGGCGGTGGGTTTGTACTTGTGTGGGCCGGAATTTCTTCTGAGAGTCGCACAGAACTGAAAGGAAAAAAAAAAGAAAAAGGAATTTATTCACCATACAATACAGACACCAAAATAGCTAGTGTTCATAGAAAACGGCTCTTTAACTAGCGAAAGATATGTGGAAGAAATCCTAAATGAACACGTTGGTCCATTTATGGTCAATTTGGGTGAGGATGCCATTTTTATGCATGACGATGCCCGACCTCACACAGGTCAGATTGTAAATGACTATCTTCAAGAGATGAACATTACTCGTATGGACTCCATACTATGGAGTGGCCAGCACGCAGCCTGGATATCAACCCGATCGAGCATGCTTGGGACGAGCTAGGGAGATTCGTAAAACAACGAAACCCTCCCCCAACCACACTTCGTGAGCTCACAATTGCTCTCACAGAGGAATGGGAGAATATTTCCCAAAATCGTATCAGGAACTTGATGTACAGTATGCCGAACCGCGTAAACGCAGTAATGGAAGCACGAGGAGGCAATACGAAATATATAAATTCAAAAAATTCGTAATGTTATTCAAAAATGTCATGTTTTCTGTTTTTGTTTTATGGCGAGATCAGCAGTTTTTTTCTTATGTAATTTTTTGTAAATAAAATTTAGTAAATCATTAATTTTATTACTTTCATTTAAGGGGTATTAAATGGTCTATTAAACACAATTTTATTAATATGATTAATTTAAATAGAGACTGGTTATATGGCCGAAATTTTCGATCATAATTTTTTTAGTACGAATTATTGTATACAAAAAGACTGATCTGTCTGAGTGAGACGTAATAAATATTATTACATATAAATATTAACATAAATAAATGGTTTTGCATGGCAAACTTATTTGTTTTATTTAGCGGAGAAAATACCTTCTACAGAAACACCTTCCGAAAGAATGAAAAATCTGAAAAAAAAAGGTTTTTTTTTTCAATACCGGTATCCCGGGATCCCGGTATTGAGAATTTTTTTTTCGGTATTAATACCGGTATTCAAAAAATCCGGTATTCGAAAGCCCTAGTTGTGAGTTGTACTTGTACGATTGCTACAAAATCCGCACAAAAAGACCTTCAATCGATTCGTAATTCATGGTAAGCAGTATTTCGACGAGGAATTTCTTGAATTGTTGATTTCCAAGTTTCATTGTTCTACTCTACTAATGTCTGGTATAATCTTATTATAGAGCATAGGGGCACAGAACTCATAGAATCTTCTGGCAGCCACACTATTAACATCAGGCAATGGGCAGCGAACAATTCTTTTGTCACATAGCGGGAGTTTGGGCACAATATACCGATGGTATCTGCGCAGACTCTGACGAATAAATAAACCTCTAACAGATAACACTTCCTGCTCTTTATATAGCTCCACTGTGGAGTATCGAAATGGAAGGCGGCTCATTACTTTGAGAACAGCACGTTGACCGCGTTCCAAGTCAATGAGATGTGTCTTCGCAGCACCACCCCACACACAGATGCAGTAAGAAATAATGCTTTGACATACATTAGCGTATGTCATTTTGAGAACTTCGAGATCCACCACATCACGAAGATTTTTAAAAACATGAATTAATTTCCTAACCCTGGATGAAAGTGCTGCAATTTGCTGGCTCCAGTTAAGCCTGTCGTCCAACATGACACCCAGATACTTTATGCTGTCTACACGTTGTAGGAATGAACAGGAGCATAACGCTGGACCACCAAGCACGTCTGTTACATGGGTAAGTGTGGATCTGAACCTTGAAACTACTATCTGGACTGTTCCTCGCAGACCTGCCAAAGCAGAGGTACTTTGTTTTCGATGTGTTAAGCGACAGAAGACTATCCTCCAGCCACTCCGACACTCTCCTTAGCCCTAGTTCAGCGCGATAACGTGCAGTATTCCAATTAGAAACGGGTAGACGTGTGTATTCAGATTTTCGAACTATAGTGCTTAAACGGGATGTTTCAAATAATATATCGGGTGAGTTTAAATAGATTAACTAGATTGTGGTCGAGAGAGAACCCATCTTATCTTCTTATACAGGGTGGTAAGTAATTCGATCTTATCCTCTCAGGTGGTGAATCAGCCCATGAAACTGAACAATTTTCATAAGAACAAATGCCGAAATACGAAAAAAATAATTTGACTTCCCATACAAAATGATTTATCAGCTGATGCAATTTGTATGGGAAGTAAAAAATTTTTTTTCGTATTTCGGCATTTGTTCTTAGGGAAAGTTGTTCAGTTACATGGGCTGATTCACCACCTGAGAGGATAAGATCGAATTACTTTACACCCTGTATATAAAAATGAATCCCTATTTCCCTTGGTCACAGCATCACGCGTGAACGGCTGGACCGACTTGGATAATTCTTTTTTTGTTGGATTCCTTATTGTCAGGAGAAGATTCTTATGAAAGAAAAAATTAAGATAGTTGAAAAAAAAACAGGACAACGTCTGTCGGGTCAGCTAGTACAGTCAAGAGCAGGTCACGCTTTACACTACCAGTTTAAGCTGAGCTCTGATTTATACTGCGCGCCATACAATGCAGGGCTGGTCCAAAGTGTCAAGCTTGACGTGCTCTTAAGTGTATACGTATAAAAATGAATCCCTATTTTCCTTGGTCACGGCATTACGCGTGAACGGCTGGACCGATTTCGCTAATTCTTTTTTTGTTGTGTTTGTTATTGTCAGAAGGTTTTTAGAAAAAAATATATAAGAAAGTTAAAAAAAAACAGGACAACGTCTGTCGGGTCAGATAGTTTTTTTATAAAAATAAAAAATAAAACTACATATGTGGGGTGAGTGTCTTTAAATTAGTCAACGAAACTTTATTCTCTTTCCCAAGGAACCTATACGAAATTCTCAAAAAAAAAACTTCCCATACAAAGGTAAAATAGCTTGTCGCACAAGTTGCATGGAGAGACGAAGAAATTTTTAATATTTCGACCTAGATCCTTTGGGAAAGTTGATTCTGATTCAGTTTCGTGGGCTGATTCACAACCTTTATTCTTCTTCTTATCTTGTAGGTATAGTCAAGTGTGTGGTGAACTTGGCTAACCCTGGTGTCAGAGTTTTCAAACCGCACAATGGCCTCTGACTTGGTTTTAACGACTGTAGTCATTCGACCACAGCCGGGACCGACAGCACGTTAGCCCCGCGAAGCACAGAAACGCTCGTGCCACTTTGGTCACCCATCAGGTTCCCTGCCTCTGTGTGCGTTGCTTAACCTCACTCATCGGTTGAGATCAGCGAGCGCCACTGGGCTAATTTTAAGTCAACCCACCCTATATGCAATTTTTTATGGTCCAATGAGTCACAATATCCATTGAACTGACACGCGCGGCACTAATTACATCACTCACAGCCCACATCTGGTTTGTGAATCTGTCAATCATAATGTACCGTATAAATACGATACGACGCGTGAAATCGATATGAATGCTAATGAAAAAACAATGATAAATAACGGCTCGTCCATATACTGGGTGACTTAAATTAGTTTGCGAAAATTTAGGAAGTGACGTCAAAGTCATGTGTGGCCCGATTTTCTGCCGTGTGTACATGGAACTAAATTTAACTATTATAGAAATTCATATATCGGGTGATTTTAAGCCGTCGCGCTCCAAATGTAACCTGGGGCACTATTTTTGAATCACTCACCTCGTTTCGAGCGATATCTTTCGTTGATTTGCGTCGATGCTATTGATTTTTTAATTTATTAACTAGTTACTAAATTCCATGAGTACTAAGACCCTTTCGCTGAAGTGTATTGATAAAAAAGTTCGGAAATCAATCGAATCCGCGCAAATCAATAAAAGATATCACTCGAAACGAGGCGAGTGATTCAAAAATAGTGCCCCTGGTGTTCGAGATTACTATCGCAAGAGGCGTAAGCAATCGCGCGACGGGTATAAATTAGCGAAGATAAAGCATGTGAATCAGCCCATGAAACTGGTCAACTTTCCCCAAGGAAACCAACCCAACCAAAGTTCTTTCCCAACTTTCCTATCGTTCTGGGCCACAACGTTTTAGTTACTAGCCTTCGACTCGCTACGCTACACGCTACATACACACTCAAAGGCCCACACTAAGGTTTCCCTTGGACCTCGCTAAGAGGAAGAGGTGAAAAAATATATTTTCTACAATCCATACTCATTATAAGAAGTCGAATTATTTTTTTTGAGTCCTCTAGCAAAATGGTTTAGTTTTATGGGAAGAAGAAACCCATCAAGTTTAACTTACTAATTTCAAGTCAACCCATATTACATCTCGGTCATAGGGAGGGCTAATTTACGATTCTTCTTCTTATCGTGTAGATATAGTCTTTTATTTTTATTTTTTTATTGTAAGATGGGTTAACTCTTGACCTCAATCTTGACCATAAGGTCAAAGATGAGGTCGACGATGGAGCGAGTTAACCCAGAAAATGCCTATAAAGGCACTGGTACTCCCACGCACCGACGGAACACAGCAAGCTGTTTGGCGTCGGACTTCGGTAGGAGGGTGGTTGCGAATCAGACGGCCCTTTACAGAGCCTACCACACCGCATGAGACCATAGGACGACACCTCAGATTCAGAAAAAAATGAAGTGTCGTTGCCTGGGATTGATTACTAGGAGGCAGGTCTCATTTGTGTTTCCTTAGTCGCTTCTTACGACACCCACGGAAAGAGATGGGGTGGTGTCGAGAGAGTCGAGTATGTGGCGAACTTGGCTAACCCTATGACAGAGTTTTCAAACCACACAATGGCTTTAACTTGGTTTTAACGACTGCAGTCAATCAACAACAGCCGAGACCGACTGCTTAACGTGCCCTCCGAAGCACAGATACGCTCCTGATAAATTGCTACTTTGGTCATCCATCAGGTTCCCTGCTTCTGTTTACTGTAGGCTCAATTGGGAACGTAAATCAATAATTCGTTTGAAACGTAACAAAATGGTTTTTATTAATGAACGCGACACATTTGTACGCCTACACAATTTACACACAGGAATCTACGCGGTAAAGGAACACATTCGACGCTATTGAAAGTCCACCCATGAATTGACGCCTGGCCCCGGATTGCTGTCCCCCGTTTCTTTTATTTTTCCAGAACATCATAATTCAATTTTGAATTCAAATTAATTCTTGCTGACAGCAACTCCAATCAGCCAGTAACGTATGTGGTATGCAGTCCCATTACGACAAAGACTGCATATCACAGTAAGTTGCTTAACCTCACTGATCGGTTGAGATCAGCGAGCGCCACTGGGCTACGAGCGCTATGTCACAATACACGTTATAGCAGTATTTCCCAAACTATGAGTCGCGACCCACTGGTGGGTCGCGAGAAGATTTTAGGTGGGTCGCGGTGGTAACACCAAAAAACGTGTGGTTCGGTCAGCATCCGCACGTCGTGTGTAACTCAGCTCAGCCAACACGGTGGCGGCGGCGCGGCGGGGCAGCGCGCGGGCGGCGGTGGCAAATACAACTTAGCCAATGAGGGATTTTCTTTTTATTTTATTTAAATTTTTCCCCAGGCGCCGGATAGATGGCGCTAAACTAGGTACGTTACTGCAACGTTAGGTCGTAAAGATACCATATCCTTTAAAAATTTTTAGGACGAGGTGGGTCTCCAAATTTGGACTATCATTTTGGTGAGTTGCCGCCCAGTCAACTTTGGGAACCACTGCGTTATAGAGATAAAATAACAAAACGTACTTGAAAGGTCTGACGAGCTTCCTTGGGTCGTCGACCTGGACTTTGATCTCGTACCCTGGGAAGCTGTTCCTTAAGTGCTCCATATCCAGGAATGTGTCGTTGAAGTCCAGCGTTGGGATCTCATTTGGCATCCTGTTTGACAACAAATTTATATTTAAATTTTATTGTTTTATTCCACGACTAGCTTTTCGCCCGGGACTTCGTCACATAATAAATAATAGTACTAACGTACAGAAGTCTCACTCCCTAACAAAAGTCAACTTTAAGGATAAAAAAATTGCCTACCATTGCAAGCGGCACAGGCTTGCAAGAGAAATTGAAACTTATAGTGGGCCGCTAGCGTTTATATTCTATTGCGCACCGCCGACTCGATGCCGCGTTCGCGACGAGAGCTCAGGGTTAACACTCGCCGCCGATTTAGAGGTTAAATTATTATTGAAATTAATTAAGGTAGATAACAAAGATTATAAAATTAAGAGTAACTTTAGTTGGAAAGTGTAGTAAGTAAAAACACAAGTTAACATAACCAACCATGTTATTTGATACCTAGCCTACATGCCTACTAACTACAGACTCCTGCAGACTATTGTGATGGCAAAACGTGTTTCTGTCTGGTTTTAATAGTGTTAATAAGTAGGTTAGGTACACTTATTATTTAGTTCAACACGCGACCAGCGCGCGCGGCGAGTGGCGGCCCGCGCTCGCTGGCATACTCAATATGCCCGCCGCGCAAACATGCCTAAACTGCGGAGTGACACCCCCCTAACTTCGTTCCCGTGGGATTTCGAGAAAATTATGTAGTTTATGTTACATAGACACACATACACATGCTCACGCTCATAATCCCTAACGGGTTAAGCAGAGCTTCAGAGGTTTTAAAACAAGTTGCATAATGGTGAGTGAGAGGTGGTGGTCAGCCTTTCGCCCATTTACAGTACCCTCGTATCCCTCTTACAGACTCTTACTGTATACCTAGAAAGAGTAGGTAGCTGGCACATTCTAAGTTTTTCTTTCACTCCCATTCAAGCGTGGGAGGAAGTAGTTTATGTTACTCAGGGATAATAGCATTCTAATGGTGAAAGAATTTTTTAAATCGGTAGTTTCGGAGCCTATTCAATGCAAACAAACAAACAATCAAATCTTTCCTCTTTATAATATTAGTGTACATACAAGGGAAACATAGAGTAGGTCTTTGAGGGGGTAGGGTCTGTGTGGCCTTTATTTAATAAGTACCTATTTAATTTAGGGCGTTTCATTGGTTCCATCGTAAAAAAACAAATTTATGAGTATCCTTTAACTTCCATGCTGGACTGAGAGTGAAAGAAAAACTTAGAATGTGCCAGCTGCCAACTCTTTCCAGGCAAGCTGTACGAGCCAGTTAGTGGGATGCGAGGGTGTTGCAGTGTCGTGGGCGAAAGGATGACAACATATCACCACTATTATAGTGGCACTATACATCTAATAACCCTCAGAATTATTGTCAAATGTGACGTCAAGTGGTTCTTGAACTACATGACGTTCTGCCTACGATGGATTGGAACCTTTAATTTCAGAAAACCTATTTTTTCGACGGCCAGTCTGGTTGAGTGCTAATGGCGCTGCCCCTTGATCGATGGGTCCCGTGTTCGAATCCCGATCGGGGCAATGTTTGTGTAAAAAACAGATGTTTGGTCTCGGGAAGGAAAACCTTAGTGTGGGCCTTTCAGTGTGTAGCATTTAAAAAAAAACAAATTATTCTGTAAATAACTGCACTTCAGAGCTATGAATAACCGACTAATAAGTAGGTGAATAGTTTTGAACATGACGTCTATGTTTTGTTTAAATTTCCAAAACTTTATATTTATCTTGAGCAGACATCCTTTCATTCTACGACAATATTGACTCACGCCTGGTCATAAAAAATTGTTAATACGTCATAACAATTTTCGAGAAAATCGACTAACAATAAAGCAACAATGGCTATAAGTACAGGGTGTAATCTTAGCTATACAGGGTTTAAAGGACAGCTTAGCAAAAACTGAAACTCTGAATTCAGACCATTACTCTAAATTATTTTGCAGTGGAATTTTCCTCCGGAAAATTTTCGATATTTTTTTTAATTTTAAAATATTTTCTACTTTAAAATTAAATTATTTATTCGAATACAATCTATTTTGCATTTAAAAATAACAATAACTGCGTAAAACACGAAAACCAGAAATGTAAATCGCATTCCGATAGCGGCGCGGCGCGGGGAGATCGCGCGTGGGGTGCGGTTTCACGATACGTTGTGTAGCGCCAAAGTAAGTAAATAACGAAAACTCCTTAACTTGACATTTCCGGGAAAAAATAATTACTTGTAGCTGATCATAGTTATGGGAAGATTTCACTTTTTTTAGTGTTTTCTGTTTATATTTTCTGGTTAATAATTAAATTATTTACTTGAATGCATTTTATTTTGCAATAAAAAATAATCGTAACAGAGTTAAACATAAAAACTAGCAATCTACATCGCATTTTGTCTGATAGTTGCGCGGCGCAGGGTGCAGTTTCGCAGTACATTACGTAGCGCCAAATTGGTTAAATGACGAAAAGTGTAGCCGATCATAGCTGTTATGGGTAGATTCCACAATTTAAGTTTTTTCTAAGCGGACCCTTACATCCTGTAGTGTATATGTTTTTGAGAAAATCTTTGACGTCATATTGTATATTTGAAGATATCTTAGAATCTTAAGATACCATATGCATGCTGGCTGTTTTAAAAATAATGGTTGCGGTAACCTGATGCGCAAGTGGCGTTATAAAAAATGGTTAGTGCTGTAGGTCGTTATCTCGTTTTAATGCCCACAAAATACCTACGTCTTTTCAATTGTGAATTCCTGGTTATTAACATTTTTTTACAGCTTGTTAGCAGAATATCGATCATTCCTAAACCTGCTTTACAACCTGAACCTGCCCAACTGCTATATAATGACAAACTCTTGAAATTCTGTGGTAGATATTAATTTTGTCGAACGTTCACACTGGAGGTGTGATAAAGGTGAGAGGTGGTTCTCGTTTTGTGCGGAAGAAGTGTTTGGATCTCCTTGGGTGGCAATCTGTGTTTTCTGTCCACCCCAAAGGGACAAAGACGGTGTGTCACATTAAAAAACTGACTTACCTGGTATAATGCGCTTGTCCTGGGTCTCCATATCCCAACACGATGTCATGTAGCCACTCAGGCACCACGCATTCAGTGTTCATCAGCTCTCTGATTGTCTCTAATACTGCCTTGAAGTTGTTCTCTTTCGGCTTTCGACGCATAACTATGTTGAAGGTCTCGTAGACATCCTAAAGCATGGAATTGTAAGTTATCAGATTACCTGGCTTTCTAAAAAAAAAGATACATACAGTCCAGTGGTTCCTAACCTTTTTTATATTGTTACTCCTGTAACCTATGAGGAAAACGGATTTTACCCCCACTTTAAAATGTTATCAAATCTAACAATACAAGCAAATATCAAATCAAAAAAATACAAGCAATGTTTTATCTTTTATTTTTGAGAAAAACTCTTTTTTCGTTTTGAGTTCTCTGTTTGGTACCTCTGTGTGGTACAAAAGAGAATTACATTTTGGACCAACTTCATCGCATAGAACTTTGAATATTTCCGAGTTTGTAGCACTGCCACGAATATGGTTCACATTTGTTATTTTTTACGATTTTAATAATTAGTTTCTTCGTTACCCCCGTAAAATAGCTGATTTACCCCCGCAGGGGTAATTACCCCCAGGTTAGGAACCGAGGATATAGTCGAACTTCCTCCTTTTTTGAAGTCAGTTAAAATATGACAATAGTGTAGTGATGTGTGCAAAAGCATGTAATAAATGCCTTCTGTAATTGCTATTTTTTGTAATAGAGATACAGTTGAAATAAGCGTACACGTGTTGGTGTATGCTGAAAATGTGTGCAGATGTAACAAATCGAAAAACAAATTTTGTATTATACAACAATCTTTATTGCACACATACATGTTTGTTTAAGGGAAAACATCATCATTATTGATATAGTGCAAAACCCGGACCATAGATAAACACTTACATAATTTTTTTATAACATTTTTTTTTTAATTTTAAAATCACATCATGTTTCGTTAAAAAAAAATGTTTTTCGATTTGTTACATCTGTACACATTTTCAGCATACACAAAACCTCTTTTTCTGAGAGTCGGTTCAAGGAAATTTCAATAATTCGTAATAATAACATAATAATTAAAAAGTACCTAGAGTAAAAATACAAAACACATCAGATTTCCCATTTTTTATGTCTGGAATTCCTCATAGTTTAATGAAATCATAAAGCTAATTTACGAGCTAAAGAAATATTAATGGAGAGATGCCGGATTTGTTTATGTAATCTGGCTGAAGGTCGTACACGGAACAAACGGGCGAACCCGCAAGGTCGCGACGATCCCGTACGTAATAAATAATATTATGGGTAATAAATAATGTTTTTATATAAGGATGTGAATCAGCCTACTAAACTAAACAACTTTCGCCAAGAAACATCGGTCGAAATATGAAAAATTATTTTGCCTTTCCATACAACTTGAGCGGTCAGTTGGTTGCCTTCCTTAGTACGGGAAGTCGACATTTTTTATAGAGAAAGTTGTTCAGTTTCATGAGAAGAATTACCCTATGAATTTTTGCTTACTAATTTAAAGTCACTCCCATATTATGTTCTTTGAATTTATCATTCATTCTTTTATAGAAACAATTAAAAATAAATGTGCATATGCTCAAGACACGAGGTGTTATAATATAATTACCTATTTTTTTGTACTTTCATTTACCTCATTTCCCTTGCTAGCTCTGTCCAAATCAAGCCTGTACTGGTTAGGGTCCAGCAACAGCCGGAAGGTCCTGGAATCCCCGTCTAACTCCGGCCGGGGTTCCGGCCCCTCCTCA
Source organism: Aproaerema taeniolella (assembly GCA_949987775.1). Lineage (NCBI taxonomy): Eukaryota > Metazoa > Arthropoda > Insecta > Lepidoptera > Gelechiidae > Aproaerema > Aproaerema taeniolella. The sequence goes on from OX465262.1 coordinate 8,275,686, forward strand.
ATAACCCTTCCAGAAGCGTCCAACATCCCCTCCACTTCGCAACCCCTCACGTACACTATCCCCGCTTGGTCTACCATGCTTCTTCTGTAGTCGTATTTTGTACCTTACGAATTAGAGAATGAAAGTTAGATTTCAGTGTCGCTAGTTTGAGCAAAACCGCTGTACCGCGCCTTAGGTATGTGTGGTAAGGCAAGAGCGGAAAAGCATATCTTGCTCCTCGCCTCACCGCACACATACCTAAGGCGCCGTACAGCGGTTTCGGTCAAGGTATAAGAAAAAAAATACATTTCTGTCATGTCGATATCGTTCTGCCTGATCCGTACTGACGAAATGAGATAGAACGACAGGGTGGAACAAGATACATACGACAAAATTACGTCATGCGCTATGATGCTATGATGATTCGCAAGGCATGTTAAGAACTCAACACTTGAGTTTTTATCTTTTTATCAGCCCATATACGTCTCCACCGAGGGGCACAGACCTCCTTTCGCAAAAGCGAAGGGGATTCGGCAACGCTGGCCCAATGCGGGTTGGTGGACCAAAACTTGTGTTAATCAAGTTTACTTATCTTAACTACGTATTAAAGAAACTTACCAATACTCTGTGTGGGTCTAACAGTGACGAGGAAGCATACATCATGCTTCCTAAGGTTCTCCCACTCTTGTTTGATCTCGTGCCTCACACTAAGAGTCACGGTGACGTCAGCCCGCACCCTCGAAGGAGCCTTCTCCCCGATGTTGGGCTTAGCCACCTCCACCACTGCGAAGCTCTGTATGGGGTGGGCCATACGAGCCCAACCACCGAAGTATACACTGCCGTCTTCTGAGTGCCTGATTCCAATTGTTCACATTAGTGGTCGTTTCTAGGGTTTTGTAGCAAAATGGTAAAAAATAACAATGAGGTTTGGTTTTTTTAGATCTTTCAAAAAGAACTCAGAGAAATAATTTAGCCACGCTTAATCAGTTAGTTCTGCTTTGATGTTGAATTTTATGCAACCCAAAAGAAGCTATGAAATATTCATAACTTTTAAAAGATATTTGGTTTTCAGAGTACGGACAGCACGTCTGAAAATCTTACAATTCTTAACTGATGGTGTACGAGTACTACCTTGGAAATAGTCTATAGACCAATTTTTTGTCTTTTCATTGAACTCACATCATTTTAATGAATTTTCTAACTTACCATGGTGCTAGCCTGTACACAGCGTCTTCGATGTCTTGTCGAATTTCATCTGAAAGAGACATTGGATACTTAATATTCTAATTCCCGTACAAAAGCACAAACAAGTTGATCGCACAAGTTGAACGGAGTGGCAAATTTTTTTTTTTTCATATTTTGACCTATGTTTCTTTGGGAAAGTTGTTCAGTTTCGTAGGCTGATTCACATCCTTAATTTTCGCTAAATTATTTAGAGACACCCAATAGGTGCGTGAGTTTTCATAAACGTCTTTCTCGTGAAGAAAGTATGTACATAGATGGTACATAGAAATCGGGGAAAGGATGTCAAAAATAACCTGAACTCTTGCCTAAGTTGTTAGGCACAGGGTAGCGTCTCAGTAAACTAAATTGTTTAACAAACTGCCTAGGTACCCGTCTAAAAGTCATAACTAGTAATACTTCTTTTAAAGATACACTGAGGGGTTTTACAGTATTGACGAGTTTAGTAAGAATAGATAATTTTGGGGTTTGTCTATTAATTACGTGAGATTTTCTTGGCATCTTTTTAAGCCCCTTCCAGACATTAGAAATAGCGTTTAAAAAAAATTTAACCCCCCGCGCCCTTGTGACATTTCATGATTTGATATTTCCCCCTTTCGAGCCTCAAGTGATTAATGGACGATTCCTGTACTTATTCTCATTTTTTTTTATTAACATGTTTAATTTTAACTATAATTTATTGTTTTGACATAGGTGAATTCAAATGTTATTACTTTGGTTTTTTACTATTTAAAATTAATAGATACTTATGTACCCAACCATAATTAAAAGCAATATGTTTATCGCTTATCAATTGTGAATAAATTAAATTAAATATAGTTATGAGGGGTAATTAGCATATCCAGGGTACCTAAGCCATTCGACACGATGCTGATAGCTGGAATTGAGTGCATCTGTCTACCACGTCATAGGTGACATTGACATGTAGTCTTTTTTTTGAACAATTACGCTTAGATATGAGCCTTTTTTGAATCCGATCGAATGTTTCAGAATCTGATAATATGTTACCGGAAATTTTAAAAACCGTGAGGTTACAATTTCACTTATAAAATTGTAATCATCCGCCGCGACATTACAATTTTCCCAGTAAAAATACAATTCCACTAAATTTAAGGGCTGCCTGCATGAAATTAGGTTAAGTAAGGCTATGTATGGTAGGCTCCATTAATACAAAAAAAGTCGGTCAATGTGAAAAAAATTGAGGCAGTTTACAAAGTACCAAGCGATTATAATCTTACTATGTAAAATTATGTAAAATTTTACAAATAAAAATATTTGTAAAATTATAATATTACCAGTTTGACAAAATACAAATTATACGATGAATTTCACTTACAAGTACTTTCAAGCCTGAAAAGATTGAAGTTCCTTAGCAGATAGTCATGTAGAGTGAGGAACTGGAGATTCAGCTTGGGCAGGGCGAGGCAGTTGTCTCCGCTGTATATTTCAGTCGGCACCACATTCTCGTCCCATATCACCTCTTCAGTGGGGTACAGAGGCATGGAGTTCAGCTCTTCAAGCTGCGAGATTCGGCGCTCGTGGCGGGATATCTACGGGATTAAAGTTAAATTGTAAGAGACTTAGTTCTAGTGGCTTTCTCATTTACTGTAGCGAGAGAGGTAGTCGGGAGGATAAGAAGAGGACAAAACTACACTGAAGCCATGAGAAATCTGAGTCGAAAACATAAAATATCGCGACAAAGCAAGCGAATTGATTTCGATTAAAGAACCTTTCGCTATTTAAAGGCGTTCTAAATAGGCGGTTACCGTGGAGGTAGTATCTCCACAGTACTTATAATATTGCCTGAGTGCGAAAAGTAGGTTTAAAAAAAACAGATATAATTATTTCTTAGGAAAGCTCATAAAGTATTATCACTTATTTATTTTCAGCCCAAATAAAGATTAATCAATACAATTAGAATTTCATCTGGGTGTCACGTAATTTCTAAGAGAGATAAAAACAATTCTATCTTTCGCCATTCGAAAGTAAAAAAAATTCCATCTTCATTTTTTATTTTATTTATAAGAAGGGAACTCTTGACCTCAATCTTGACTAAGGCCTTAGATGAGATCGACGATGGAGCGAGTTAACCCAGAAAATACATATTAAGGCACTAGTACTCCTTCTGACGCCACGCCACTATATGTGTATGCGGCAATGAAAACTGTAATAACAATGTATGTACCTACAAAAAAATATGAATTATGTGTTATAATTATAAAAAACTCACCAACAACTCTTTGAGGAAGTCCTTGTCTAGCCGGTGCCATGGTGCTTCATTCTCCTTGCCTTCTGGTGGCACCAGATTTAAGTATGTCGAAATAGCTCTTAGAGCTTTGTCACTGGAAATAAAATACAACGTTAAAATCCGGCATGAAACCATTTAAAAAGGTTTGTAGCAACTATCAATTAGTCGCAATTAACGCGCCACTTACATGAAGTTTTTTTATTATTATTATAAGATGGGTTAACTCTTGACCTCAATCTTGACCATAAGGTCAAAGATGAGGTCGACGATGGAGCGAGTTAACCCAGAAAATGCCTATAAAGGCACTGGTACTCCCACGCACCGACGGAACACAGCAAGCTGTTTGGCGTCGGACTTTGGTAGGAGGCCGGTGGTCGCGAACCAGACGGCCCTTTACAGAGCCTACCACACCGCAGAGACCATAGGACGACGCCTCAAATTCAGAAAAAAATGAAGTGTCGTTGCCTGGGATGGATTACTAGGAGGCAGGTCTCATTTGTGTTTCCTTAGTCGCCTTTTACGACACCCACGGAAAGAGATGGGGTGGTGTTATTCTCAACCGACCACCACACGGTAGATCGTTCAAATTAAATCAGGAGTCATTGCACATGGGGGTAAATTTAAATTGATAAGCGAAACTTTAAGAGGGGGTGAAACCATGAAACTAAACAACCCTCTCTAAGGAACCCCAAACCATACGAAATTCTAAAAAAAAATGTTGACTCATTTGGACTAAGGGAAATCATTGGATCGCTCAATTTTTATAGACAGGCAATTTTTTTTTAAATTTTCGTCCTGTGCCCCTGGAGAAAGTTGTTCAGTTTAGTGGGCTGAGTCACAATAACTAGTGACCCAATATACAGCTGAACTTTATCAGTTAATTCGAAAAATATTTTTGTATTTCGTTTGTTAGACAGCCGATTTATCATCTCTTATTTTAAGATTTATTCTAAAACACTTGCGTGCTCGCAGTATACACGTGCGTTATTTATATACAGTTTATTTTATCATTTTCTTTTTTTCACGACCCAATACATAGAGTGTTCCACGGCTATGTCACACGGAGGGAAAGTACCTTAAATGGGTAGATAGGAAATTTTACTTGGAGAACACTTCATTTTGATTTTAAAATCAATCCGAAATGTATTCATAGATTTTTGAAAATACGTTTGTCACAGGTCACACCCGAACTAGCTGAAATACATAAAATAACACAAGCGTATTTTAAAAAAATCCGTGAATCCAGTTCTTCTCTTCTTCTAGTAAAATTGCCTGTCTATTCATCTACCTGCACTATATTTATATTATAGTACTTTCCCTCCGTGTGGCACAGCCGTGTGACACTCTGTATTGCATCCTAAATAGAAACTCCAATAAAGTAGTGATTTGTTTCATCCAACGGAAAACAAGTTGCAGATGTTTTCTTAACATTTTCGTTACATTTATACAGGGTGTAACAGAAAGGTGTAGTCATATTTCAGGATGGTAACCAGCCAATAAAACTGAACAACTTTCCCGAAAGGACCTAATTGAAATTTAAAAAAAAAAACAGCCTTTCATACTAAACCTATCAGCTGATCGCACAAGTTGTATGGAGAGGCGAAGTTTTTTTTTAAATAGGTTCCTTGGGGAAAGTTGTTTAGTTTTATTGGCTGGTTACCATCCTGAAATATGACTCTGTTACACCCTGTATATGGGTGATTTTAAATTAGCGAAACTTTACGGGGTGATTCAGCCCGTGAAACTTAACTACTTACTTTCCCTAAGGAACCTATACGAATTTCTTAAAAAAATTGTGTACTTCCCATACAAATACGTATTATGTATTATGGTAAATCTTTTAGTTAAAACTTAACTAATGGATTAGTTTACATTTTAATAGTAGGTAATATGTGGAGCATAGCTGTAAGTTTTCCTTAATAAAGAAAAAAATAACTGATCGCACAAGTTGGACCTATGTTTCTTGGGAAAAGTTGTTTAGTTTCGTGATCTGGGGCACTATTTTTGAATCACTCGCCTCGTTTCGAGCGATATCTTTCGTTCATTTGCGTCGATGTTATTGATTTTTTAATTTTTCAACTACTAGTAGAAGATCCGAACCTAAATCGACCTTCACCGAGCTGATAATAGAACGAAATATATTTTATCATGAATTTAGTATATTAGAAAATATATTAAAAATGGGTTCGCTAAAAAAATCCTGGGCAGACTATTTTTAATTATTTTTCGAAAAATGATTTTTAATTAAATGTTGCAACATCAGGATAATAAATTTTTTTTGTCCTGACTGAAAGTATAAAACGTATAGAATGTGCAGCCGTTGGGTTGTCTACTATTTACCTGGGCGAACTACTGGGTTGTCAGGTAAGCACAGGTATATCGATGCCAGTTACTTTCACTGGATTGGATAATTAAAAAAATTGTATATCATCATAAGCGCTGTTTAATTGCGAACACGTTGATATAGGGTTGTCTGCGAAAATTCCGGTCCTATTAGGGGTTTGCGAATTTTAAAGATTTTAATTTCAACGCGCGTGGAAGTGTGTGACAGAGAGATCCGAGGTAAGTATACTGTGTAATAATAAAGGACCCAACATCGCAGTCGCTTGTGATGGGACCCTGAATAGTAGAAAGTGCGCATGCTCGGTGTGTAAACTATGGAGGGTAGAGGTATCTCTACTACCCTTCATATAGTAAACAGTGCGTGTTATTTTGGAGCAACTGATATTTCAGTAGCAAAAAAAAAATTAATTAATTACATAATAATTAAATATATTTAATATATAAAAACAATATAATATCAATATATTGCGTTATAACCATAATAATATATCTATAATCAATAATAGACAATAAAAATATCAATTACTTACATTGAAATTTTTTTGCTCTTTCTGGAAATAGAAACAAAGTGGACCGCCAAAAATTTAAATTAAGAAATAACAAAAAAGATAGACTAGACAACTAGACATCTTGTATTACGATTTAAAATTTTATTAAAAAACAGTATAAATACAAAAATAATGTTAATGAAAAATAAATTCTAATAAATATTTTCTATTCAATATCTGATTCATCAGAAGTATCATTTTGATTCTTCCTTATTTGCTTCCATTTCGACAATGTCCTGGATTTTCAAAGGAGTTTGATCTCCGATAAAACCTGTTGGTTTTAAGAAATCATCAAAATGCCAACCATAGTTTTCAGGATTTGACTTCGCACATGTAGAATCAGTTGCATTAAGCCACATAGAATTTACATATATTGTTCTTAAAATTTTTTGTAGTAGGGAAATCCAACATGGCGGTATAAAGTTGGAGTCAAAACTTTTAATCTTCTTTAAAAATTGTTCGCTGTCTTCTTTTGCGCCGTACTTCTTCATAAAAATACGAATTCTCGCATCATTAACTGACTGGCAGTGATTCACGCCATACATTTTTGCTGTAAACTCTTGAACAGCATTTATTTTTTCATTGATGAAAATATTAGGTACTTTGTGATAATTATGAGAAAAAGCGAAATCTCTTATTAAATAAAACTAAGTCTGGTTTGTTCAAACACTCGATTCGACTCGAATTTTTCTTTTTTTGGACCTATGTTCCTTGGGGACTTTTTCAGTTTAGTGTCCTTAATTTTCACTTTATAAATTTAATGATACCTAATAGTTTTAGTTATTTACTGTAATGTAAATACTTTTTACTTTGTCTTATTTTACAGTCATCATAATTATGCAATACAGAACGTAAAAGATATGGCAACATAGAAAATAAACATAAAACGTAATGTACCAATTTTAAATACAGGATGTTTAGGAGAGTTGGTGATATTTTTCAACTAGGGACTCTTAGAGTTGGTATTTAAAGTTGTCAGAGAACAGAATCATTGTAAGAATATTGATATTCCAACAATATACTCTCTGTCACACACTTCCACGCGCGTTGAAATTAAAATCTTTAAAATTCGCAAACCCCTAATAGGACCGGAATTTTCGCAGACAACCCTATATCAACGTGTTCGCAATTAAACAGCGCTTATGATGATATAATTTTTTTTAAATTATCCAATCCAGTGAAAGTAACTGGCATCGATATACCTGTGTTTACCTGACAACCCAGTAGTTCGCCCAGGTAAATAGTAGACAACCCAACGGCTGCACATTCTATACGTTTTATACTTTCAGTCAGGACAAATTTTTTTTATTATCCTGATGTTGCAACATTTAATTAAAAATCATTTTTCGAAAAATAATTAAAAATAGTCTGCCCAGGATTTTTTTTGCGAACCCATTTTTAATATGTTTTCTAATATACTAAATTCATGATAAAATATATTTCGTTCTATTATCAGCTCGGTGAAGGTCGATTTAGGTTCGGATCTTAGACTATACTAAATTCTTTGAGTGCTAAGACCCTTTCGCTGAAGTGTAGTGATCAAAAAGTTCGGAAATCAATAGAATACGCGCAAATCCATAAAAGATATAGTTAGAAACGAGGCGAGTGATTCAAAAATCGTGCGCCTGATTCACATCCTTAATTATCTCTAACTAACTGCCGTACTCAGAGACGTCAATTAAAGTTAAGTACTGTTAAACTCTGATGTTGTCTCTTTCACTCTTGTAGATATAAACAAGGATAGCATGACATTTAATTACTTCTTAACTTTAATTGACGTCTCTGAGTACGGCAGTAAGTTATGACACCCAATTTTTTTCAATTGATCAGAAAATAGTAAATTATAGCCGAGAGAACATTTTTAATAACAAAATCGATACATTTACAATTTACATAAAAAGATTTTAATAATAAAAAGGGATTAGTTACCTCAAATTGCCGAAATGTTTCTGCAATGACTCACGCGTGTCAACACTCGCAACATTAGCCAAAGCAAACAACCTCAAATCGGGAAACTTTGCAAACGCAGCTTTCTGTAACAAAATATCGACAACACACTACTTTAGGAAAATTATAATAGTTTTCTTCGAAGGTACGTACGATTTTTGTACGAATTTTTTAACAAGGTCCGTACGACTCTTTTTTACAAACCGTAATAAAAACTTCCTGGATTGGGGCTAAAGAAAGACTTAAAATGAGCCAGCTGCCAACACTTCCCAGGTGTACTGTAAGAGTCAGTAAATGGGATGCGAGGTTATTGTTATGCTGTGAGAGAAAGGTTGACAACTTATCTATACACATTTTCATTTAAATCGCTCAGAAAAGGCTCAGAATTTCAAATGTGGCGTCAAGGGGTATAAGAACCACATATGCTCGTCCTACCCCAACAGGGAAGTAACGCATAAGTGTATGAATGAATGAATGAACAAAATCTAATTTAGTATGTAGGAACATGCACGAATAAACGAACTATACATGAAAACCCCGAATCGCGAGGATTCGCTTTCTTCATTACCCTATAGTTAGTAATTACACATTTTTAACTATAAAATGCACTGTACCTGTAATGATGTGATTCTTGAGTAATGGAGTAGAGTCATGTCCTTATCACTCATAGGGTCGCCCGTCTCATCGCTGATTTCAAAACGCGCGTAGAATTTCAGCATTTGCAGAAGCTGTTGACAAAATAAAGTTTTATAAAATCTTTCATTCAAATAAATGTACTAGAAGATTCCCGGAACTTCGTTCCCATGGGAATTTCATAAAATTATTTCTTATTCCTTGACTACACCGTCAAGAGAACCTTTGTGCAAAAAATTGAATTGGACCTCCAAGGGTTTGGGCTGGGTGTTGATGATTCAGCAAGTCAGGAGCTTCAAGGAGCTTTTTTTATGCCGTGTGGTGATCGGTTGAGAATAACACCACCCCATCTCTTTCCGTGGGTGTCGTAAGAGGCGACTAAGGAAACACAAATGAGACCTGCCTCATAGTAATCCATCCCAGGCAACGACACTTCATTTTTTTCTGAATCTGAAGTGTCGTCCTATGGTCTCATGCGGTGTGGTAGCCTCTGTAAAGGGCCGTCTGGTTCGCGACCACCCTCCTACCGAAGTCCGACGCCAAACAGCTTGCTGTGTTTCGTCAGTGCGCGGGAGTACCAGTGCCTTTATAGGCATTTTCTGGGTTAACTCGCTCCATCGTCGACCTCATCGTTGACGTTAGTACTATTATTTATTCTGTGCTTTATGGTCAAGATTGAGGTCAAGAGTTAACCCATCTTATAATAAAAAATAAAAAAATCTACTTCTACATCTATATCTATACTAATATTATAATGAGGAAAGTTTTGTATTTTTGTGTTTTTGTATGTTACGAATAAACTTAAAACTACTGGACCGATTTCAAAAATTATTTCACCGTTAGGATGCTACATTATCCCTGAGTACTAACATAAGCTACATATAATTTTCCCGAATTCCCACGGGAACGAAGTCCCGAGCGGAAAGCTAGTTTTATATATTAAGATAAACGATACTTACAAATGTCATGATTTTTCTTTAAAAAAATGTAATATACTGAAATACATCATGACATTTAGTATCCTTTTTTTATATATCAAATAGATTAAACTCTACATTGTATTTTTTTCTCTAATGTCATATTTTTCCGTCGTAAAAGAAAGCTAGAAAATAAAAGAAAATAAAAAAATAAAAATCATATCAGGCAATTCACGTATTTTATCACCGCACTGCGAACGCCAACTTTATAAGTTTCAGCAGAAATCTGTTTTAGATCCTAAATTGTTGGGTCCCTTAGTCGACTATATATAGGGGATACTAGTTTAGGTACCATCCTCTTATATTACATACATTGTAACTAATAATAATAATAAGTAATTTTGTCGTGTGGTGATCGGTTTAGAATAACACCACCCCATCTCTTTCCGTGGGTGTCGTAAAAGGCGACTAAGGAAACACAAATGAGACCTGCCTCCTAGTAATCCATCCCAGGCAACGACACTTAATTTTTTTCTGAGGTCTCGTCTTATGGTCTCATGCGGTGTGGTAGGCTCTGTGAAGGGCCGTCTGGTTCGCGACCACCCTCCTACCGAAGTCCGACGCCAAACAGCCTGCTGTGTTCCGTCGGTGCGTGGGAGTACCAGTGCCTTTATAGGCATTTTCTGGGTTAACTCACTCCATCGTCGACCTCATCTTTGACCTTTATGGTCAAGATTGAGGTCAAGAGTTAACCCATCTTATAATATAATCAAATAAAAGTGCACATTGATAAAAAACCCTTTTTTTTATAAATGTTATAGATAAAATTAAGTCAGTAATAGCGACACGAGGGTTTTGTTATTTTGTGGGCGAAAGGCTGACAACCTCTCCCCACTGTACATCATGTTTCATCTAATAACCCTCAGAATTTGTGTTAAACTTAACATCAAGTGGTTCTGAACTACTGATGCTCTGCCTACCCCGTATGGGATTATGTGTGTATGTAGATAATTAATATCCCAGTTGGTAATGAGACAGACCGGAAGATTGCGGGTTCAAAACCTGGTGCGGGCCTGTACTACTACATTCTTCGTTTCGGATTTATGTATGGATTTCTCATTAATTTTCCCTTGGTCAGCAGTGAAGGAAAACATAGTGATGAAACCCGTATCTATATTAATATTATAAAGAGGAAAGATTTGTATTTTTGTATGTAACGAATAGGCTCCGAAACCACTGGACCGATTTGAAAAATTCTTTCACCATTAGAATGCTACATTATCCCTGCGTAACATAGGCTACATAATTCTCACGAATTCTCACGGGAAGGAAGTCCCGAGCGGGATGCTAGTGTTTAAGAAAATTCGTTTTCGAAAGGCGCGCGGTCCACCAATCTGCATTAGGCTAGTGTGGTGAACTTTGGCCTAAAGTGTATATCCCTTTGTGTTTCTAAGGGAGATCTGTGCCCCTCGAAGGGAGGGCGTATATGGACTGATAAAAGAAAAATATATAAAGGTAGTGATACACATGTCCAGCTCTTTTATCACCAAACTTTTTAACTCATTTTATCTCTGAAAAGACGTAGCGTAGTTTTGCCAGCCTCTACCTCTGTGTCTGATATGAAACAGTGTTACTTGAACCTCTGACTGTAACGGTTGTGTGATTCATCAAAAGCCAAGTGATTTTCGTAAAAAAATACGCAAAGATAGGGCGAAAAGGAAGAATCTATATCTTGTGTACTCGATTTGTGTAAGATTTAGTCGAAAAAAACAGAAAAAAGTTTATAAAAAAATTGTTCTAACTCGATAGTTTTCAAATTTTCTAGATACTGGAAAATTAAGTGTTTAATTTTAAAAGTAAGTAAAGATGAAATAACTTAAAGTTTTAAATAAGAATTTGTAGAACTGTTTTTGTTACATATGTTTTTTTTTGTTAGTGATATTAATAGCATTTTTACATAGCGTACCCTTGTCTAGATCAATTTTCTTGTAAATTGTTGCTTTAAAATATTAATACCATAATAATAAATATGTTAAATAATTTGTCAAGACTTTTAGTTATAGGATAGTTGGTATCTTACAAGCATGAATATTAAAACAAGTATGTTTTTTGGGGAAATACTATTCTTTTATTCTAACTGTGTTTGCTACATCAGTTTTTAAGAAATTTTCAATTTAATCAAGCCATAAGTCTAAAATTAAAGATGCAGTATAACCCCCAGAACCAATTTTGATTAAATATACTTAGATAAGAACCATCTCGACTAAATCGGCTTTCAAACAACAAAAAAACGCATCGAAACCGGTCCATTCGTTTAGGAGCTTCGATGCCACAGACAGACACACACTTTAAATTTATAACACCCCTTTTTTGTCGAAGGTTAAAAACAAAACTTGGACATAATCTACGAAATTACGAACTGTGCTCCTGTGAACAACTGGTTCATTTAAAAAGCGATGAATTCAATGGTTTCTTTTTGCCAGGTCAACTGTAGTTCGGAGAATTAAGAATAATAATTTCTTTCACAATTGACAAAGTTTCTTATCGCTATCAATGTCAGAGGCGCAGTTTGCGTGAATAGTCGCTTAGTAAAGGACATTGAAAATAATGTACCTCTAAATATGCAAATGCAGCCTTTGCTAATACGCGGCGAGACATCTATAATATCAAATCCACTTTTGTGTTTCAAAACTCCAGGTTATAAATCCCGCAACGAAAGGATTTGTAAAAATTTCCACGGGAACTGAGCAAGTGATGAAAAGGAATTACAAGTATATATGTTCGAATGACCATAATATTCTATCAAATGGAATACGAAGCTTGATTGTCTATCTATCTATACGCTTGAAATTTTAGCATGAAACTTTTAAGTCGCAGGCAGAAAGCAAGTCTCTTCATAAAACAAAATTAAACATTCCAATCCTTGTAAAATTCTAAAAAATCCCTACATAATCATAAAACCCCAAAAAAAGAGGACTATATCACGATTATTTTATGATTATAACCCTGCAATGATGTTTAACAATTTCCCTCTAATATTTCAGGTAAATACAACGTCATGGTCTCGTCACCGGTAATATGTAAACCATGTTATCGACATTGTGATAAAAAAAGTGATTCATAGAACCCAAACAAGTGCATTAGTACTCCCACTGCATTCTTAGTGACAAGTGAAAGTGCTGACAAAAATGGCTTCTCAAACAGTGTTATTAGTAACTTTGATGGCGTTAGCAGTAAATGCTACCTTAGAAGATGGACAATGTTGTCCTTCCAACGAAGCTATATTGCGAAGGAGGGTAAACCCGTTCTATTGTTGGGAACCTAAGTCGAACAAAACTTCATATGTCACAACGCGATGTAATGATACGGGAATACTTATGCCGACCAATGAAATAGACTTCCATGTTAATTATGCAGGGCAGTTGGTCATAAGAATGCCAAATTTTGAAGTGGAATATGATCCTGGCACGTAAGTATATTCCGTTGAAAAACTTCTTGTGAAATTTTATTTCTAAATCGGCATTTTGTTTTGTTTACACTATCTATCAATCCTTTAAAAAATGGCGTGCAAAATCGTAATTTTTTTTTTCAATTTCCGAGTATTTTAATCAAAATTTAAATATAGAATGGCGAAGAAGCCAATATCAAGTAGAGAAACCCTTTATGGGTTGTAGTACGTCAGTCTCGTCCATTGATCACCTGGGTGCACAGCTAGTAGGTGACGATGACATTTTGGAGCACTAAGATGTTATGTTATGACCCCACACACCCCTGTTTACCCAATACTACAGTACACTCAAGGTTAGGTAGTACTTGAGACGTGACATAAGATTTTTCATAACACGTGTGTATCTCACACAATAAGGGTACAAAATCTTAGGTACTAAACTTGACTTTCTATTGAGTGCATGTGTGGCATACCGAGATACGTGCACTAGAGTTCAGGAAGCTTCTCTGTAAAATAGTCAGTAATTAAATTTTTCTGTTTCGCGGAAATCCCTTCCGCAAATAGTTCCTGTTCATATTTTTTAAGGTTTAAAATAAATCGTCATCAGCCCATATACATCCCCGCCAAGGGACACGGGCCTCCCTTCGTACGCTGGCCCAATGCGGGTTGGCGGAAAGTAGAAAATTAATACTTATCATTTTATTCGTTGCAGCTTCTGTGTAGGAAATATGACGAACATCAGAGATGTAAATTTTAGTAAAATACAACATGTGGCCATAGTGTGTTATAATCAAGAAGTCAGACTAATAGATGAAGAAATTTATGGGTTTTGTATGATATTATCGACCATTTTACTTCTCATTACGGCGTTTATTTATACAGCACTACCAGAGCTTCGGTAAGTTTTAGTATTTTTAATTTTATTATAACCTTAATCTCGTCAAGGGTGGAAAAGAGACATGGATGGGCATAGGCGCCTACTTGTAAACGCTTTTTCAGTATAAATCGTTGATAAACTCTTAACTTCTTTATCGTAATTTTCTCTTTCATACGATATTTAATTAAATGAAACAGTTGAATTTATTACAGTTACAGTTGAATTTATTTATTTTCGTGTAACGGCAACCCTAAAATCGAAAAATCGTAACCAAAAATTTAGAGTTTTCCGGGATTCCGTCTAGATAAAACGTAATTCAAATATGTGATAGAGGCTGAAATTAAATCCTTTGCTGTGCGCGTAAAAAACATGCTGAGAAAATTATATTCTGCTTGCTTAACCTCAAACTATGATAAAAAAAGATTGAGAGAACTATACGCTTGCGCTTGAATACACTATCCAAAGTATAATTTAGATGTTTACGATTACTACTAGTACCTATGACTCAGCCACGAAATGAACTAAATTTAGCCCACAAACATAATAATGCTCTGTTTGATTCCTCAAAAAAATGTAACCCAAAAAAGTAGTTCATGCAAACATAGTCGCAAGCTAAAAATAAAGAATGTTATAGAGGAAAATACTGAAGTATGACATAGCCCTCACGAGGTATCTCTCTTTTCATCAGAAAATGAATGAATCAGTATAAGATTCGGATACAAAAAAAAATATCCCATACAATTTATTTTCTGTGACGTGAAATGATTCATTCCCAACATAACTGATTCACTTTTTTATGGTATGGTAATTAATAAAAATGTATAACAGAGCGTAATTTCATTAAATACTTTATTTACGGTCATTGTCGAATAGTCCATAGGTTTTAGGAGAAAACACTAAAGCGGAGACAAATAGCGGAAGTTTAAAATAAATTAACATTTTCATTCATATTATTCCGCAAAAAATCTACGAACCAGTCTATGAGATTAGTTTGTAGAATCAACGAGAGCTATTTAAACAATGCTTTATTTTCTACATCGATCTGAACCAGACATGTGTTCCAAAAATAAAATCGATTGATCTGAAAATAAAATTTAAGATAGCGCAGTGGGCGGGAATCTAACTCCACCGATATCGTATCACAGACAGACAAAACGCGCATAAATCATGTTTGATAGTTATTTTATGTTTTATTTGGGTTTAGTGTTTGCATGGCGCTATATCCGGCCCTATTGACGGATTTTTGATAAAAGCTCGATGAAGTTATTCTTACTGATAAATTATAGATGTAAAACGGCCGGTTTAGCCGGTTTGGTCGAGTAGTAGTAACGCTGCGTCTTGATCGTGGATCCTGGGCTCGATTCCCAGTCGGGATAAATATTTGTGTAAAAAGGAGGTGTTTGTTCGTGTGTCTTTGTGTATGTTTCAAGAGTACCACGACATATAGGAAAACTTTAGTGTGGGCCTTTGATGTGTGGCGCTATCAATCGACTGTAT
Organism: Aproaerema taeniolella; assembly: GCA_949987775.1. Lineage (NCBI taxonomy): Eukaryota > Metazoa > Arthropoda > Insecta > Lepidoptera > Gelechiidae > Aproaerema > Aproaerema taeniolella. The sequence continues at coordinate 8,291,365 of OX465262.1, forward strand.
TCAACTCTCCTGTATGCAAATATTACGTCTGTGTGCCTAAATTCACCTCAATTCTCTTTGCGGGACCTATACGTGGGGTCCATACTCACATTATAAAGAGATATTTTTTTTTATGTTACAGAGATCTTCAAGGAAAAAGTCTAACAAATTTTTGCTTGAGTTTGGGAATTGGTCTCGGCATTTTAGCAGCCATGAAGCTTGTGGCATATTCTGATATGAAGTTATGTGCCACTAGAGGTAACAAACACGTTATTGAATAAAATATATATTATTAATAATTAATAGGACAATTTAAATCAACGAAATAGCGACGAGCAATGACATCATTAAAGAAAAACTCTAGAAAAAAGATAAACAACATTTTGTTAACGATATATTTTTATACTTATAAAATCGCCTATATTGTGCCTATATTCCTTTTCCTAGTAGACAGAAAGACAAGTGGTCTCGTGCAGAAGCGCTTGCAAATTGTCTTTTTTTTTTGTATGTATGTATTTATTTATTCTTAATTGTATAGTGATAATACAGAGGATTGCCTAGTTGGTGATGAGCCAGTCTTGTAAACCGAAGGTTGTGGGTTCAAATCCTGGTGCGGGCCTGTACCACTAAATTCGTCTTTTCGGATTTATGTATGGATTTCTAATTATCACTTGCTCAACGGTAAAGGAAAACATCGTGATGAAACCCGCCCGTCCAAGAAAATTTTCGAAAGACGAGCGGTCCACCAACCCGCATTGGGCCAGTGGACTGTGGCCTAAATCCCCTTCGTGTTTCGAAGGGAGGCCCGTGCCCCTCGGTGGGGACGTAAATTGGCTGGTAAAAAAAATACAGAGGATTACTATTTTACAGTAATAGGAAGTTTATAAAGACAGACTTATCCCACTAGGGGATTTCTTCCAGTCAACCTAGTAAGAGTTATGGAATCTCTAAAAAAATGAAAAGTGGCATTGAGAATGTCTCTTTTAAAGTGGGTTAGCAAGAAAATGTACATACATTCATAAATGTACGTACATAAATCGTTGCTCGTGACTACACAAAGAAAATAACGATCAGACCAAAAATGTTAAAAATAAACAGAGGAGTGGTTCGTCTCAAGTTCAATGGAGTGGCTAAATGTTCTCGGTCGCCGTAGCTAGGTGATAGGGTTGGCAATGTTTTTTTTATTTAATGGCAAAGTAACAAAGTAGATAAGTGTCAGCAACATTTTATTTTTTAAATTGAGGATGTGATCAGCTGATTTGCCTTTGTATGGGAAGACGAAATATTTTTTGTGAAATTTGTATTGGTTTCTTGGGGATAGTTGTCAGTTCTATGGAGCGAATCATCCATTAAAGCTTTCGCTAGATTATTTCAAATCACCCAGCTAATTTTCTAAATATTTACATATCAATATTGCATGCGACGCTTATTGTGTTAAAATTCCTAAGCATGAAAATAAATGAAGATTATTTTTTGTTTTTGTTTGAGACACACTCCTTTCAGTTAGGCCAACGTCTTACCTTTTTTAAACGATTTATAGTCTTCTTATATATAAAAATGAATCACTAAATCTGTTGGTAAGCGCAAAACTCGAGAACGGCTGGACCGATTTGGATGATTCTTTTTTTGTTGTGTTCCTTATTGTCAGGAGAAGGTTCTTATGAAAGAAAAAACTAAAAAAGTGCCACGGGAACGAAGTCCCGGGCGGAAAGCTAGTTTCAAATAAAAAAAGGTACGAAATAATGATTGAATCCACATTGAATCATAATAATTTTGTTCTCTTTCAGGATTCCTTGCCTACTTTTTCGTAATAGCTAGCTTTTTTTGGACGAATGCCATATCGATTCAAATTTTAATTAGTATCAAGTAAGTATATCATTTATTTTAATAAAATGAATGCGCATCTAAATTTAAATGATGCATTTCTCTTATTTTTAGTTTAGAGCATCGAACACTTTTAGTGCTAGAATGGATATATTATAGTGTTTATTTATGACTGTATTTTTATTTATAAAAATCTTTATTTAAAGATTTGGGAGTCATTTAAAACGACATACAGTTCGCAAAAACAGAACATGATTTCTCTTTCTCAAAAATGCAAAAAGAAAACGAACAAAAACATGGCTCGACGTTTTTTTTAACAAAAGTTTGGGATAGCGGGAACGAGAATTCTTGAAGGATTTAATTTCTTCGCCTAAACACAAAAAAAACTGAACACTTAATCAAGTCTGAACACTATGATTAAAGAAAGCTTTGGGAGGCAAATGAAAATTTTAATATTGGGAAAATCATATTTAGGGGAATCAGCATCTAAAGTTACTTAAATGATTTGAATTTGGTGTTTTCAAAGTGACTACACAGAGCGTAAGAATGTTAATATTTATTTTAAACCTTTGTGTTACCTATATTTCAGGCGCCCGACAGTCATAAACTACGGATGGAAAGAGTTTATGTACTACGCGATATACGCGTGGGGTTGCTCAGCTATATTGACAATTGCCATGGCCATAGTGAACTTCATCCCTGGAGACCATCACAAGCCTGGCATTGGATTGAATCATTGCTGGTTTTTCAGTATGTATCTATTAGTGGCTAAAGTGTTATCCAAATCCTACTAATATTACAAATGCGGAAGCTTGTGAGGATGTATGTTATTCTTTCACGCTCAAACTACTGGACCGATTTTGATAAAATTTGGTATGGAGGTAGCCGACACCCTGTATTAACACATATACTACATAATTTTACCGAAATCCCACAGGAATGAAGTCCCGGGCGGAAAGCTAGTGATCAATAAATTGATTCGCTATTCGCTTGGCCATTCCAAAGCAATCGGTAATTTAAATCACATAAGCCGCAAGTCTTCTGCCGTTGAACTTCTCTCAAGGACCTACAGTCTCCACATATTGTTTCTGAGAATCTACTCTATAAAACTACGATCGACGTACGACCGATAAATGTCACTATCTGTCACTGTCATCTGTATAGCGCAAGAGAGAGATGTACTGACATCCATCACTGCGAAATATCGGTGGTAGGCTTACAGAGGAGATGCCCTGGTGCCATTCCCATCTTGCGAATAGAAATTAGCTTGGGGGATATTCCGACTCTTTCATATTGCCGAAAGGAACAAGTTTTGGTAGTATTTTCTTACCATGGATTTATTTATCTTTAAGAATGTTTTTTTTTCAGATCAAAAGCAGCAGTGGTATTACATGTACAGCGTGATGTCAATCCTCATCGCGATCAACGTGTGCATATTTATGTACACCTCGATCCAACTATGGAGGCACTCGTTTTCATCGAGCCATGTCAAGGCGCTGCGATACAAGTATGTCCTATGAATTTTACCACTCAGACTAATTAATTAGACTAAAATATTGGATGACTTTAAATTTGGTAGTGAAAATTAAGTTGGATAAACTGAACAACTTTATGAAAAAAAAATATCGATCAGCCGATTGCCTTTGTTTGACGCGTACTATCCTATCTTTGTGAGTATAGGAATAAGGGGTTCACGAGAAGGCCTGCTACGTTGTATCTACGTTTTCCTACGCTGGGCAACAATCTGCAAGGACGGCAAGTCGGTAATGCAGACTGGCCGATCCTTTCAACACAACTAATGGCCTGTAATTAAATTGAAATTATTTATTTCAGTGTAAAATACATTCATATTACAATTATAAATAAAATAAAATAAATAAAAAACAAAAGAGAAATGTCCAACAATAACAAAAACAAATAATAACTCCATATCAGCTAGATTTAGGGAGAAAAGGTGACTATGACTTGCAGTTCGACCCACCGCTGCAACGTAGGCGAGTCCCACCGCTCGGACAGTGCTCATGATGCTATTTGTGGTACGTTGCAGTCGACATAAGATTGAAGCACTTCTCTTCCTCATTATTGCATAAAAATCATCTGTCTGTGCCGAAGCGAACATGGTGGAGGCGCTACAAAACCGCGGCAGCCCAAGCATAATCCTGAACGCATTGTTGTATTTATTTATGAATGTGATGTCGTGTTAGGTATCCCTAGTCAAGTGATGTGTGGCGAACTTGGCTAACGTGCAGAACTTGGTCCAAAACTTGGTTGTAATGAATTAATTGTTAATCATACTCATATCGTGTTCAAAGGGTACTCTTGTTTTAGGCTCACGATGACGATCAGATTATTCATTGTGATGGGCGTTGGATGGGTTTTCGAGATGATTGGTACACTCGTCAAGTCGCACGTTATTTGGTAAGTAAATTCGATTATATTTGTAAACGATACTTCAACGTTTTACAATGCAGTAGGCGAAGAAACCATAAAAAAGATTTATTGCATTATAAGAAGCACTATATTTCTGACTGGCTAGTCAAATTTCTTTTTGCGTCATCAATTTTCATCAGTATTCTAATTCCTTTTCATATTTTTTATAATTCATTTCATATAAAAAAAACATTTTAAGACACGAAATACTGATGATAGCAGAACTTTGTTCTCTAAAAGATGCTTATCTAATCTGTCACCTATCTCATTAATATTTACTATAACTTCTTAAAATAACTTACGGCACGTGTGACTTATGTGCTACGTAACAATGCAGTTTGTTCAATCAATGGCCTATTTCAGAGCACTGCATTGTAAATAAATTTAATGATATATATGATGATGCCTGTTTAAAGTGTAAGGACCAATCAGAAGTACAAAACTGTGCATACTAATTATTACGGATATTTATAATAATTAGTTAGTCATATGTATATTTAGACTTGAATTTTTAAGTTTTAATATCGTACTAGCTTTTTCCCGCGGCTTCGCTCGCGCAAAGAACTATTTTAGTCACCCATTTCATTCTTGACCCCTTAGGGGATGATTTACGAACACTTCTTTGCTTTAAGGTATATCTTGACAAAGTTTTGAGTTACAATGTCCAAAAAATTATTTTCGTCATAAAACTCGAAATTCAACCCATAGGGTCGTGCACCCCCCCTAGGAGTTGAATTTCGAAAAATCATTTCTTAGTGCTTGCGTATATCATAAAAGACACCTTTTTGCCAAATTTCAGGTTTCTAGGTCTAATCTAAGGGTTTGGGCTGGGCGTTGATAAAGTCAGTGAATCATGATTCATGACCTCCAATTTTATATAATATCGTATATGAGACCAAGCCAAATCAGACCTTAGGCTTCAATATATTATCCTGAGTTATAAGAAGGAATTATATTTTAAGTTGTTATAAAATATTTCATGTTGTTATAAATAAATTTCAGGACTCACCATTGAACTTGGCACCCATTTAGATCTTACTTCTTTTGTCGTTGACGTCAATAACCAGGCATATCATAATATTGCACTTGGCTCTCATTTCACATTAATTTGTATTTTTGATGGGATTTTATCTAAGGGCGTCATGAATAAGAGTGTAACTACTTCAATTTTGTGATGCACAAGGTGACCCACGTGTTGTCACATGTTGATAGTTTCGTGAAAAGTTCTAGGCGAATTAAGATTTTGGAGCACTTAGATGTTTTGGTTTACATAGCCCGGGAAGACCTTTTCTTTGGTACATAAGGATCTATTAACAACTGTATAATGGATGAGAGTTTAACTAACAACTTATTAAAAAAACTGCTTGCAATGGGCGATGTATTTGATGACTAAACTAAATATTAATGACTGTGACGAAGGAAATACAAGTACCCTAGAAGAGTCATGCTGTTATACGGGTCCAGGATATTCATTTTCAAAGAATTTATGTGACTAAAAGGTTAATATCGTCCGTGTCGAAATTAAAATTACAATCAAGAATATGTCTCATTCCGTCCGCCCACCAGGCAAGATTACTGTTTGCTTTAGATATTAGATGATCTAAGACCATAATCCGTGATGACTGGCTAACTAAATCAATACAATTACGAATTAATAGCCGACAACGTTTTTAAGTACACACGCAAACACATGTTGATTTTGACGTCGCCCTTATCTCACTCGTGATAGCACCGGCTTTCGTAGTGCAAATGGGTAACCTGACATGTTGCTGTCTGTGTACAATGACCATTAAGTTTCTTTATACGTGTAAGTTTTTATACTGTTACGATATGAACTATTCTGCTATTCTTTCTGCTTTATTATTTGTGTTGGATATATTGTATGTGTGTAATGTAGTTTATGTAAGTATATTTATGTATGTATTTTTGCACCGACACTTATATGGTGTAATATCATCTTCTCCACACCCAAAGGTTGCCGATAAGATATTGCTTCTTAGCAATGGAGCCGCCTTTTGTACCCTAACTTTATTTCTGTCCATAATGTAACTTTTACTCTGTATCATGTTCTGTAATGTTGGTGTGCAATAAAGTATATTTGTATTTGTAAAAACTGATAAGCTGAAACATTGGCTTCTGTAAACTAGCTGAACCGTGCTGACTTTGCATAAAAGTTTTAATGTAATTTATGCACATGTTTTTTTAAAGCTTAACGTGTTTGTTAACGTGTTTCCGTTTTTCATGGGGTAACAACAAAATGAGTTTTTTTCAACAAAGTTTGTTTTAAGCTATTTTTGGTCCGCAACTTGGAAAAAAACTATTCATTATTTATAATTTTAAGGAGGTACAGAGGTCAGCGCATTAGGTTACTCCATTATAATTGCAAAACCGCTTTCTAATTAACATTTAGATTGTGGAGATTTCTGATTTCAAAGAATATTGTATACAATTTGATCAGCGAATTGATAAGGCACATAAAAAATCAATAACCAGAATAAATAAAATATTATACTTCTAATTCAACAAATGAAGTCACTAATTTGTTTAAATATCCAATTACACTAAAATATTATACATAAAATTATATAATTTTCCATAAAATTATTCTATTCGTACTTTTATTACCCATAAACAAACATTTAACTTAAATGTTGTAAAACAAGTTACAGATGGTCACGTTCTTAGTTTTTACGCGTGACATGATTTGGTTATATTTGGGTGTACGTGAGGTTAACGAATCGGCAATTTTGCAAATTAGGGTTATGCCAAAGTATAGGAATATAGGCCACCATACTTTGAATGAATTTAATTGACGAAACTTATGTGGATTTTTAATTTTTATATGTTATTTTGACTTTTTTTATTGAATAAATATTTAAATTAGTTAGCAAAAATAAATCTAAATATATAAAAGGAGAAACTGACTGACTGACATATCAACGCACAGCCTAAACGGCTAAACGTAGGCACTTGAAATTTAGAAGGGACGTAGCTTAGGTACCGTAGAGGTGCACTAAGAAAGGAATTCCCGAAATTCCCACGGGAACGGGAATTAGCGGGAAAATCCTTTTGTATGAAAAATCTAAACCGCTTAAGTTAGACGCTTGAAATTTGGCATGCAGGTACCTCAGTAAACTTAAAGCTTAGTTGCACCAGGATATTGCAAAATTCCCACGGGAACGTGAGTTAGCGGGAAAAAACTTCACGCGGTTCCCGAAGTTTACGCGGGCGAAGCCGCGGGCGGAAAGCTAGTATATCAGCCTACCATAATGAACAAATTACTCGAAATAAAATGCGCTCCCTCCAACTTGTGCAGTAAGCTGATTGCTTTAGTAAGGAATATCCTTTTTTTATAATATCAGATGGGATCCTTGAGGATTCAGTGTCAACAGGTTTTGGAACGATTTATGTTTTGAAACACTAATTTAAAATCACCTCTTATCCATAAACTTAATTATGTTCTTTTGGTATTTATGTAGATTAGGAAAAGCATCATGAGGTTCTAGAACAACTTTTTTTTTCACTCTAATCCCCACACTAAGGTTTTCTCTTGTGTCGCGGGTCCCTTGGAACACACATAAAGACAAACACAAACACCCATGACCCGAGAACAAACATCTGCTTTTTACACAATGTTTGCCCCGACTGGGGATTGAACCCAGGACCCGCCGATCAAGAGGCAGCGTCACTACCACTCGACCAAACCGGCCGTCGTTGATACTATTATCAAATGAAATAAAACAGGATAAATACAATAAAATGTGCCAAAATTGCCATGACTAAAGTGTGCTAAAACATCTATGGACAAAGTGAACGTACTTTCAAATCACTTGAGTATTTGAACTATTGTATAGTCAAGAGCACAAAAAGTTTGACAAAGAAACTATGCTTTGTGACGATAAGAGCGAGACAGCAAAGAATAATATGTTCTTGACTGTACGTTCAATAGAGCATTGTATTTTGCTAATTTCAGGGTCATTGGTTCCGTTTCCTATGTAGGTTATTCGGTTAAAATATGGTCTAGATTCGTATTATCGAAGGTGCCCGAGTAGTTGAGTACCTGATTCATCGGTTTTGTCATTTCATTTTTTTAAAGTGTTTTGTACAGCACATTTTTAAGTCATTCAGTACTTTACAAAATCATATTTTTTTAAATGAGAATTCCATTTCGGTGATTTGAGTGTCTCGGTAACCATGGTTAAAATTTAATTTTGCTAGGTAATTTATTACGTAAAAGAAGTGCTACAGAATTGTCAGAAATTCTAAAATTCCAGACCCAACTACAACCCACTGCAATTTTATTTTCCAGGGAAATACTGGACATCATCAATTCACTTCAAGGAGTCCTGATATTTCTGGTGCTAGTGGTCTTCAGGAGACGAGTGGTGAAGATGATGCTTAAGCATGGGTGGTTGGACTGCATCTCTGGACCAGTGGAGCGGTGCTTGGCTGTTGGAGAAGATGAAGAAGATGTGGTGCAGCACACGATGGGCTTGACCATGGATGATACCAAGCATGTTAATGGGAAACAGTAGAAATTCGTTAAGAATTCTTCATTTCGTGTGTGTGGAGTGGTACTCTGCGTATTGCATTGTTTATGGCCTATGTCATTGAGGTAATATTACTAGCGTATAGAGCAGGGGTGGCCAACAGGTCGATCGTGGCAAGGCAAAAAATAATAATTCAGATTTATGTTTTTTCTCTTAATATAATAAAAATACTACATGATTGTGTACTGAAGTACTGTTTCATTTAAGATTTCAAGAAGATGTAATTGGTAGATCGCACAGGGTTTCGTTAGTAAACAGGAGATCTTGGGTATAATCAAGTTGGCCGCCCCTGGTATAGAGTAAACGTTGCGAACAAAATATGTAAGTGCGTGCCGAGCGCTGGGAGTGTCTCATTCATTACTCATAGATTACTTAAAGGACTTCTAATCCATGGACCGCAACGCGTGCTACAAATTAGCGATTAGCGGTGTCCTCTCTAGTGCGAAGTACTTATATCTCAACGGCCTATGTACACGTGGTACAAATTTGACAGTTCATTGAGACCATAATCATTTTGTTTTGAGTAAGTATGTCATTTGTTGTGTTATTCTCTTATTTACACAGGATACAACAAAATGGCGGTCGATCGACGAAATCTTATGCGGGAATTTCAAATAATTATTTTATTCTGAAAACTTACTATGTTATTATAATGTTTTATTAATAAGTTTAGTTTTTTTGTAAAAAAACATGTAGTTTTTGTAAAAAATCAGTTAAGCAGTTTTTTTAGGTTAGAATAGCAAACATCCACCTATTCTCACAAAACTTTCGCATTTATAATATTATTTGCAAGTAGGATATTGTGTATCGTATGTCTAACTATTTTTTTTAAGTAGTACAGAACGACACGTGTGATAAAACCGCATTGTACTAGCGTTTACTAGTCTCAGTTCACTATCGCAGTATTTATAAGTGTTTCTATAAAAGGATACGATAAAATCAAAACCAAAACATTTACATTGTCATGGTAAATGTTTGCATATGAATATATTTATGGTCATATGAAACGTGGCTGTAACTTATTGAATAATAGAACAAAGTACCTAACTATGTCAACTTCGAGGAAAGACCGTCGTATTTTCATAACAAATATTTTCAAGCTTAAATAACTCTAAAATAAAATAAAAATTGTATCAACAACGCCCAACATTTGATTGCTAATTACTTTTAAACGGCTGAACCAATTTTGATCAAATATAGCTCCGAGCCATCTCGACTACGTCAACTTTCAAACAAAAAAGCCGCATCGAAATCGGTCCATTCTTTTAGGAACTACAATTTTTTTGTCTTTAATGATAAATACGCTAATTTAGAACCATTTTAGTATTAAATTAGTCGTCTTTGTCATTTTGATAGTGAGAGAAAGAGAAAATCAATACTAAGTAGTAGATCAAGACTTGAGTCTCCTTCTGTAAAACGGGCTAAATCTTTCGATCACCAGCAACACAAGAAAACGCTCGGGAAAACCAATTGGTGAAAAAGTTTTAACCTCGGCTGACCGCCTGCATAAGCACATTCAAATAAAAGGTCATACATAGCTCAAAACTTGAAATTATACTGGCAAAACTTAAACAAATCTAATGAGAATACTTCGCTGGCTCAACGACCCAAAATGGATCTTGGCCTCCGACATTAAAGTGCGCCATTCCGTTCTGTCTTGTGCCAATTTTGACCAGTCGGGCACTTTCAACTCTTTTGAGTTGAATCTAATGAGAATGACCAAGCAAAATTGTACCAAACACTAATAGACCGCTAAAAATTGCCTTCGTTACTCGTTACAATTCAATTTATTATAAATGTACGAATCATTGATTAAAAAATATCTAAATGGGAAGGCCTTAGCAATTACCTGACTAAAGAACTAAGGCCAGTATTACAGCAGACTCAAGACTTGATCAATACTTAAGTATTAATTGTCTCTTTATCTCACTATCAAAATGACAAAGACGACTGCTACTTAAGCATAGATCAGAATCTGAGTTGCGTTCTGTAATAGAGACCTTTAACAGGAGCCCGGATTGAAACAAGATGTACGTAATAAATCAGTGAGGTGTACAATTGTACATCAGTCTTTTCATGTCTGTCTATGTCTGTCTATAATATTAGTATAGACTACAGGCAGGATGCCTGGGACTTTGTTCGCGTAAGAATTTCCTTATCCCTTGTTTATAAAAGGCTCTCTGGGCCTAATAAACTCTTTCCTTATCCCTTGTTTATAAAAGACTCTCTGGGCCCAATGAATCAGTGAGCGAGTCAGACTCTGCATTTTTTACATTTTAAGAAGATTTTGAAAAGCAGTTTTTCATTTATAAAACTGCAGTTTTTCGTTACTAAACTCGATGATATAACACGACACAACAATAACTAAAAGCTCTAGTACAGTCTATTACGATAGGCGACACGATTTTTAGCAAAATACCACCATGATTCCATGAACCCCATTACAGTTTAATCTTATTAATTAAGTAACATTTTATTATAAAACCAGTAACTAAGAATAATATGTGTGTAAAATGTTTAAGATATTTAATACGAATACACTGACATTGGCAAGATTTCCACATAAATCAATGTCTTGTAAAAATCGTGTTAAATTCTATAAGTTGGAAAAAAATGTCACCTTCATTATTTTTAGAGTTAGGTAAGTAAAGTATTGGAAAACCCTGATACCGAAACGATCTTTATTATACACTAATGCTTATTGTCTTCATAAAATATCCAATTTATGTGTACTTGATAGATAATGTTAAAAAAAAAATTTGATATACTAGATCTAAGCTATCTATACTCTAAACTATTTATAAAGAGGAAAGATTTGATTGTTTGTTTGAATTGAATAGGCTCCGAAACTACTGGACCGATTTGAAAAATTATTTCACCATTAGAAAGCTACATTATCCCCGATGGACATAGGCTACATAATTTTCCCCAATTCCCACGGGAACGGAATTTTAATGTATGCTTTGAATCCGTTCCTTAGTATTTTTTTTGAACATATTTCAGTACTAAGTTCTTTAATTGTAAACATGTTCAAAGAATTTTGTAAATAAAGGTGCTAATACACTAAAATATAAGTAATGTCATAAAAATTAAATTAGGATATATGCTTAAGAATTTTAACTCTACGTGTTACTCTAAAGATACTAATAGTTACACATTTCGTATCTTAAACATACATATAGTTAGATAGACAATAGTTACACATATTCTAGTCGAAAAACTAGCAAATCTTTATAGGATTACTCAAACATACCTAGGTTTTTCTGGACCCTGACTTCTGATACTTATCGGTTTCTAACCTTTGTCAAGAAACCAGCTGTATATGTCTTTTACTTATCTATCTAGGAGTTTTAGTGTTTATGTTTATAGCATTTGTGTATGGGACGTTGGCGTTACTTAATTTTTATAAATAAGCCAACTAAATTATATTGATTTTTAATTATAAGATCATAAAAAACCTTTTTTATAAGTGATTTGTTAGAAAAAATAGAATTACATATTTTCACAGTATATTTTTATATTACATTTTTATAACGCGTTAATTAAATGATCATTTTAATATTCTTCATTTAATTTTATACTGAACCCTTAGTTAAAACAAACCGTACAACATTTCGACGCAAACGAAACAGGTTCAAGGCGAATGAGAATCACCTACAAATATGTCATCTCTGACCTACTTTCCATACAAAAATAAAGATATTTACTAGAGGATAACCTGCTACAGATGCTGTTGATTTATACTGAGTTTAATTTGATTAAGAACAGACTTTAAAAAAAGGAGGATATTCAACTGTATGTATGTATTTAAATCCTTTAATGTATGTTCGTATGTATTTCATGTAATCTTGACTTGTTTTAAGTGGCATCCTGAATGTCCTAAATATAAAGTTTTTTTTTCTATTTCTATGTCTGTATTGTTTTTTATTTTTTTTTTCAATTAATTTTTTACACGATTACTGCCGTAACTGTTAGCCGATTTTCAAAATTATTTTTTTTGTTCGAAAGGTATTTACAGTTTATCGAAATTGTTTCAGCGCTTTTAAAAAAAATCAATAAAAACAAAAACAAACACGTAATATTTAAATGAGATTTTGTGGTTTGTGGTTACAGACATTGTTGGGATTGAAGTCAGTTGAGTCTTACGTTTTTCAACGTGGATAATTATTGATATTACCATTATTTTTCTTCTTATCGTGTAGGTATAGTCAAGTGTGTGGTGAACTTGTCTCACCCTGGCGTCAGAGTTTTCAAACCGCACAATGGCCTCTGACTTGGTTGTAACGACTGTAGCCAATCGACAACAGCCGGGACCGACAGCTTAACGTGCCCTCCGAAGCACGGAAACGCTCGTGATGAATTGCCACTTTTTGGTCACCAATCGGGTACCCTGCCTCTGCGTACCATTACCATTATTAGCGAACGACAATGAAATAACGCCGGTTCATATGGATTACTAAATTTATAATATACGGACAAACGGTAAGGAAAAAATATACAATCAATTAGTCAATCTGATAGAAACTGTCAAAAAGAAACAAAAAACAAACACTAGAGTAGAATTTAGAAAAGTACATAGGTCCGAAAAGGTCCCTAACAACCATCCGTGGTAATTATATTGGTTGCATTTTAAAGTAGGTAGTTCTTGAAAATTGTCAAGGAGGAACAAGGCTACAGAATAAAATAGTAGAAACCCGACAATCAGAGACTTAAAGGAAAAGTCACTATATCAGAACTAAATAAAAAGGCATCTATCTATCCTTTTTATCTTGACTGTAACCACAATCTAGTAAAGCTTACATGTACCGCCATCTGTGTCTATTACACTGAATCACGTACTACTCCGAAGCAAGCGGTTTTTAAGTAACTTAAAGATGGCGCCACTGGGCTATCTAGACCATCAACTGACTCGGATCGCTGACAATGAGAACAGTTCAGTTGATGGTCTAGATAGCCCAGTGGCGCCATCTATCCAATAGATCATTTACTATCTAGTAATATTAAATAAGGGAACATGAATTTTCATAAAAATTCCGCAGTCGTAAAGAGATGGCGCTGTAAACAGTGCTAATAAAAGAATTAGCTATAACATTCTATCCTAAAGGTGGCACTTCACTTGGCGTTGCGTATTCGCGAATTTGCTGTATTCGGCCAAAAATACCATGTGTGGAGAATTTATTGGTCTATATTTGTCATATTTGCACAAATATGACAAACACACAAATAAGCAAATACGCCGATCGGTTCGCTTGTCGAAGGACGAAAAATGATTATTAGACCATTTTAGACCTTATATGCCTGTGTTATTTGCCGTTGGCATCCCAAATGAAGACGTCGTATTGGTGCTGTTTGGACTACGTACGAATATTTGGACAAATACAGCGAATACACGCAACGCCAAGTGAAGTGCCACCTTTATTTTATCGTTTAAAAATAAGTTGCCAACAATGGAGGTATATTAAAAAAACTAAGATCCACTGTTCCCCAGCTTTATCCTCTTTTCACAGATTTTTAAGATCTTGGATTATTGATATTAAATACACGTTGTAAGGGACAGCTTAGCAGATATTAAGGTGGTGGAAGCTACCCATAACTATGACCAGCTACAAGCATTTATATTTTCCCGGAAACGTCAAATTAAGGAGTAAACATTTTTTGGAGGAAAATTCTACTTGAAAATAATTCAGAAGATGGGTTTCAATTTTATGAGATTACTTTAAATAGCAAAACTTCGGGCTTCCCTTCGAAACACGACGGGGATTTAGGCCATAGTCCACCACGCTGGCCCAATGCGGGTTGGTGGACCGCTCGTCTTTCGAAAATGAATTTTCTTGGACGGGCGGGTTTCATCACGATTTTTTCCTTCACCGTTGAGCAAATGATAATTAGAAATCTGTACATAAATCCGAAAATATGAATTTAGTGGTACAGGCCCGCAGGATTTGAACCCGCGACTTTCGGATTACAAGTCCGGCTCATTACCAACTGGGCTATCACCGCTTCACAGAAAGTATTGTTCCCTTAGTAATTTTAATCGGGGAATTCATAAACGCACTTTGAAAGTAACTTTACACACTTTAAAATGTTTCGCGTTAAAATGAATTGAATGCATTTAACAGGAAATTATTCGATCGCGAAAGTTAGTGGACTTGCATAAAATCAGCAGTCGAGTCAATGACATCACAACAAATTCAATGTCAAGGCTACTAGAAGTTTATGTTTACTTGTTATATAAAAGCTGTCAACGGCTTCTAAATACGACTTTGGAATTTACTACGTAATTCTAATAAAAGTGGAGACTATATATTTACTACGGAAGTATAAATAGTGACTAGTGAACGAATTAAAATCATAGTATATAGCTTTTTGAAGATAGAATTAAAATTTTGAACAAATCTCTCCGCATGGTAACAAATCAAGATTCGATGCTTCATAAATGTAAGTTATAAACAAAATTAAAAATAATTAGAGAGTTATTAATGGTATAGTCATCAGAAAATACCAATTGATATGGATTTAAAAAACAGGAAAACCGCGTTAACTTAATGACTACTAAAAATAAACGAAACAATCGTTTTTATGGAGCATGTATTTTTGCTAATGAGATTCTATTTATCGCTCCTTTGGGAAATCCAGGGATTTTTTTTGTTGGCAACATGCCCACCTTGTACGATAGATAGGGAGCTATTGGGAAACTCCGGGTTAACTATTTTATCTGAATAAAAATTGTCGATATTTCATTCTCTAAAAACTGGAACGTTAGCAACAATTTATTGGTTGAAAATTCGTGCGCGCATTCTTGGAAATTTTCAATTTTCCGTCAAATTTTCAGGCCAATAGGGGTGGAAATTTTTCAAAGTTTTCTACACCTATAATCTTTATGAAGTTGTTGTTTGATAGTTAACTTTCGCTAATAATTATAGGAGGCGACTTGCCTCCTAAGCCTCGATTTCCGGGAGTGGCAAGCGAATATTCGAAAATCCTTGAATGCAGTTTTCTTCCTATTCAAAAATAAAGGAATGTTTTCTTTAAGTACAATTTTTCTATCTACAGTATTAAGAATACTTTCCCTCCATGTGGCACTAAAAAATTCCACCCTATATTACTGCAAAGTTTCATTAAAATCGGTCCCATAGTTTTTGTGTGAAACAGAAACAAACATCTATAAATACAAACTTTCGCGTTTATAATATTAGTAGGATAGGTAATTTAAGCAGACCAAACCATAGTTGAATAATAATTAGTTTGTAGACAGAAGAAATTATGTAGCCTACGTTGCACAATTAACATGTCTTTGTAAAAATTAGTTTGTCCAAAAAGTTTGTAAGTAAGCGCGTGAAAAAGTTTGGAATTTTGAATTCTGTGTTGGCTGCCGACAAAATGAAATAATTTGAAATAAGAAGAGAAAAAAAGTTTTGTAAAACAAATGACGATCTTTTCACCAATGGTGGTCTTTTCTTCTCATTGCTTGCAATTCATTTTCAATTGATTGTTTTTTCTTTTGTTTGCTATTATTTAATTGGTATTTTGTGAATAGTTTGTTAGTTTTGGTTTGTTTTTTATCTTTTTCTTATCCTATTCTTTGTGTTGTTGGCCTCGTTGTGTTGGTTGTTGGTCATATCGCTGAACATTAAGTTCACCAGGTATAAACCTTAAAATACTAGCGATTATAGAATATTGTAGCGTGTTACATAAACTGTAACCATAAGCAAACTTCTTTTGATTGAAGTTTTGTTCATTTCAGAGTCTGTACCTACAGTCTGTAAAAAAAGTCGAAAAAATTTTGGTACTTACCTATGTGTATTGTCCTATTTTTTATTATTGTTAGATTTATTTTCGTTACAGAAATTATTTTTCTGTCGATATTTTCTGTAGCTGAATATTTGTTTCAAAGTCTGTACAGTACAGTTTAAGATAGCTGTAAAAAAAGTCTATGAGTTTTGTCCAATTTTTTATTGTTAAATTGTTTGCGTTTATGGAAAGAATTTTTTTGACGATTGATAAGCATGTGGCGTGACATATGTCATTGAACTGGAACACTAAAAAATTCCTGGATATTCCATTGAATTTGTTTTAGGCACGTTTGGGTCTCGAATAGATTGCAGCAATATGTTGCATGAAAAACAACAATTAGCGATCTCAGAATCTTTTTTTGATGTTTGATAAAAGATTTATAAGGCTGTCATTTCATCGTTAGTCGTTTGAGTTACAAAAGAGATTTAGTTTAAATAAAAATGGGGCGTGTTATATGTCATAATACTAAACACTAAGCATACCTTGCTAATCTAGATAGTTGTAAAAAATAAATAAAAAAAATGATAAAAGATTTAGGATTTATATCGCCCCATAATTACATCGTTAGTCGTTTGTGTTAGAAAAGAGATTTTCCTTTATTTTGAGTTTAAATTAAATGTGGTGTGTTATTTGTCATAGTAATAAACACTAAGCATTCCTTGATATTTTATTAAATTCGTTTAAGCGATTTGGGTCGCATAGATCGTGTTGTATAAAATACACCACCAAGCACTCTCAGAATATTTCGTTTGATGTTTTGTTCATTTTGCAGTCTTTGTATAGTTTGAAATATTTGTAAAAAAATAAGTTTTGAAAACATTCATATTGTCCTTGTCTTTTACTGTAAGGTGTTTGCCTTAAAGAAAAAAAAATCTGTAGTTTAAGTTTAAATAAGAATTTAGCGTCATATCACCCATGTATTAAATTACTAAAACTCTAAACCTTCCTTAATATTATATTGAATTTTTTCAGACGAGTTTGGGTCTAGAATAGATTGTAGCGTGTTACACAAAATACAAAGCTAAGCAATATCAGAACCTTTTTTGATGTTTCATTCATTAAGAAATCTTTGTACAGTTTGAAATATTTAGTTTAAAAAAAAAGAAGACTTGAAAACATTTATATCGTCTGTGTTAAAGAAGAGATTTTCCTTTCGTCTGAGTTTAATTAAGAATGTGACATTGTGACGTGTCAGGTGTCATAGTACTAGAACACTAAGCATTCTTTGATATATTCTATTGAATTTTTTCAGACATTCCTTGATATCTCTATTAAATTCGTTGAGGCCATTTTGATGGTCGAGTAGATTGTAGCGTGTGTTTTTTTTTATTAGCGTGTGTTATTTTGCTGTTTTTGTATAAAATACACCACTAAGCAATCTCAGAATATTTTGTTTGATGTTTTGGTCATTTTGCAATCTTAGTACAGTTTTAAATACCATAATTTGTAAGAAAAAAGTTTTTAAAATATATGTGTATATTGTCATACTTTTACAGTGTTTTAAGAAGAAATTATATAAAAATGATTTGTAGTAATACAATACTAAGTATTTCTGGATACTTTATTGCTTTTTTTTAAATACCTTTGGGTTTTGAATAGATTGTTTATTAAATAGCTAAAGCGTCTCAGAAACTTTGCAGAATTCATAAATTTACTCAATAGTTTACGGGTGGGTGATATGACTACGGCTCAGCTAGAGTTACTTTGTGAGCACATTCCTTTGGATGGCGACTTTGCAGATGCGGTTGCAGTTTTCATTTTCCCTACTGTTAGGCAAGTTGAAGCCTACAATGCCAAAATTAGTGAGGAAAATGCCAAGTTACATCCTACATATCTAATTCAGGCGGTAGATGAATCAAGGGAAGTGGCAAGTTATGGCAGAAAACCACCAAGTAATGTGATTCCCAAAGACATCAATAATTGTGGTGGCCTGTTGCCGTCATTGAAAATTGCCGTCGAATCCAGAGTGATGTTGAGACGCAACATTTCTGTCTCAGACGGACTAGTAAATGGCGCAATGGGTATTATAAAAAAAAAATGGCCGGCGTTCAGAAGAGATCAGTGAGAAGAAGGGGAGTTACCTGAAGCCGTGTACATCCAGTTTGATGATGCGACCATAGGTACGGACGGCCGCACATCAGGTTACCACAAGCGTGCGCTCTGTGCTGTAGTAATAAGAGCGGTTTTGCAATGAAAATGGAGTAACCTGATGCGCGGGCCTCTGTACTAGGCTGAAAGACGGCAGCGGATGCATACCTATCACTCCATCAAGTACAACATTTCAAGCAATAAGAGGGTACGGGGACGTGGAGCGACGCATGCTACCTCTGATACTGAGTTGGGCGGTGACAGTCCACAAACTGCAAGGTACCACCTTAGAGAGAGCAGTGATAGATGTCGGTAAAAAAAAATTGCAAAGGGACAAATATATGTTGCGTTGAGCCGCGTCAGAAGTTTAGAGGGCATCGTGTTGTCTATTTGGACGCCAATAAACTATTGAAAAGACCCCACGAGGACACATCCCTATTAGAAATGATTAGGTTGCGAAACTTGTCTAACACATAATAAAAAAAAAACACCTCTTTTTTCAAATTCAAAATTTGAGAACCTCCTTTTTTTTTGAAGTCGGTTAAAAACAACTTAAAAGTCTCAGGAAACAGCTTCGTTACTAACACATGATAAAAAAACCGGGACTAAATAGTGAGACAAATGAACCAGCTACGATAGATAAGAACAATATGTATTTTCAGAGTTTTTTTATGAAACAGATCCAGTTACAAAGAAAATTTTTGTTTAAAGTTCATGATTTTTTTGAATTTCAATTTTTAAATTTCGGCATGGAAAACCTTCCTGTTTAAAAAAAATGGTATCCCACTATAAATGTGCTTAGTTTGAATACTGTGCACTATACAATTTAATTTTTTAACTTTAGGGATCGTTCAACAATTACGTGATCATTTTTGGCCGTTTTTTAACCCCCCCCATGTCATCACAGTGTAATCTTTTGTTTTAACCCCCCCCCTCGCCTTGATTACGTAATCTTCGTCCGTGCTTAAAATGTTTGCTGTTGATTAGCACTGTGTTTCTATTTTTTATTCTAATTTTGAAAAGAGGGTGTGTCATTTAACTGTTAACTATAAAGTTAAATCAATAAAATAGATTATTCTAAATCTAATCATTGATTCTAACCCCCCCCCCCCTCCAAATAATCCAGATGTATATATACAACCACCCGGCCCCCCTCCCCCCTTCCGATGATCACGTAATTGTTGAATGATCCCTTAGTACTTGTAGTTGTGACGTGTATGAGTACAGTAAATATATATACCTACTCGGTTATGTAGCTGTTTTCAGTCGATGTAACAAAAATAAATCCCTGCAATTTTGGCTAAATTTAAAACTATGTCAATGTTTTAAAAATGATATATTTTTGGCATACCTTCAAAAGTGCATTTTTATAGTCTAGGAGACGTACTCTAAACGTATGGATACATTTTTTTCATTTTTTCTTAGCAACTTAAGTGGTTTTACTAAATTCTCCTTCGCATTCACAATATGTTGTTGTTGTACTAGCGAGCGTAGAAATTGATCGCGAAATTATGATGTCTGGTTCTGGCTTATATACCTATACAATATAAATGTTATATCAGCTATCTATATTGCAACAATACACATATAAATGACTTAGATTTCTGAAAACCTTAAAAACATAAAAAAGATTGAAATTGCCTTAGGAAAATTTCACTAGGAAATCATTCAGAATGATGGTCTGAAAATCATTCAGGGTTTAAATTTTTGATAAGCTAAATCCCTTACACACTGTTGAACAAATTTCAGTTATACATTTTCATTAGTCTTTCATGCCTAAGCGGAAGATTTTCGTGAATCTTCTCTAAAATAATTTTAGGTTGTATTTGTATCGAACTGAGAACTTAACATCTTCAGGTCAAGTCAGACTTATTTGGACTTTAACCCGTAATTAGTTAGAGAAATTAGGGATGTTCTCTCTATGACATTGAACAACTTTCCTCAGGGAACTTATATGAAACTAGCTTCCCGCGCGGGACTTCGTTCTCGTGGGAATTCTGGAAAATTATGTAGCCTATGTTACTCAGGGATAACGTAGCATTCTATGGTGAAAGAATTTTTGGAATCGGTCCAGTAGTTTTTAAGTTTATTCGTTACATACAAAAATACAAATCTTTTCTCTTTGTATCTACAAAAAAAAAACAAATTTCTATGCAAAGGCAAATCAGCTGATCGCACAAACATGTTACATGGAGATGGAGAGGCAAATGTTTTTTTCATATTTCATGTTCCTTAGTGGGTTCAGTTTTGTGGGCTGATTCACACCCTAAATTTTCGCCAACTATAATCACCTAATAATCAACTATAACTATAATCACCAACTATAATGCCGGAGATATGAATGGGGTAAAAAAATGCTAGAGTGGAGACCTCGAACTGGGAGTAGAAGCGTGGGCAGACAACCAATGAGATGGGCTGACGATCTTGCCAGGATTGCAGGGAAGAACTGGATGCGAAAGACTCAGGATCGAAGAGAGTGGAGTCCAATAGGAGAGACTTACACTCAGCATTGGGTGGCCATGGTTGAAGAAGAAGAAGAATCACCTAATATCTACAAGTTTTAAACAATAGTTCGAACCTACATACTTGCAAGGTTAACTGCACTTTTTCAAAGCGAGGCGGCAGTAAAAGTTATTTTAAGACTAAGAGGAAAATTAAGATATAAGTAAGTAAAACGGATGAAGCAATAAAAATAAATGTTATTTTTAATGTGCGTTACTGCATCACGTAAAGTTTTGCTTATCTGTCTACAATACGACATTATACATACTAATCCCAATGGGTGACTACAAGACTGAACTATTGTGTATGTTTTGGAAAAGGTGCAACTTCGGGAATACACAATAATTCTTTGGTTCTTAGTTCAGAAAAAAACTATATATCTACTAATTTAAAATAGACGTTGCTTAAGATTGATAACAAATAAAACTCACTTTGTTTATAATTGGAATGACATCCCTAACGTATTCTCAACACGGTTTAAGGTCACGATGCTTATTATTTTTAACAAGATAAGTCAAGGATCATTGAACTACCATATCACAGCTTCAAGTTCACATTTAAATTAATATTGTAATATTAATAACAATAACGTATATAGCATTCTTTTACAGGATATAGTGTGGTACCAGTCACGAATAGCACCACCCAATTGTCTTGCCATGAGAGTTGAGTAAAAAATTTCACAAGCCAGGAAACATTTCTTGTATAACAATTTAACAATATTCTGATCGCCCAAATACACTATACAATTTAAACTGTTTTTCCTAGCACAGGAAAGTGTAATATTAAAATAATTTCTTTATTTAATTTCTGTACACATTCAACTGACTAGTATTTAACAAGCATTCTACTTTTCAAGTTACCTTCTTTAGTAAAAGTTTAAAAAATAATGCTTTCGTCCTATTATACATATATCTTTACGTGGACAGCATAAGTACATCATAATTCACATTAAAGAGGCAATACAAATGTTTCATTTATCACACGCCAGAGTCAATTTCATTGATGGCGAGAGTAACAATCACTCCCTTTTACGTTAGTTCAGAACTGTAGCACGTCGGCTCCTATACTATAACCATATTCGCAATAAGTTGAAAACAAAGTTCTTGTTCGAACTCGGCCGGCGCGGGCGACGCACGCGTTCAACGTGGATTTTAGCCAAACATCGATTTTTCACTATTGATGTTATATTTGAATATTCGATAACAATATCAGTGTTTAAATAACATCATTCGACTATCGTTCGGGCGCCTGTCCGAATAAGTGTGTCGTACTTCCAATAAATACAGTGATATTATAATAGTCAAGTGATAGACTGAAATGAAGGTAAGTCATATTGTCATCACGATTTACTTTCTTTACCTTTACAGCTTTACAGCGTTTAGCTTCAAGGGAATTAAATTGTTTCATTTATTTACTTATTTTTATGTCGATAAACTCGTCAAAAAGTATTTAAGCGGCATGTTTTAAGTAACGTATCTTTTTTTTTAACCACGTTTATTTTTGAGGGTGCATGATAGCATCACATTATTTCTATACCAAGTCAATGTGGCTATAATAATTAAATAACCAGAACAGTACATAAAGACAAAGAATTCCCAGTTCATAACAGGAACTAAATATAACTACCACTTGAAACAAAAATAACAAAATTACTTGTATGCGTTTGCATCTGTTTCAATTTTAACGCAAGGCAATTTAGTAACTTAATATGTAAAATGCTTTCAGACATTTCCATAAGTTTTAACTTGAATGAAACTCAATATTTACTTAATTCACGCTTTAAGTACTTTGCAGAGTTGAATAAAAGAGAATATATCACAGTATATAAAAAAGTACACTGACATTCACTTGTCCACCTCAAATATCAATACACTTGATAACATACACGCTGGTATTAGGGTAGGTAGAGCATTCAGTGACCAACACATATAATGTAATACATAATTAACGCCACGCACTCAAAGTACTATACTGAATTCCCTATTTTAATGGGTGGGTTCTTTGTGATACAGCCAAACACAAAGTCTTTCACATATCTGTTGCTTTCTTGAATTCCATCATGAAAATGATTAATTAAATTAAATATTACAAAATTTATAAAGCAGGCTAACAAATGTTGCAAACTGTTATGAATATAAATATTTTTCAAAATATACTAGGCATTTGCAAGACATATAAATATTTCATAATAAAGTCCATTTAGATTGCAAACTCAATTGTCTTTCTTTCTATTGTTATCTAATGCTTGATATTAATACCTATATATTGATTAAATAATTCAATAAAAATAATGATGATTCTACCTCCTTCTATCTAAATAAATAATGAATTATATTTTAAATAGCGGCACTGGACTAATCTTTGTTTATTTAAATCCCAACTGAAGAGAAATTCTCACGACAGGCTGCTCACCGTCATTTTATGTAAGTTTTAACATGTTTTAGTTAAAAATAGTTTAAACGAAAAGGCTACCCACAATCCGCCATTTCGGTTTTTGTTTTTGAATTGTAAATGGTTTCTTTTTGGACATTTTGTTGTTAGTAAGTGGAAATGCATTCGATGTATTCATATGACCTATTTAAATAAAACACTAAGTGTAAGTTGCGGTTTAACAATAATAAAATCAGCTATCAAACAGCACGAATTTGTTTTGAGGTTAACTTTAACTCACCCAAGTAAGCGAGAGTTAAGCACTCAGTGAACTAGGGCTAAGTTTTTGCGGCCCACTAAACTATACAACTGTTCCCAAGGAACAAAGGTCCAAATTTCGATATTTGAAATAAAACCGGCCAAGTGCGAGTTGGACTCTTTAAAAACCATTATCTCTTAATGATTTTTTGTCATTTTTATAAATGGCAAAAAAATCACATTTGTTTTATGGGAGCCCACCTAAATATTTAATTTATTCTACTTTTTAGTATTTTTTGTTATAGGACCAATAAAAATAAATCATCTGTGAAAATTTCAACTGTCTAACTATCACGGTTCATGAGATACAGGCTCGGACAGACTTATCTATAAAAACGAGCAAAAAAATCACGTTTTTTGTATGGGAGCCCCCTTAAACATTATTTTATTCTGGTTTTTAGTATTTGTTGTTTATAGGGAACATAGAAATACAACATCTGCGAAAATTTCAACTGTCTAACTATTACGGTTCATGAGATACAGCCTGGTGACAAACGGACGGACGGACAGCGGAACCTTAGTAATAGGGTCCCGTTTTTTCCCTTTGGGTAGGTACGGAACCCTAAAAATGGTTTTGACTCTCCGTTCAACTTATTATGTTAAATTGTATATTCAAGTGTCACCGGCTCATGTGTTAGTAATACAAAATCAATTCTCATGCGATTAATAAATTAATTTAAAAAATCCTAGTAAAAAAAAATTGCTGACTGCCTATGCGAAGTAGAAAAATACTTTTTTTAAAGTATTTTATACAAGTTCCATGAAGAAAGTTGTTCAGTTTCATTCGGAAAATCACCCTCTTAGACAATGTTTTTTATTTTTTATTTTCAGCACACATATTAAAAGCTTAGTGGTTAGAATATTATAAGTTTACTTGCTTTCCCCCCGCGGCTCTGCCCACGTGGACTACAGGTTATATCGTACCCAGCTGTGGGATAAAATGTAGCTTATGTCATTCCTCAAGGTCTAATCTATCTCTATTACAAAAATTTCATCAAAATCGCTTTAGTAGTTTAGGCGTAAAAGCGTAACAAACAAACAAACTTACATTCACATTTATAATATTAGTAAGGATTATAAGTTAATGATATGATTAAAATACATGAGTGCTGTTATGATAAAAAAAATCCAACTCAGCATGATTAAGGAAGGCCAATATGAGGGCCGGGGCTTTGTCCCTACTGAAATTTAGGAAAATCTAGCCTTAATTCTTGTTTACATCACTTTACCAATTTCTTAATTTGATGTTGTAATTTTGTAAAAATTCTATTTTCACGGAAACAGTTACTCGAAAAACGCTTTCAAACTTTTACTTCTGTAACAATTTTGTGCTGTGTATTTAATTTATTCTTGTATTTTTTACCGATTTAGCTCGGTTTTCCATGGAAAATTCTGAAAAAGCAGTTCTTAACTAACGTTTCCTACCTACTGCTGCATGTTACTTTCCTATCAGATTTCCTATCAGTTAGTGATCAAGTATGTAACCTGAGGTCGAGTCAAAGGCGGTTTGAAAACTTTAAAATTTTACCAGGCAAATTGTAATATCGCGGGAGATTATAATTTTACTAGTAAAATAGTAATATTACGGTTTTTACAATTTTGCGGTGATTGAGTCAGGATGTTTTGATTCGGATTAATTTTGCCTGCAGAATGGCGCGAACTTAATCATAATATGCTAGGCTAGTTATATTCAATTTTTCTAAATTCTCACAATACTTATTACATTATAGAGGTACGTTAGAGAACAATTAGTTAAGGTGAGCAGTTTGGTTCTGAGGTTAGCGCTGCCTCAGAAAAGATGATTTGTGTTCGATTCCCGGTTAGGGCAGTTATTTGTGTAAAAAGCTGATGTTTGTTCTCAAGTCTGGGTGTCTGTGTCTGTCTATTTGTACTTATCTCAAGGGATCCGATAATATAAGGTCACACCTCACACCTCAGTGGGCCTTTGAGTTTGTGGCGTGGGGCGTTCAAATATTCTGTGCACGTATTAACGCGTAAAAAGACACTACGATACATTTATCTACAGTGTGTCTGTCCGCCCATATGTAGCCCTTGATAACGATAGATCAGTTTACCACAAGTAGGTAGGAATGGTTGCTTGATAACGAACTCAAATGAAGCATTTTTATTAAAAAATAATAATAATTAAATAGTAATCGCAAAACAGACGTCGTTAATAGATTTATGGTATATTAATATGGATCATGTTTTAGTAGGTAACCTTTGACTTTGTATAGTTAAGATATCTACCAAAAATAAAATAAGGAATAATTGAAATAAAGACTACGAAATAGTGTTTCGTGAAATCGAAGACTTTTTTTTTTGGTTTTCTTTTTTAGTTGTTATTTTTTAGTGAAATTTTATTAAAATCAATTTCAGAACGACCGTTCGGTTCAATGATAAGTAACGCTGCCTCTGAACCATTTGTGTAAAAACTGATGTTTGTTCCCAGGTCTTTGTATTTATGTCTCTTTTTGTTTGCGTCCTAAGGGACTCACGACACAGGGGAAACTTTAAGTATGTGATTTTAAAGCGTACCAATTTTTACATAAAAGAGCAATAGTAAGCATTAATGTTTCTTACATTAAATTTTTTACCAAATTTGTACAAGCGTTTCCTGCTGCTGTTTTACGCATACATAAAATCAACTACTTATGAAAAGAAAAGTATTATATTGGTTAACAATCAGTTTATAAAACAGCTCATTTTGACACTCTTCTTTCCAAATTACACATAAATAAACAAGTAACTCGAATTTTGATCGTAAAAATAATGCTAAGGAAGTTCGGATTTCCGACTTGAAAGTGAATATTTTATTTGGGGCATGCATCCTTTAGTTTATTGATATTATTTTTTGCTGGTTTACTGATTATTATTTTACTCACAGAGGTCAGCGAAATTAGTTACCCCAGTTTTGTTACAAAATCTTTCTTAAAAGAATCTTAATAACATTTTTTCTTAGATTTTCACATAGGATGACATTTTACCATAAGCAGACTCGTCCGTTTGTCTGACGACTAAGAGTATAAATAAAATAAATTAATTTAAAAAATAAAAAACCTGACTGCGTACTAAAAACTGAAAAGAAAAAAACAAGTAAAGTTCAGTAGTCGAGACTTTTGTTATTGAATATTATTGAATAACAAAGATTTTAACAGTCGGGACCCATTATTAGGACGCCGGATTTTTTATGGGTCCCGACTATTAAAATAAATTATGTAATTTATTTTATTTTACACTTTTTAGTTAGGGTCAGATATTTATATTTGTTTATTTATTTCTCATTAGTTGTATATATTTCACTTGTATAAAAATTGAACTATTTCCGCATTAAAAGCCTATATTTAAGTGAAAATCGTAACTAACCAACTTTAAATCTTTATAGATCCTAAACGGTAATTTTGATTGAAAAACGATATGAGAAACCCTTAAATGGTTTTTAAATACCTATTCAACGATACCCAACTTGACATAGTTCATCGATTTTCATTTTTTTCTTTTTCACATTACGGCGTCCAAAATCGGCCATTTAGATTTTCCCAAATTTTTATAATTTCTATGACATTCGCGCTGTTATGACAAATTCAACGACGTATCATTTATCAAAATCGGCCCACGCGTTTGGTCTTAATAAAGCCACAAGGGTACAAATCCACATACATACAGACATACATAGGCTGATAAACACATTACCCTCCTTTGCGTCGCGCAGTCGGGTAAAAAATAGCTGCAGTAAAATGCGAAACATAAGCAAAAGCTTGTTACTACTAACGTAAACCGCATGACCACATCAAAACATTACTCTACTCATTGTCTTTGACCATTCTTACATCAAACGAAAACATTTTTATGTAACGTAAGGGTCTAGAGTCTAAATATAAACTTTTACTTATTTTAGAATTAGTAATGGTAACATTTTGAAATTTCTTCGAAAAATGTTTAGATTAGCACGCAATGCGTGCACAGCCCGCTCCTGCATTGAAACATGCAAAGGCATTACATAGGTACTAGTACATAGGCAAGAAAACAAATAGAACGTTATCTAGCCACACTCGATACAATAGTTAATTTGTACATTTTTTTTAAATTGTGTACGATCTTAGTGTCTTCTAAAACGTAAGCTGCCTTACTACAAAAATGTGAGACGGGATTTCACACGAAAGTTCAATTTTTTTATGAAAAAAATAACATTTATCGGTACTCGTTTTAAATCGGAGAAATCGTTTGATTGGTAACAAATATTTTACAAAAAACTGTCAAACTTGACATTTGTATTCGGAAACGACAATCATACTTTCTGACTTTGACTAACTACTAAAAGCTACTGGAGCTGAAACCTTCTGTCACAAAAAATCGGAAATCGAACATTGGCTTCGAGTTTCGTTAGATCTGTCAAAGTTGAAAACAAAACGTCAATAAAACTGATTTTGACTGAGTATAAAAGATATCAATCAGTTTACTGACCAATGACTTCTTATTGACCTGTATCCGAATGGTTGTGCCTACGCTAAAATAGAAAATGAGCAAAAATTCAATTAACTAGCAGGATTATGTAAAGAAAATGTAAATTAAGAATCCGTCGGCTGATGGGTAGTTCTGGTATTCGCGTGACATGTACTACGCGACCAGTTTAGTGTTGTTCCCGTTACTCGCCAGAGATTGGACCCGTTCTAGTGCACTCGACAGCATATTAAGCTTCACACTTTGGATGTGGTGTCGTTCTTAATCCGTATGCGTAAGAAGGAAAATCGCGTTTCATCTTGAACTGGTCTTGAGTGCACAGCATTAGCTACGGTCTGCGCCTTGGAAAATTTACGAGTCGCTCACATACTGGAACGGCCATTTTAATACACGCATAGCGGGTTTAGACACTGACATGATAAAAGCTTATTTAAATAAAGGTAATAACAAGCTTTCCGACCCGCGACATCAAAGTATTCAATGTCCATTACAATGTAACAGAAGCCAAAATTACTTTGGAAGTAACTTTATGTTAGTCTCTCGATAAAGGAATAACAGTGGTACCAAAAAGCATGATATTTTCAACTAGAACCATCGGTGGTACAGTTTGGTAGTACTACTGGGAATAATGAATAATGCCAGTAAAAAAATAAATCAAATAGCTATCTCACAAAACTAGTTTAACTAACCCTTACCTATAAAGTAGTCTATGGCTCAATGGTAACTTATTTTAAAATCGGTATGACTGATTTCTGACGGATATAGTATCTATTTTCGCGAAAAATGACATTACGAAATCACAAATACCTACTCGTTGTTACAGTTTAACTAAATACAACTGTTAAACCATAGCATATATATAGATTCATACAATACTTTTATTTACACACCAGAGAACAGACATATAGAAACAAAATATGGACAAACTTGACCTAAACATTTTATGAATGGTAGGTGCCATCGATACGCACAGTAGAAAACATGTACAGTACCCAAGCTAACAATGACATAAATAACTCGTCATTATTCAGCATAATAGCATAGTTACTATATTGCGAATAAGTATGCAGACGTTATAGTTCAACGTAGTCAAGAAAATGGCGGAGAAATCTTTGTACATACATAAGAAAAAAAGATGCATACAGTCGGAACCTCTTCCTTTTTTGAAGTCGGTTAAAAATAACGTACCTGAGCTACGAGATATTAGGCGACTTCAAATTAGTTCACAAAAATTAAGGATGTAAATCAGCTGATTGTTTTAGTATCGGAAGTATTTTGTTATTTTATTTCTCATATATTTGCGTACTTTTGAAATCATCCCTAAAAATTTTGAACTATACCTTTAAAGTCATCCCGTAAAGCGATTTATTTAATTTCATTGACTAATTAATTTAATATGATTTTTCCACAATAAAATATATGGCATTGTTCGATTAAGTTTGTTAGTGCTTTGGAATTTATAACCTGTAAGCTTACATATGTTTTCAATAAAAAAAATAAACATTTATACGGCACCTATACGGTTTTGCGTACGAGTATTCGATCGAGAAAATATTATAGCACCTACGATGAAACAATTTCTGTCCCTGGCGTCAACATTAATAGCATAATTGGTAAGAAAATTTAATAAATATCAAAAATCGAGAATTTATAGATAGACGCGAACAGCACTCGATTATTTTCATGTTATGACTGTTTTGTTTTTAGTCGACGTCGCCAGGTGTGATCGGGATGCAGAATGTAATGTCAAACTTTCAATGCTTGTTTAGAAAACATGACTCCTGCCATTGACTTAGTCACCAACTGATCTAGATATTTAACAGTGACCTTATTGGGTGGTTAATATAATTACCATTCGCAATTGTCACCCGACCTAATTTTTACTTTAGGGTCAAGTACGAACTGATCGTCATAAGAAAACAATCAATGCGTCTGATATTACTCAAAGCGAAGGTTAGGTGTTAGGTAAGTTAAAGTCCTACGTGAAAAACAATCAGACATACAAACAAATAAGAGTTACTTGTGACAAATTGTGGTTAATACTTGTGAGCCTAGATTGAAAAGTAACCGTTAGGGATTATAATCGTGACTGAGCGTATGAATGCAAATATTATTTCTCGGGCTAACTAAACTAAACAAAACAAGGATTAAATACAAAGTAATCCTGTAGGATACGAATGGGAATATAAAAAAAAAACTATATATTAAAAAATAATGAATTCCATTACTTTTTCTCTTGTTTAACATACATTTATTAATTAATTTATGAAAAAT
Organism: Aproaerema taeniolella; assembly: GCA_949987775.1. Classification (NCBI taxonomy): domain Eukaryota; kingdom Metazoa; phylum Arthropoda; class Insecta; order Lepidoptera; family Gelechiidae; genus Aproaerema; species Aproaerema taeniolella. The sequence continues at coordinate 8,321,958 of OX465262.1, forward strand.
GGCGTTTTAGTAGGCTTACTTTTTCAGACGTTTGTATAAGTATTCCATGTTTATTTATTTTGTCAGTACAGGTAGATTATAAGGTTATCGAAGGACATGGAACCCACCAGAATATTCTGAAGGTTCTAAATGTATTTATGGGGTTCTATAGAAATTACAAAAATAAATTAATATTATTTAAAAAAACATATTTTACGTCGCGTCGTAAATAGTGACTCGGCTAAATACTAAGCTAATCTTTAGTAAAGCCAATGTTTTCGGAAGAAAACCGCAAAAACAATCATAGTTGTAGGTTGTGTTGTAGTTTTGTAAACATGTCTAATGTCCATATTTATCTAATCGATCAAACAAAATGACGCATAGCATACGTCAAATCATTTCATCGAATCTCAATCAGAAAGGATATATTCGTCATTATAATATTGTTAGATTTTCCGAACTTAATGAATGAATGAACTGCATAACTTTCCCCAGAAAACTTATGTCGGAATCGGAACATGAAAGATAAAAAAATATTCTCTTCATACATCTACAGTGGGTTTCCCTGAACACACGACACTTGTATTTCACAGTACTAACAATAGGATCTCAAGCACCAGGGTTAGGCTGACATTGAGAGAAGAAAACTAAGCTAAAATTTGTCTCTGAATTGTCAAAATGGCGTACTTAGAAAATGATTCAAAGATGGTTGAGCGTAAGATCGAACTTAGCCAACTCTAAAATCGGTACCTTGGTTCTGTACGTTCGCCAGCACACACTTTATTATATACCTGAACCATAAAAAAGAATGGGAGATCTGTTCAGAATTTCAAAATTTATTTTTCAATTTCTGAGATAATTATTTCAGCTGTAAAATAAAAAGCTGAAATATTTGTTTTTTTTTTTAAATTTCATTGTGGAAATATTTAAATTCCTAATGACAACTTTCCCCAAGAAACCTATAAGAAATTCTCAAAAAAAAATTCGACTTCTTATACAAAGGCAAATCAGCTCATTGCGCGTTTTGTTTGGGAAGGCGATTTTTTATTTATTTTGACCTATGCTCTTAGGGGAAAGTTGTCCAGTGTGATGAGCTAATTTCGCTAGCCATTTTAAAGTCACCCAAAAATTTGGCCCTCTATTTCCTTAATAAATTAAAGGGGAAAGTTTCATATCATTCTTTCATCTTCATTTCATCTGACATAAAAAACTGTTCCAATCTTCATTAAAAATATTATTAAACAAATCTTTCACTCTACGACGCAACGATATTTTTCCAATTTTTCGACTCAAATGCCATTAATGTTCAATGAAATACATCATTAAAATTGAATGCTGCAAATGCAATCAATGTATTGATAACAAATTTCATTGGAGCTAAAATTAACTGCTGCATATCTAGGTACCAAATTGAGCGATTCATATTCACAGCATGATGATGTTCCTAACTAGAGGATAGGGTGCAATAGCGTTTATAATTCCCCTGTCCTTTCATGAATTTTAATAAAAAACCTTTAGGGGCGCTTGTAGTCGAAATTTAGCAAGCTCACCTAGAAGATAATAATATTATCTTACTATAGACATATTATGTCTTTATCTAGAGAAAGGTGTTTCAATTTGTAATTTAATTTACATCTTCTATAAAGTTATAAAAGGTATAAATTTATATGGAAAACGTCTTCCTTTTTATATATATGGAACCTGAAATTTAGACGAATCACTTTTATCTACTCCGGAGAAACATCACTTAAAGAGCATTTTGCAACAGACGTAAACATTCAAACGCTATTTCAATTTATTGACGAGTGGGTAATGGAAATTAATATTATTATGACACTTATATGAGCACTTGATAATAATAATGACATTTAGTAGAAAGATAATTAAATGAACTTTCAGTACAGTTAAACATAAAAGTGATAAAGGTTACGCAGCTGCGCGACTTTATGGGTCAAATGTTTCATAGTAAACCTAGATGACTCATTGAAAGATGAGTGCAGATGTTTGTACTTTAAATTTAAAGGATTATTTCTATGGAACTGAACCGCTTTCCCCAAGGAACTCATACCTACTAAGGCAAACAGTTGATATACGTCCCCACCAAGAGGCACGGGCCTCTCTTTGAAACCCGAAACATAAAAAGAAAGCAGAAAAAATTTTAACGAACTATTTTGTCTTTATAGATTAATTGTAAGATACTTCCACTTTAAGCAAAATCACGAGATTTTACAGCGTGTAACAAATACCAAAACCATTTGTTTTGGCGTCAAAATATTGAGTCAATCAAAACATGAGTTCAAAACATCAACGATAACAATTTGTACTATTTGATCTCATTATTTTCATATAAAAGACACAACAAACAAAAATTTTGATAAGATGACGTAACATATTTTTTTCTTGTAGAAAATATTTGATGATCATTAATTTGTTAAATCATGTTATTGGAGTGAATAAAGCTGTTATCTATCTATCTACTGTGTAGTACAACGTACTTTAATCGGCGACAAAATGTTTCGTCATCGGTCAAGACTTTTAGAGAATTGCTCGTAATATTATGTTGGACTAATTGCGCGGGGAATTTTGCAAGCAAGCTCTGTCTCACGCGCAACGGTCTCCAATTTACCCGTAACTCGCAATGACCGCCCACCGACGCTAGTTGGGTACGGTTAAATTATGCGACTCCTTATTGTGCATGACTTCTCATAGAAAGGGTTAAAAAAAATTTACTGAGGGTATTTAGCTGATCATTCAAGTTGTATGACGAGGCGATATATATTGTTTTTCATATTTCGACCTATGTTTCTACGAGAAAGTTTTCAGTTTCGTGAGCTTATTCACTTCTTCAATTTTCACTAACTTTAAAGTCACCCCATATGCTCAGGTAACAGAGGAATACCATTCGAGTTTACTGAACGCGATGCTACCATCAGGTAGTTTTTATGAAGCAAGTCAAACGAAGTATGACGATTCTCGTAGTTCTCCAACTCCATACATTTAATCAGACACGCATGTTTGTACTGTTTACACGCAAACTTTCACTTTTATAGTAAACATACTCGTGACAAACGTTATTACAAAACAAAGTCGTACCGATGTGTATAAATAAATTGTGTTAAACTGGGACAACTGGTTAGGTAGGTCACTTCGAAATTCAGTGAAAACTTGAAACCCAGAAGCAATTGTTTTTTGAAACTGGTTTTAGTCGTTCTTTTTTTCAAAAGATCATTCATTATTTTTAATTTTCTTTTTTCTACTGTTTTGATTCTACAATGCGTTGTGTAAAGACAACACCATCTATGTAATAATTAGAAAATCAAATCAAATACATATTATCATCTTGAATTTCAGGAGTTACTCATTTTGGCGGCTGTGTGCTGCGGGTTGGCAGTAAGCGAAGCTGCAGTGCAGTGCTGCGATGCAGGCCATCAGATCACAAGGCGAGGGTTGTGCAGCAATGGGGAGAAGCCAAATGTCAACTGCACTGCTGGCCGATGGCTGCTGAAGGAAGCCTTCCTCGTCGGAGACAAGCTTTACTCAAAAGACGCACCCAACTTTATGTTTCATGAAGATCCTACATTGTGAGTGTGTATCTATATATCACTTACTTATTTTTATTAGGAGTAAACATGTATGTAAAAAGCAGATATTTTTTCTCAGATCTAGAAGTTTGTCAAAAATACAAGCAAAATTACCTACGCGATCAGAGCCCTGTATAAGTCGAAATAGTACTTGATTTTATTAAAAGAGAATAAATGTAGTTTGAAATATTGACAGAGAATTCTAACATGGAATGTTGAAAATATTGTAAAAATTTTGCTTTATCACATAAACAGTGAAAGCTTGATAAACTATGGTTATTATAATTCTTACCCGTTTGTGCCATTCATAAAATAGAAAACATTAAATATGAGGAAAACAAAAGCCATTGAATTCGACCATCAATATCGTTGTGTACGTGATTTATTGCGGCTTAATAACCGACTATAAAACTCCTGACTATACTCTAATCATTTCAGGTGTTGGTATAATACCTACTTACGTTACGAAACCGTAGCAATACCAGATTAGAGCACAATGGCTGAAAAATTATGTATATACTTTCTTTAAAACACGCATTGCCATGGTCAGAGCCCCAACGTTGTTATCGTGACGGCACAAATATTAGTTAAGTCCGAAGATATATAATTGTTTATTGAGATCTTCCCAATATTAATTTTCTTCGCTTTATAACACTTCATGTAGGTATTACAAGAACACTTTTCATCAGCATCAGGCCACTAAATTCCCGTTATGTTCTCTTTAACACACCCAGTATCCACTTACCAAACTATTTCATCATGTGTGTTTTTATAATACTACTTGCTTAATTTCTTTGTGTTATTAATATTTTATGTCCAAAAACTGATTGATCTTGAATCTAGAGGAGGCTATCGCAGAACTAAAAATGCTGATTCACATCTCTTGTTTCAGATACTGCCTAGGTGATGCCCCGAAGAACTTCTCGGATCCCAGTGAGGGAATCGTAGCAGCGGCTATGCTCTGTTTCGATAACAGCAACAATAACGACATGGAGGTCACCGGAATTCTGACCCTGACGTCTGTTGTCTTTCTCCTGCTCACACTAGCTGTTTACATGTACCTTCCGCAAATGAGGTAACTGTTTTACAACTCATAGTAATAACAGCACTGTTTTAATTTTCCCGTGAATGGTTTATTATAATAAATATAATAAACCATATTTTTATGAGTAAACGGATCCACAATGTCGCATTAAATTGAATGGAAATCTATTGTAAAAGATTCACTAAGGAAGCGACAACTAAAGTAAACAAATGAAGAAATAGACATTCTCATCGTTGCATATAGGAGTACAATGTATACTGTACTTGATAATAGCTGATGTAATGTAAGACGAATAATACAATTTGAAATCCTCTCAATAAGTTGTTGTTTAGTTCCTTGGGAATGCTTCGCTGTTTTAAATTGGAATCGGTAGGTCGCAAAGCCAGGAGGCTCATTGGTGACAAAAAGCTAGTAGAATGTTAACTACAAAGCCTAGCCCATGGACACTAAGTAGCTTGCCTATGTAGGTATTTTTTACAAGATGTACTTCGGGGAGTGTGCTCATGATCATCATGAGCTCATTTCGCCTGCCCCTTTTTTCACCGCTGGGTACCACCCTTACCTAGTCGAGATTCGTCGGATCCGTACTGAGCGCCTCTCATCTTTTATATTGCACACCGTAAATAATTGGAATTCTCTGCTTGCGTCTGTATTTCCGGCTCATATAACTTGAATTTCTTTAAAGTTCGAGTGAATAGGCATATTCTGAGTGAGCACCGCCTGGGCTAGATTGTAGTCAAGAGAAAACCTATTATCTACAAAATAATAATTCCTGCTAAAGAACATTCGCAGGTGCATTTAAAAAAAAATCAGAACCCAACTGGTTTGATTGTTAAATACAACAGGTTCTGCTATTTTTATAAATATTTTTCCTTTTCCTCGATCACTTTGTTATCGTTGTAGTTGTAAGATTATCATAGTAATTACTGCTATTAATATTTTTTGTATATGTACTTTGATTTTATTTTTTTATCTTTCAGAGATCTTCAAGGTCTGTGCTATATCAGTTTATGCATCAGTATGGCGCTGGGTTATCTATCTTTAGGAGTACTACAACTGAGTCCAGGCTTCAAAGATGAAATTTGCACACTCACAGGTATTATGTTTAAGGGTGGATTAAAGTCTTTGTTAGTGGCAGTTATTATAATAACGTGACAATTTTCTTACAATATTTTCGTACTAATTTTATTATTATTTCTCCAGGCTTCATCGTTTATTTCTGGATGATGGCCACTTTCTTCTGGATGAACGTCATTAGCGTCAACACATATCGCTCAATTGAGTAAGTATATTTTTCGAATAGTTCTTCATCTGTTTCTAACCTGAGCTGAACTCTCAACAAAGTTTTTTTCTCTTTCTAGCGACCCAACTTATCTGAAGAAGACGGAGAGACAGCAATACTTCCGCTACAGTTGCTACGCGTGGGGTGGTACCCTGTTGTTCTTGATCGTGTCGTTGAGCACCAACTTTGCTGAGGGTGACCACTGGAAACCTGGCTTTGGAAAACACAGTTGTTGGTTCCAAGGTACTGTCAAAAGCTATTTTATTTTACTTTTCTTCTAGATTTGAGGAGAATCTCAAGCGAAATCTCCGACCCTTTAGACTGTATAATTTAACCCTTTATAAGATACAATCAGAGTTTGCTAATAAAGGTAACACACTTAGTAATAACCTAAATTGTGTCTTTTTTCTTCTCCCATTTTACTGTAAGGCTCATTTGCAGTACGCGGGGTAATTTTTTTTTATCCTAGGTAACCCGATAATTTATTGACAACGTCAAATTCAAACATTTGTAGATTTTGGCATTCGTTTCGAGATAAACCAGGACGCAGAGTGCCAATTTTACGTTTGTCAAAAAAAAATCATGATATCCATGAAACTTTTTTACCAATCTCAGAAAAAATACAGATTTATAAATTTACTCTTTAAACGCTCTGTCTAACCCGCAAGGGATCAAAGGTGTGAGTGTATAAATAGTCATCAGAAATCATAAGAATTCCTTCAAAATACATTTATTTTGAACTAGCTTTCCGCCCGCGGCTACGCCCGCATGGACTAGAGGTTATATCGTGCCCAATTGTGTTATAAAATGTAGCCTATATAGCCTACAGAGATAGATTAGAGCCTGGGAAAGGTCCCAGGCTCTAATCTATCTCTGTACCAAATTTCATCAAAATCGGTTCAGTAGTTTAGGCGCGAAAGACGGATAGACAGACAGACAGAGTTACTTTCGCATTTATAATATTAGTATATTTTTAAATTGAAAATAATTCTCTATCAGGGGCAACTGAAACGTGGATCTTCTTCTACGGGCCAGTCGCAATCCTGATCACGTGCAACGTGGTCTTATTTGTCTTCTCATCTTGGATCCTGTGGCGGCAGACCAGGAAATATGAAGTCGACAAGCTCAACAACCTCAAACACAAGTATGTATGGCCACATGGCTTCGAGTCGGTCTCGATAAAACCAAATCTAATGATGTAGGTACAGAGGGTCTCACATCAGGTTACCACACGCGTGCACTCTGTCCTATTACGATAACAACAGTTTTTCAATGAAAATGGGGTAATCTGATACGCTGACCTGGCCTCTGTACTTGTTATGATTTTAGGCTACTTGGCGTAATAGATCTTTTTTAGGATCGTGTACTGTACAGTTAATAACTATTAAATAAAAATATACAATCAATGGTCAGTTTAAAATTGAATTTGTAAAACGGCGTTTAACTCGACGGGTCTGGGTTCGATTCCCTATCGAGGCAAATATGTTATAAAGTGTTATTTGTGTAAGTTAGTTTGTTCTTGAGTCTAGGTGTTCGTGTCCGTCCGTGTAGGTATGTGTATATGAACCCACGAGACAAGGGCAAGCTTAGTATGGGCCTTTGAGTGAGTGGCGTTAAATGAACTTTTTGTTAAATTCTACATTTAGTAAAGTCAGTCAGCATCCATTGTCAGTTTAAAGCCAAAAATTTACCAAAATTACTTTTTTTATGATACAACTCTTCTACAACTTGTTCTTCAAATGTTTAAGATAAAAACCAGTTTAATAAACGTTTCTATACTTTTTAAGGTCACAGAGATTTGCGGTCAAAGCCCCTCTTTCTCATATGAATTTCTGTCACACAAGTAGTAGGTAAGTCTTTTTACTTTTTTTGCAGATTCCTGCTATCCTTGAAATTGTTCTTAGTTATGGGCATTTCTTGGGTATTTGAAATCGCCAGCTTCGCGCATGGAAAAGCCACAGTTCTATGGTAAGTCATAGATTGACATCGTATAACTATTTGGGATTTATAAAATTTAAAATTACAGTAATAACCCATAATATACACATAAATATACCTGCTTAATCAAGGTATTTCATAGAACATTCAGGATGTTAGGTTTTTAAAATATCAGTCTATACTAACAATTATCCAATTACTTTCAGGAAAATCATGGACACATTCAACTGTCTACAAGGCGTGGTGATCTTCCTATTACTAGTGATGCTGAGGAGGCGCGCCATGCGAGGTCTGGCCAACGAGAACTTCTTCCCTCAAATCACGAAGCCTTTAGCTGAAAAACTAAGTCCCCACGACGATGACGACACACAGCACGTCTTAGCGGAAGATACTCAAGAAGTCAGGCTCAACTGATGCCGTCAAGTACCTAAGTGAATTCTGATCATGTTTCATTAGCACCTAAGTTTATTTCTGCCAAAAAGTCAGTAAATCGGAGTTTATCATTTTCAAGAAATTGAAAAGCTTATTATGCAATTATTAATTTATTAATCGTTAGTATGAATTTTTATGTCATATTTTTTTTCAAATAAAACCATCCAACGTCTGAGTAATTTTAAACTGATGATGACGTAAAATCCACCAATCGTAAAACGTTACTGGCCCAGTGTTGCTAGTTTTTAAAAGTTTAATTCAAGTTTTATATAACTGTTAACAGGTTCTAATTCTGTTAATACGGATTGCACTTGCTGTAACATTATTTATATTAAATAGCAAGATTTGTAATTAAAAAAATGGGTCTAGAAACTTGGTTACACGGCTTTTTGCTTTTCTACCTAATTTAGAGTTCAACAGAGTTCTACATTGTATCAGTTTTTATTTTCTTCAGCCAAATGCTAATAACGTTGCAAATAAATGTAAGTTACCTATTTAATTATGTAGAAAGAGAACACTATAATAATTTAAAATACCTATATTTCATACATTTATAAATTGCCCAATCCTTGACTTCCAAACACTTGTCCTAAACGATTCACAAAAGCAACCTTTCATAATGGATCAAAATTTTGTAAATAACCCAATACTTCAAAAGGTAATTTAACCAAAGCTCGAAATACATATTATAAAATGAAAGAATGAAAAGGAGTCTCAAATAAATTTAAATAATTATATTATTTTTAGAAACTTGTTTAGGAGTAAAATGTAAAATAAGTTATAGGTAGGTAGCAATATTGTTGATTATCATTAATTAATTAATTGTATGTATATGAATGAACTATATTTACCCAAAGAATTATGCATGTTAGTTTCCAAGCATTTAAATTCATATCGTAAACAATTATATTCATCATTTGTTTCCATTATTCTGTGCCATTAATTCAATACACGTCTGTAAGATTATTTCTAGTTATTCATTATTTAACTATGTATAAAAAGTACGGATAGCATTTACTTAATGTAAATACTAATACTGTAAGTATAAATAAATTTAGATTTCGAGATGGATTAATTTGTTCCTATTTTTGTAAAGTTCTTCGAGAAGTGTATGTTGTTTGTTTGTAAGACAAACTTTAGGAAATAAAATATTTGCATGAAAAGATGATTTTTCTTTACCAACCAGTAATCTATTTGTGAGTTATTTTAATTATAAGCATAATTGTCCAAATAACATAAATCTAAAAGTTTTCGATAACTTTCATATTATTTATCTGGCCATTCTGTCTTTTACTAACTTGGCAACACTAACTTTAAAAAAAAGTAATGTCAAATGCCGTTGCTGTACGATCGTCGTCGCGTACTGATTCATCCACAACAAAAATGAATTTTTAATCGTTTTTATAAAATGTCGAAGTGCCTTACAGTTATTTAGGAGTTACTACAGTTTGTAATGAAAAGTACGGTAGAATCTTTGCAAGGATGCAGCCGCTAATGGTGATAATATTATTGCTGTTACCGTATTGCCTAGCGGAAGTCGGCGAGCCTGCCTCAGACCAAGATCTAAACGAAGCTTCGGAAAAAGAACACGCGATAAGAATCAACAAATGCTGCGAAAACAACGAGCTGATGGTCGACACTTCGTGTAAACTACTAGAGGCTTATAATCAGAGTATGTATCATAAAATGTATAAAAGAAACACTGTTAAGCGTTCACAGTTGTTGATAATAACAGCTTAACGATTTTCATTGACTTGACTTGATTAGTCATCGATAGTATTGTAAAAGTGTACCTGCATTGGTACCTATAGTGTACAATACCTTCTAAAGTAAATATTTATAACATTTGATATGTTGTGTTGCAGGTGTATGGATACCAAAGTTTAAAACACTAGATGGACAGGATGAAAAAGTTAAGTTTTATCGTTTTATAAATGGAATCCCAAGATGCGAGAGGACACAACAAAGAGCTATTTATTATTTAGGAAAGTCAGAAGATGAGTAAGTTTTTTTGTTGGGTCATTGACAATTTTTAATACTAATTTAGTTATCAATTCAGATAACTAATTAGTTGAACTTTAATGCTGGACTGTAAGCAGAAGTAATGTGCAAAAAGTAAATAAGAGAGACTTTACTGTTCTGTCACTAAGTACTGTTAATGTCACAACCCTCGAATGGTTTGTGACCGTGACATCAAGTACACAATACTTGATCCTCAGCCTACATAGTATGTGATAGGTACTAATAAGACAGATAAACTGTGATAACAGGTTTGCTGGAAGAAATTTATTTTGAGAGATAAGCTAACCTTTTATGTCATATTTCTGTATGTAATTTTATGTCCATGTCAAAGAACTGTAAATAAATAAATAACTACATCAGCCAGCCAATATCCTCAGCCAAGTATGAACTCACTGCTTCAAGTAGCTATCTTGCAAATCTGGAGCAGACAACAATCATTTAAAACAACGGGTTGCACTCTGGGAGTGCCGGCAGAAGTGAAAACTTGAACATTAACGTTGTGCATTAATATTTAATTTATTTGTTCTATGTCGACATCGGATGACATCTTGACTTTTGCAGTTTTAATCCATACTAATATTATAAATGTGAAAGTAACTCTGTCTGTCTGTCTGTCGGTCTGTCTGTCTGTCCGTCTTTCACGCCTAAACTACTGAACCGACTTTGATGAAATTTGGTGCAGAGATAGATTAGAGCCTGGGAAAGGACATAGGCTACATTTTCTCCCACAGTTGGGCACGATATAACCTTTAGTCCACGCAAGCGGAGCCGCGGGCGGAAAGCTAGTTTCCTATATTTATCAAACACCCCTCTGCCTTACGGATTTTCGATCAGGGTCAAGTGACCCTGACGCGAGTTTAACATTTTTTACCTATACTTCAAAGTGCACAACGCCGCTAAAGAAGTTTTTACTTAAAAAATATAATATTCTACAGGTTACAAATGCTTACAAACGGACATCTCCGTCATCTAATTCACCACACTCCAAGTAAGGACAGCATGGTAGATGAAGCCACGAGTAATGTGTACAGTCTACACGAGGCTATTATACCTGTGGTGAAGGAACCAGCTTCCTATATCCATGAGCAAGACAAATACTGTATGGATAAGGTTAGTATGGCTTTTCTATGAAACATTTAAAAACATTCAGTTTTGTAAATCTTAACATATAAAACAAAGTCGAGTTTGTTCAATCACTTATATTATTTATAACTCACGAATGGCTGGACCGATTTTCATGGTTTTGGATTTGTCATATTTGTCTCCATCCCGAATCGAAGAACTATTAAAACATTGGAAAATTTACGAAAAAATTCCCACGGAAATGAAGTCCCGGGCGCCAAACTAGTCTATACATATTATAAGGAGGAAAGATTTGATTGTTTGTTTGTTTGCATCGAATAGGCTCCGAAACTACTGGACCGACTTTAAAAATTCTTTCATCATTAGAAAGCTACATAATCTCCGATGGACATAGGTTACATAATTTTCCCGAATTCCCACGGAAACGAAGTCCCGAGCGGAATGCTAATATTTAATAAAATGTAAGAAGAAGAATCATACTTGTTTAGTTAGCGAAACTTTAGGAGGTGATTCTCCCAATGAAATTGAATAAATTTCTTCAAGACTCACTCACATCCAGAAGCGTTCATTAAATATGGCAGAAGCGTTCATTAAATAAAATTAAAGCTTCTTTAAATGTAATGCTGTCCTTGTTAATGTCAATAAGACTGAAAGTGACAGTATGATATTTAAAGCAGCGTTGTTTAGAAAGGCTTCTTACTTTGCATTTCATAGCTAAGGAAATGCTGATCAGTATAATTGTGAGAAATTAATGTATGTAACAATTAATTATTTTATTTCATTCCAGATACTTATGTCAAGTGCAAATGTGACGGGAGAATATGCACTTGTCTGTGTACCTGAAGTCAAGATCGACTGGAAAGATGCAAGCTTTCTGTTGAAGAAAATCTTAAACCCACTATTTCATGCCATTGCTATGGTTTTATTCCTGTTAGTAGCCATAATTTACTTCGTATTACCGACATTGAGAGATCTTGCTGGTAATATTATTACTACAATCAATGTGTGTTTGATAGTGAGCCAGGCAGCAGATTTAGTCAGGATATTCACAGAATTCAGCAACCATGTCAGTTTCATGATCACAGGTAAGGTATTTCAGTTTTCTCTTAATTAGTATATTATATTTAGGTTATTGTTCATCCATGTTGGATTGGGAAATAATGTGTCTATTAACAGTTATAAATATGTTTGCCTTCAATAACATGTTTGATACATCAGTATACTCAATATTAGGTGTACTACATTGTAAGAGTAAAACTAAATTATAAATATTTATAGAACTTTAGCAAAGACATATAAATGATGAAAAAAACATTATACATTTTATGATTCCTTTAGTACAGACATTCAATTAAGATGGTTGGGGAAATACATATGTTTACATTCGACTGTAGTATTAAGTTTTGCAGTATTAATAGACTGACAGCATATCTGTATTATACTCATGTCTTATCTAAACTAAACCTCAAGTGCCTTTGAGCACTTGATAGATAATTATAAGTTGTGTGTAATTCTAATTAATTTTTTTAAACTTTATCTTTTGCAATTTCAGATATAATTTTATACATCAGTCTACTTGGCGCCTTCTTTTGGCTTAACAGTTTCGGATTTTACATATGGAAGACTTTTAAGTAAGTAACATCAATCAATGACATTGTCTTTAAAAAAATATTGTAGGTTTGTTTATGAAAAAGAAAATAATAATGTTTTTTCTTCTTTCTATCAAACCAAAGTGAAATCTCAGCTCTTCTTGACAACAGCGATGGGTTTGGTCTTTTTTTCTGGCACAATTTAGTAATAGATGCACATTGAACTGATGACACTGATGTACACCGTTTCAATTTTCTTATTGTGGTTCGGAAAATTTAGTATTTTGAATAAGTATGTTGATTTTCAAAAGACAAGAACGAGACAGACACTATTTGAGACATTAAGAAAATGGAAGCACTGTATTGGCATTAAAAAACTTTATATCTATAGCATGGACTTAATGCTGTTATAGAATCTTATAATTACAAGTAAAATTAATTTCAGGTCAAGAAATGTTTTCCTAAGAGTGACAGATGTCCGTAAATACTGTTATTACTCCGGAGTGGTGTGGTCGACTGTAATAATTATGGCAGCTTTGGCAATTTGTGCCCATTTCCTACTGGACACTGGCACGAATCCTAACAGGAAAATGAAGACACAGTTCTCTTCATCAATATTGATAGATGACGTTGAACAAGAAACTATTGGTACGATTAACTTTTAATTCAAACCTCTTTCAATGTTTTTAAATTGTACAGACAACAGCACATCAGACTGCTACGTTTTGATGCAAACCGCTATTATAGTGCCTGGCGTTACGGAAAACACAGTTCGCTTTCGGAAACCAGCACCAATTTTTTATGTATGGTTAGGCATGTCACCTAGACCCCATAACTGCCGGGAGACACTTCGTGAGGTGTCAAGGTCACCAGTTATGACGTCATCAATGTGGCCGCCGCCGCGTTTTGAAAAATGTAAATCACTCATAAATTACGCAGTGCACATGTACGTGTGGGGTATCAAATGAAAGGATATTAAATATACTGCATTTTTTTTATTAAATGTAACTGCGTAAATATGAAAACAACAAAAATATAGGACAAATAAGACAAATTACAAAAAAAATAAAACATTTTTATTTTTATAGCTAGAGAACCATTTATATTACAGAGAAAAAATGTAGGGTACAAAAAATTCTACGTTATTCGTCTATAGTTTACAATTTAAATCATCACAATCGGGTGAAAAAAGCCATAGTTATGCTGGTTTAACTAAAGCGCGGCGGATGCCATATATTCAACCGACGTCGCCGGCGTGTTTTGAAAAATGTTAATTATACTTAAATAACGCAGTGCATATGAATGTTTGGGGTATCAAATGAAAGGATATTAAATTTTCTGCATTGTTTTTATTAAATGTAACTGCGTAAATATGAAAACAACAAAAATATAGGACAAATAATACAAATTACAAAAAAAAATACATATTTATTTTTATAACTAGATAACCATTTGTATTACAGAGAAATAATGGAGCGTACAAATAATTCTACGTTATTCGTCTATAGTATAAAATTTAAATCATCACAATCGGGTTAAAATAGACATAGTTATGCTGGTTTAACATATTCAACCGACGTCGCCGGCGCGTTTTGAAGAGTCTAAATACACTGAACTGCGCAACACACATGTATGTATGTATACATTCGGACATGAAATGAAAGCATATTTAATATGCTCTAATTTTCTAATGTAATGTACTCTGCGTAAATATAGAAATAAGAAAAATGTGTAACAAATAAATCGAATTAGAGAAAAAAATATGTTTATTTATTTCTATAGCCAGAGAACCATTACATTAGAGACAAAAAATGATTTCTTCGTATAATGTTATGTTATTTTTCTATAGTTTAAAATTTAAATCATCTAAATCGGTAAAAAACAGACATAGTTCTGCCAGTTTAAAGATAGTTCGGCGGACGCCAACAACGCGACATGGGTAAGGCTCACGAGCGTTTTGTCCGCGCGTTCCAGTGTGTTATTAATATTGATGCATACTAACGATGGCCGTTTCTACTGATAATCAGGATGAAGACTTCACTTGGAAGAGAAACTACTTGCATCAATGCTTATGCATCAATATTCATAACACACTGGAACGGGCGGGCAAAACGTTCGTGAGCCTTAACCCACATTTATGCCCATTAGTAAGCTAGTGTTTCAAGCTCTTTCTGATGAACTAAATTTTATATAGCCTCGTAAAGGGTAATTTTAAATTACATACTTTCAAACTAGTGTGCAGCTTACAATTAATGCTAGGTGCAAAGAGGATTAAGTGTGTTACATTTTTAATTTTAATCTATCTAACTTATAAAAATCAGCCTTCATATATAATCTAAAAATAAAAGGACGGTCTACGCTCTTGAGCATGCACCTTCACACGCACAAAAGAGAGTGCAATTTAAATCGTTTTTCACGCATCGGCACCTGGAACACCTCTCCTTGCACTTGCATGACACAAGTTCTTTGCAGCTCAAGCTAGCATCCGGAATTGTTTTCCAGA